>OZ007544.1:1375925-1494523 GCA_963931895.1 Eupithecia pulchellata
AATAGGATGACGCAGTTAGGGGTCATTAGAAAGGTAACCCATCCCACACCATGGGTTAATTCGTTAGTCATTGTTGCTAAGAAAAATGGCCAGTTACGCGTATGTTTAGATCCCAGACCACTGAATCGAGCTATACAACGGCCGCATTTTCAATTGCCAACTATAAATGAGATAGCAACTAAATTACACGGCGCTAGGTATTTTTCTGTGTTAGATGCAAACTCAGGTTTCTGGTCCGTGCAATTAGATAACGAAAGCGCTGATCTATGCACTTTTAATACTCCCTTCGGTAGGTACCAGTGTTTGAGGCTACCATTTGGCTTGAACTGTGGATCTGAAGTGTTCCATGCTAAAATTAAACAACTTTTAGAAGGATTGGAAGGGGTAGAATCTTTTATTGATGACATAATATGTTGGGGAAGTACTAAGCGGGAACACGATACGAGACTAAATGAATTGTTTAAGCGAGCGCGGGAAATAAACTTAAAATTTAATAAAGAAAAATGCAAAATAGGATTGGAAGAGGTAAGGTACTTAGGTCATGTGTTTAATAAAGAGGGAATGAAAATTGATTTGGAAAAAGTTCGAGCAGTACAAAATATGCCAGAACCAACTGATCGTAAAAGTTTAGAACGATTTCTAGGTATGGTTAATTACCTATCTAGATACATACCTAATTATTCGGATCATATTTTCCCGCTTACAAGCTTATTGAAAAAAGATGTCGAATGGAGCTGGGAATTGGGTCATAAAATCGCGTTCGATAATTTAAAGAAACTATTATGCAATGCACCTGTACTGAGATTGTATGACGTCAGCAGTCCCGTGTTACTGTCTGTAGATGCGAGCAGCGTGGCGCTCGGCGCCGTCCTCATGCAGAGCGGTCGCCCAGTGGAGTACGCTTCCCGTACGCTCACTGACACACAAGTTCGGTATGCTCAAATCGAAAAGGAGCTACTTGCGATCGTTTTTGCTTGTGAAAAGTTTCATCAATTTATTTATGGAAAAAACAGCGTGGTTGTTGAATCGGACCACAAACCGCTGGAAAGCATTTTTAGAAAGCCTTTAGACTCGATCCCAGCACGCTTGCAGCGTATGATGTTAAAACTACAAGGTTATGATTTAACAATAGTTTATAAGCCTGGTAAATTGATGTACATACCTGATACACTATCACGCGCGCCTCTTCCTGATTTGTATGATGATAGAATAAGTAATGCTATTTTATGTCAATTGAAAATGGTCATTGGTACTTTGCCGATGTCACAGAATAAACTAACTTATGTAAAGCGTGAGACACAAAAGGATGAAACGCTGAAAAAGTTATTAAGTTATATTATGCAAGGTTGGCCCAATCATAAATATGATGTACGGAGTGACTTAGGATATTACTGGTCGATTCGTGATGAACTGTACTGCGTGGATAGTGTTATTTTTAAGAATAAACAGGTTTTAATTCCGGATTCACTAAGAAATGAAATGCTTAAATTAATTCACGAGGGGCATTTAGGAATAGATCGCTGTAAAAGACGGGCGCGTGAAGTGTTATTTTGGCCAGGAATAACAAAAGATATAGAAAACTATGTAAAAAAATGTAAAGTCTGTCAGGAGAATGCAAATAAGCCGAGTAGGGAACCCATGATTCCCGTTTCCATACCAGAGTTACCCTGGAATAAAATTGGAACGGACCTATTTGAATATCGCAAAAAATCATATTTAATTTTAGTTGATTACTTTTCGGGATTTGTTGAAGTTAATCACCTTAGGGATACTACTGCCAATTCTGTGGTTTTTGCAATGAAAGAAAATTTTGCACGCTATGGAATTCCTGATAAGGTCATCAGTGATAACGGTCCACAGTTTTCATGTCAAACATTTAAAAAATTTGCTCATGAATGGGGTTTCAGTCACATGACCTCATCGCCATATTATGCTCAATCTAATGGAAAAAGCGAAAGGGCTGTACAAACAGTAAAGAAAATGTTAAAAAAATCATTAGACAGTAAAACGGATTTTTACTTAAACTTACTGAGCTATAGAAATACACCGCGTGAAAATTTGGATTCTCCTGCGCGACTTATGATGGGACGAAGATTAAATTGTAGACTTCCGGTTCACCCGGATTTGTTAAAACAAAATAATGATTGTATTAAACAACATAAAATTTTACTAGATAAACAAATAAAGAGCAAGAAATATTATGATAAGCATTGCAAAGCATTACCTAAATTAAATGTCGGCGACGACGTAATCATGTGCGAAAGTAATAACAAAAGAATTCGTGGTACAGTAGTTGGCAAAGCGCTGACTCCGCGCTCTTACATTGTGAAAAATAGATTAGGGATATATCGCCGCAACCGACGACATTTAATTAAGAGCATGCCTGTTAATAAACCTGTGGAATGTAAAGAAATAAGTAGTCCTATTGTTATATCTGATGAGTACGAGTCGGGTGAGGATGGTGATGATGATGAGTACGAACCGAGCAGAACCCTAGGTGATAGTTTTGATTATTCACCTCCAACCCTGCGCAGTAAGAAATAATTAAATAGGTACCTATTAAATAAGTCTTGTAGTGTAACAAATAGTTTTAAGGTTTAAGTAGTTTAACTTTTATGTTTGAAATGTTTATTTTATGGTTGGTTTATCTTTAAAGGGGAAGATGTTGAGGGTAGTTCTATGTAACGAGGTACCGATCTACCCTCTAGACTTGAATAAAGCAGTTGTTATCCAAGCTTGGTCGTTTCACTACACAACAGTCAAAAAACAAAAAAAATCTAGTCATTCAACATTTGTAGGGTTTAAAAAAATAAAAAACTTATATTTTGATATATTTCTTTAATTACTTTTATTTATTTAAGTTTTTAACACACCAATGACACATGACTAGAACAACATTAAGACAATATTAGAGAAGAAAAGACATTAGAATTAGAAATATGTACCTACTGCTATTATGAATGACATAAGCTAGTTATTATGATTAATGATTACCTATAGAAAAAAAATATAATTTAAACACCTTGATAAGTCAATAAAATAAAAGTTGCTGACTTGGCATCTATCTAACGGGGGTCTACTCGGTACGAAAGTTGCAGTTTCCGATCCATTTTCAAACATAACCAAGAAAAGGACAAATGCATATTCATTTATTAAATTTTTTTTTTGTCATTTGGGTATAAACGAAAACGAATTAGAAACAGACTGTCGTTTTTCCATAAAATTTTAGTGTATTTTTTTAGTGGACGAAAATGTGAAGAGAAGATTGGAAAAAAGATTAAAAAACATTGCTCAAACATGTAGAAAGGTCATACTTGGAACGATAACGTGTTTCAAAATTAAACTCGGGTACATTTATCTACCTAGGTGTTTTTAAAGATTTCTTGTTTATAAAGCTTTCATAAATTTTAAATCTTTTTTAAATTTATTATATAAACTCTAAAAAGTTTTATTAAAATTTTAACATTTTTACTATAAATTAATGACAATGGACGAAAATGTTATCTATTTATTTTGAACATGCATATAAATAATTGCCAATTGTTTTTTATTTATGAAAAATATTTTTATAATCTGAACAGTTTAATATAATACATTACATCTAAAAGATAAATGTCAAAAAAATCTTAAATTCTTCCAGTAATTCTCATCCCAATTTTAAATACTAAGCATGCACTTATTACTAGTTACACGTACTAAGGCAGATAACTATTTTATTAACAGGAACATTGTCATATATATGACATAACTTAGCCGAGCGTTATTCGCAGTCATACCTAAGGACTTTTAAGATAGCTACTCAGTGCGATCTGTGCTTGAGTAAGGCTAATGCGATAGAAAAGTCTTACTCAAGCATAGATCGATGACTGAGTAAGCTCTCGCATTGCGGGCCCAGTGTGGAGCAATGGGACGCAGAGATGATAAATGACACTACTTAATTATTAAAAAAACTTAAGTACACAAGTACATCCGAGATCGAATAAATAGGCGAACGTGAACAACCTTCGCGCACTATTACTAGTAAAATGTTGGTGGTTAAGTTACTGTAGAAACACAGATATCTATTACAGAAGAGCATTAATAAGCAGGTAATTTTATATTATAAATTTTCACATTAAAGCGCAACTTGACTAAGAAGTGACACAGACCTTGCAACATGACTTGTTGACAGGTCTGGGTTTATATTTATACATACCGCTTGCCGTTTTTAAGTAGATATGGATTATGTAGGTACTTATACATTAATGATGATTATTTTAAATAAATACTTAAAATAGAATGTATAAATATAATAAAATGACTTTATGGTCAGATTTTAAAAATAGATCCTAATCTAACTTCGATCTTTAGGTATTCGGTTTCTGATAATAACATGCATGCACATAAACATCGTAAAGTTAACCCTAAACTGCTATAAATACTAAGTATATCAATAGACACCAATTTTATAACTACGCACAACAATCTATAGGTATAATAAAAATATGACACCGCAAAATATGGCAACATGGCAAAGTATTACCCTGTGGTTTTCGCTCCCTGATTTAATTTGAATACAATAATAATATTGCCATCATATAAAATGGTTTACTAATTGTGTCACACGAACTGAGAACAGGAAATTTTGATTTTTTTTTTACTTTTTATGGCTTTTATAAATACATACCTATAGGTACTTTTTAAATTTCGAGTTTGGAAAATAGATCAAGTTTTAAGGTCAATACAACTAGTAAACAATTTATATAGTTTTTAATATATGTAGTTCAACCATAAATAAGCATCGTGTTTGACACAAAATTAAAAATATTTTTTTTATAAACAGAACAATGACTTTAAGCCAGATTTATTTGATTTAGCGACGAAATAAAGAACTAAAACTAGAAATACAAAGAGTAAGAAGACTAGCTGAGTATTATTATGTTTTTGTACAGTAAGACACATCTACAAGTCTAATCTAAGAAGTCGAAATATATCTACCATAGTTTGATATTACAGCAAATTAACTAACTACACTTATTTATCTATCCTCTCACTTATAATGAGCTCTCAACTTAAGACCACTAAATTGTTATAATGCTGGATATATACAGTAGCATCATCTAGCCCCAAGTATTATGGGTAGTACATAACTATTAGACATCATAACTACAGATCGGATAATCGGAGGCATTTTTACCTAAAGTTAATTTGAGAATATGATTAACATTATATTTATATAATTATTGGTACTATTTTAACGGGTATTTAATACGTTTATTTAAGTATTTAAAAAAAAATTCTCGACGTTTCAATGTACCGATCGCGTAACTTTAAAAATATATAATAATATTTATATTCTCCAACGTGTATCTAAGGTATAAGGGAAAGGGTGGTGTAAAAAATAAGAAAACATAAATGAATACAAACTTAAGTTTTGTACAGCGGTATTTCGATTTAAATTTGCAAAAAATATTTCTCTGCCTAATTTTTTTTTTTTGCCGTCATCCTTAGCCTTTTTAGTAGATAATCTACGATTTCCTGAGATTGAATAGTCCTGATTTGACACGTCAATATGGGTTAATGCTGGCTAGGCTTTTCAGATACCTCTTCCCTTAAACAATAAATAAATAATGCTGTGTGGATTGTCAGGCATTATTTATTTATTTATTTAAATAATATTCTATAAACTGCTTTCCATAACAGCCAACCTCTCAACTTTAGGTAATTAATTATTCCTCCGAATATCCGATGTCTGATCATAACATACTGACATAACATAGATATATTTATAATTGGAATATATACATAATACAAAAAATATAATAGGTATATTTATATAAACTATAGGCATGTCTATATATTTTGTTTGTTTTCTTCTGCTGACACAAGTCAAAGGTCAGCATCAGGACCAGCAGAGTTATTGCAAGTTGAAAGATAAATAATTATGTATGACGATAAAAGATTTAGTTATCTAATAGTGGTGTACAACCACTAAGTCTATATATTCAACTTATATCGACCTTCGGTCTGGAAAGGGAGTGATGTAGCGACCTCTGTCATCGTTGGCCTGAACTACAAGGGCCAGTGTCAATAGAGGTCGCTACAACATAAAATAACAGATTCTCTTTTGTCGTTCGAAAAGTGAGAATGGCAACTTTACTAGTGATTTCGAATTCGTTTATTAAGTTTAAGTAGGTTTGAACTGTTGATTGAGACCTTACTTAGACTTGACTGACCCTCGAATACTCAAACGTAACTTATATTTAAGAACATCCCAAGTCTCATTATTTGTGACATTGCCACCTGAAACGTGCTTAGGTACTGATCTGAAAATCTTGTAGCTTAACTCTTTTTACATTATTATTTTCCCGGATTTTATCTGAATATGGTGTCCGTCGCGCGGCGACACACGCGCTCATTCACGGATTTTCCTTCCATAGAATGCGCTTAGTGTCGGCCATTTTTGGTTGTAACTAATTCATTTGATCTTGTTTACATCGTTTGAATTGTGCATAAGAATAAGAATTACTTAAATAGATGCGTTTGAGTATTGTGGCGTGAGACACCGTGATCTTTGAATTTTTTTTTCACCATAGTATCGAAACGCGTCATCCTCGTGACGTTACAGTTTTGTATGATATTCAATAATTCAATCTCTGCACGCTAGAGGCGCTGTATCAAATCCTATAAAACGTTACATCTCGTCGTCGCGTCGTCTCGATCGACAAACTAAACTAAGTTTTAGCAAGAACTCCTTCCTAAATCCACAAATCTTAAAGTGTTTACTCTTTGGAATGTCTAATAGCATCTAAACATTGAAAAACACATCTAGAAATAGTGAGATTATAATTAACATCTAAAATAGTGACTAAAGTGTATTATGTATTTGACCATAGGACTATGTACCTATAAATAACTAGGCAGGAATGCCAGTTATGTATACTAAGAACAAAATATATATATATATATATATAGAGGTATACTATGTAATACATAATGTAGGTCTACTTACTGTCGGTATACAGTCGATAACATAGTAAAGGACACAGTACAAGCCTACCATTAATAAAAGGTAAAATAGGAACCTTTTAAAATGTTATAGAGAATACCCAAAACTTGGTAATTCTTTAAATGTCAGTTTCTTTAAAAACATAATTCGGACTTTCGGAGTTGAAGTGTATGTACCTGGAATTCGGAGAATCAGCTGGGTTTTCGGAGACGCTTTCGGACTCCTCGGGTTGCATGTGCTTCGGAGAAGATTCGGAGTAAAGCCCTTGGCGGAAGTTGCCTGTAATTAATAAAAAAAACGTATTTGAAACACTTGATTAGGGTTTTATTCTAGAAATTTTAAAGTATATTGAGTTAGGAAAATTATTTACAAAATTATAACTGATTCAAGGCAAAATTTATCTATGCTGGTTTGAAACATGAAATTGTACATTAGGAAAATAGACCTATATCTACTAGAGGTTTAAAGGTATATTGTACATATTTTGACAAATAACTACAATCAACTAAAACAAACAATAATTAAAAAAAATACGTACTTACAGAAGCATTATACAGGGTGCACAACAAATCACAAAATAAACACAACACTACAAGCACTAGCTACAACAAAACTACTCAAACAAAAAGTGCAAAAAAATGTTTTGCTGTGTGTACAGTAAGGACATGCGAAATTCTCGGTCGACCTAGGCGGCTTTTAAAATTAATAAGCTGTCGTTTTGTTTTTCCGTGAAATTGTAGATTAGATACTTTTTACAACAAAACAAAATATGAAAAGTATTCCCGAACAAATGACTTAGATTAGGTACACATGACTGCAACAAATAATTTTCGATAATTGCCTTTCCTACGCGTACGTGGTCTACAAAATTTCTATATCAAATAAATAAAATATTAAATCTCTATACAATGTTAAAGAAGAATGTGAAAAAGAGTCTTGCTAATGCATTGTTTGATGCAAAATACTAACTCCTGTGGGCAATCGAGATGAACAATATTCGAGAACTATTTTACGGGAAAGTGCAATCCGAGTATTTTATTAATGGTTATTTTGCCACATCACTATTTACTATTTACCAAAAAGTAGCAGCTTACGAAGTGTTAAATATCGAATTAGTTGTTCAGGTATAGGACCTATCGAATTGAAAATGTTGCCAGTTAACTGTGTTTTAAGTTGCCTCCTCTAACCTTGATAAAAGAAACATAAGATCTACAGTATTGACATTTAAACAATGTTACCATACTGAAAAATTTAAAATATCCACCATGGTGCTAAATTCGGATGAAAAAAAGAGTGTATACATATTTAGATATTTTTTATTTAATAGCACCTAGCACACACTATATCACTTATTAATAAATTGCATTTTAAGTATATTAAATGTAATATTATTTAGCTATAGGTATTACAAAAGCAAGATTAAGGAACAAATAACTTAAATAAATAAAATACAAAATGCGTTTTGTAGTTAGAAATACAAGAAAAACCTCTAAACCAAACTCAATACAATAAAAGTGCCGAAAAGTATTTTTTTAAATCTTGACAATTTTTTTATTATCAAGCCTATAGGAATTTAAATAATATAAAAAGAAACATATCAGATCTGTAAATTTATTTTAATTTGGACGAAATGTGTTTGAATTTTAGGAATGTATAAGTAGTACTTTTGTTACTATGGCTCGGCTTATCAAAAAAATGACATAAAACTTAACTAAATTACTTAAATCACCAAAAGTATTGCCAGTCTTAAAATTAATAAGTGACTATGAAATATGTTTTTGGTTTAATATTGCAACCACGTCAAGTTTATAATAAATTACAATTCGCTATTATATTTATGTCAATATTTATTTATGTTTCAAGACTAGATTATAAGTTATTTAAAATTATTTTGGTATAGTTTGATTACCTACAATTATTAATGTGGACGAGTTATATTTTAACTGTTAATTATGTATATTAATTGAGTAGATAGTAGATAATATTGCACTGAACTATTAGTCAAACTTATTATAGTAAAATGTTAGTAGACATATTTTAAGTAGTTACAATTAAATCTAAATCTTTTGACTTAGATAGTCATTTTAAACAAATTGTATTAATAAAAACCTTTGTTTTCACTAAAAATAATATTTTTAGAAGTCAAAGCAACAATATTGTAATATTGTTGCTTTGACTTCTAAAAATATACATAAAAATTGCATTGAATTTGAATTGATTCAAAATAAACACATGCTTGATCCTTTTTATAGAGATGACTGTGTTATGTCATATCGATTGATTTAGTTTTTCGTAGTAAGTATTTTTTATATTTCTTTAAAGGATTATTTATTAGAAATGTTTTTTTCCTAAGCAGGACATCTCTGGCAACGTATGGTCAGGAATTGAAGATAATATTCGGAAATTTATGAAGACCTCGTAAAATTCAAGAAAAAATGTACATCGTCTTATTTGTGCATGTGTCTAAATACCAAGTAAATTAATTTAGGCATGTTTTCTTCAAAAAGATAATGGGACAGATACTATATTAACTGACGTGTGTCAAACACGTTAATATATTAACTGACGTGTGTCAAACACGTTAATATATTAACTGACGTGTGTCAAACACGTTAATATATTAACTGACGTGTGTCAAACACGTTAATATGATTAAGCAGTCAATTTAAATCAAAGTCATACATCAAAGATCCTGATTACCCGATTATCTTTTAAAGAACACCACCCCAATAATAATTTTTACACTATAATAATTTAATTCCATTTATTAATTCTTATTCATAACTTTCTGATAATGAATAAGAATGGCACTCGCAGGGCCTTCACCACTGCCACACAACAAAAAAATAAGCTATAAAATATGGGTAATACATCTTACGGTATAAATTAGTAGACAGCGCACGCGCCACTTCGCTTCAAGCTTGCGGTAAGCAAGTATGTAAAGTAAAATGTGTCTAAATGCTACGAAATGCTAGTTTAAGCACATATTAGGATAAAATTATTCTGTTGTGCGGCAGTGCGGATGGACGTGTGAGTGACAACCGAGCTCTGGCGTAACGCAATATTCACGATAAGTATACACACCACATGCTGTAAGCAGAAACAATATGGTTGCTTTAGCTTTTGTCATATTTATGTTATATAAATTTATAAGAGTTTTTTCAAATTAATAAATGTATTTAATTGAGACAGCAAACGTACTGTTTCTACGGAAAGACGTGAAATAAAATCATGCATATCAAAAATGGTAAAAATCTACCATAATCTATGGTAACATAGCTCAGTACAAACGTAAAGTCAGAACAAAAACACCAAAACAATAACAATATTGTCGTATTTATAAAGGTATCCAGACTGATGTTAAAAGCACATAAAATAACATGCTCACCGGTTTTTTATTTTTAAATATCATGTAACTAGTCGGTCAGCCCCGGCTTTGCACGCGGATATTTAACAAAAACAAAAAGTATAAATTTTTACACGTTGGATTACATTATTGGAGTTTTCATACTGACTTTTTTGAAAATATTCTATACCCTATTTTTATCATTATCAGGGATTTGTAGGATTCAAATTTCGAAAAAAAAAACAACATATCGGTCCATTATTTTCGCAGTTTATCTATTGTTTTACATATATGCTTTTAACATCAGCCTAGATCCAAATCTAAGTCCACATCTAAGAATTACAACAGCTAAATGTACACCTACACTTCACCTTCCTAGCCTTTCTCCTACAAAACCCGAGACACTTCAACGCGAAACAAACACCTCTTGAACTACCCTCACTTTTACACGATTCTCTACTATTCAACCTTTGCAGCTCCGGCTTATTCTCAACCAACAACTTATCTAATCTGTTCTTCAACTGCGCCGGAGTTACACTCATGTCTCTAGCGACTTTCGCTTTCATTTCTACAATATCCGCTTCCACATTCGGACTTCTTGAGTCTACACTCTCTGGTGTATAGGGATCTAAGCAAGGCTGTACTGATAGTAAAGCGTTATCGATTTCGTTAACGAAAAATCCGTCTAGAGAATCAGCTGTGGTGATTTCTACGTGAGGGATTCTGAGAAGGAGTTCGTTTAGCGAGGCCGTTCTGTGGTCGGGTTTGACCGATAGAGGGAGTGAGAGGGAGATATCGGGGTCTGTGGGCGTTCTGCGCGGGAGGAAGGGAGATGAAGTGGTGAGCGTACCTCGGTCTGATTGTAGCATGATGCGCAGGTAGATCGGCTGTGGAGAGAGATGTTTATTAATAAAGGTATCAAGCTAAGGGTGTCTTAATAAGACGAATGTGCCATTTTTTTTGTTGATAGCAGCTCTGAAAGACATTTGGCATCAAAGATTGTTCTGATTTATTAAAAATAGAGCGCTCCACAAGTAAATTTTCGATTGTGGACGTTTACCTAATATGTCAACAATACGAATTTATTGACCACTAAATTTAAAAAAGCTGAGGCATATTTGAAAGCAATATTTTGGAAACCGGCATTAACAACATCATCGAAAAATTTAAAAAAAAATTTACATCATCGCACATTCAGGGCTTAGAATAGCGGTATTTTCAAATATCTATTCGACTGATGAGCTGCGACAAGCTGCGACTTACACTTCGCCTTACCCTTGCAAATGCTAGGAACTGTAGGATTTTTTTCGGGGTTATGTTTCGTAGTTAATCTGGGCTGGTTTGCCTTTGAAGTTCAGGCAATTTTTTTGCCGTGTGGTGCCGGCATAGAATCTCACCACCCCAACTCTGCCCGTGGGTGTCGTAAGAGGCGACTAAGGGAAACATACCGGGGGGCGGGCAGCAGCGCCCTCTGTACAACAACTTCACCGCGATCCCCAACCCGCATACTTAGCGTGGGGATTATGGGCAAAAACCCCCAAAATTATAAATAATGCCACCTATGGCGCTCATTAGGGGAGGCCTATGTCCAGCATTATTTTGTGTATTGTGGACGGATATAGGCTGACGATGAAACTGCAACAATAGGATGCACTATGGAGGTTTTGTCTTTTTTGTTTTAGCGACATCTAGCGGAGATTGTTTGAAGCGCTTAGTTCGATAGCTTCTGATTTTTGCGCCTCTATTGACATTTGCCTTTGTAGTTCCGGCAATGCTGACAGATGTCGCTGTATACACCTTAGTTAGTTACCTTGTGATCTCCCATACAAGTGGTGCCTCCCATCACCGCGTACTCGGTCCGTTTCCTAGCGGGCGCGTCGACGAGCCGCCGCAGCTCGGCGGATAGGGCTTCGCCCTTCGGAGACCCCTCCGACTGGTTGCGGACGAGCTTGCGGCGCTGGCCGGTTGCTGAGATTTCGGATTCTCCTACTCTGTGGGATAAATTATTTCGATTTTAGTTTTCATTTTCTTTATTAATACTGTGTTAGTGCTAGTGAACGGATAAAACATGGAAGCAGTACTTCAAGCAAATACCCCCGCAGATTGACACAACATAGCAAACAAACCAACTTGTCAAAAAAAAAAACACCCTGTTTTTGCAACAATTTGTTAAATCTCGGGAAGCAAAGTTAAAAAAATACTTTATTCTGTTGATATTTGAGATTAAATTGTCGTTATCGTTAATGGTGTAGGTCGCTTATGTCATTTTCTACACACACATGCCATTATCACACCACACTTTGCGTTGTGTCATTTTCTAGCGCAAGGAATACTTCCATGTTTTATCCGATCACTGGTTAGTGCTATTTAATAATTTAGCGTGTTTTGCTAACAATGTTTTGTTTTTTGTAAATAATGTTAATTTAAGTGGCGTCTTGATTGGTTTAAGAATATTGTATACTTACTGTTTGTGCTTTAATAAACGTACAAACCTAAACCAAATAAAAGGTACATACCACTTTCGGTGCCTTTTATTTGGTATGGTATTTGATACCACTTTCTACTATGTGTACTTTTAAATTTTCTTCATCGAACTTAGTACTGAAAATCATGATTACCACTTTTTACTTATTTTCAAATAAAATCTTTCTATCTATACAAGTTTTAAGTCAACCTGCAGTTGATCCTAAGATATTAAATTGTGAAATGATTGAAAACAGGACAGAAAAAAGCGAGACCATAAGGGTATCGAAACTAACCTCAAACAAAACACTTACCTGTTCTGCTGCAATAAAGCCTGCTGCACACTGGTGGGGTCCGCGATACTCTTGCGGCTGACGTTAAAGCCGGCCACTGACAGTGCGTCTATCTCTAGCACGCTGTTTTTCTTGCAAAGAGGTTTGCAGGGGCTGCCCTGTTTCACACAAAATTATTATTAAATAAAAATAGATTTTTTTATGCAGATCGCTATATATCATAAGAAAATAGGCTATAGAATAGATCGCTAAATATTCTATAGCCTATTTTCATCAGGGAAAATTTATGATTGTAATGGTGAAAGATTTTTTTCAAATCGGTCCAGTTGTTTCGGAGCCTATTCAATTTAAATAAACAAACAAAATATAATAAAAGTATTTACAATTGAAACTATTGAGCTAACTGCAGACTGTTGCAAACAACTACAGGTAGCTCAACTGATCCATATCAATACCAGTTGGAAGTGTACCCAAGATGCTGGCTGCATTGCCTCACTGTATGGCAATGCTGATGCGCTGCGCCAGATACTGACCAGCTCTCGGGTCACTAGTAGCTTAGACCAGAGGCTCAGAATTTTTTTTGAAAACTCGGAGAGCCTCGGTAGTACCCCACGGACCCAGGGTCTCTCGACTCCAAGAGAAAATGCGTAGGATCCGTCGAGACCTACATATTTGCGCCTCTTGAGATCCTCGGCCAAATCTGCCGCCGCACCAACCTCATATATGACGGTTTTTGTAACGAATTAATAATTTTGTAAATGTTGTAGAACATTTCTACTAATTAAATTAATAATTGACATGTTTATATTATAATTTTAATATTAAATTTACTAATATTTTTTTACTGTGTTAAATGATGATTTAGTGACGTGTAATATTGTTACCAATTGATTGATTATTCTGATAATTACTCTAAAAAACACGAAACTGCCTGTCATTTGTACATATTGTCATTTATACATAAAGCACACATGCTACTTTTAATAATATCTTTTAAAATAGCTAGTAACACTGTTGATACCTGGTTATTCGTGGCCGGGGACCCGGATCGCGCCGGGCTGCTGTCAGACGATGACACACGGCCGCTGCTGTCGGTAGAGTCTGTCACTGATTTCCTGAAACATGGGGAAAAAATAGATAAGATATATAAGAACAACACGTACTTCACTAGATAGTATAAAACAAAGTCGCTTTCTGTCCCTATATCCCTATGTATGCTTAAATCTCTAAAACTACGCAACGGATTTTGATGCGGTTTTTTTAATAGATATAGTAATTCAAGAGGAACGTAGAACGTTCCTCTTGAATTACTATCAGCATTGACCCGTGCGAAGCCGGAGTGGGTAGCTAGTTATTTATATTTCTAGTCTATCAGTGGATTCCTATCAATAGCCCATATCAATAGATAATTTGCATTATCAATATATGTATAGTGTGCTGATGGTTTCCCTAAAAATAAATAAATAAATAAAATAAATATGATTAAGTTATTATAGTGAGAACAAGAATTTCAGAGCTTGTTCTAGGATTTATGTTATTAAAGTGAGTAAGACCTCGCACTCGGGGTTACCTCTAGGAAATTAAATATTACCCCAATATAAATTATTTTTTGTGATAATTTTTTGAATATTATTTAATATTCTGTTCTTTACTTGCGAGAGACTCTGCAACTACAACTAAGTTGATCGTGTTGCGTGTCTCTGTGCGATTGCAAAGGATGGCTAGGTGCATCGAGTACGTATCCAGTAGAGTTGAAATGTCTGATAATTTGTTACAATATTAGTTGCACAAATTACACAGAATAAAAAGAAGTTACGCACCGCCAACTGATAGCCACTTCTAATTGGCCGAAACCAATATCATTTGAAAAAAAGGATGGAGTAAAACGGATTCTGCTATCGATGTTTTAGCGTCACATACTTATGATTTTTAATTTGATTAATGCATTAATTAGTACAATGAATGTGCGTGTAAAGTTTTTGCGGGATAATTTCCTCTTGCTCGACGGGTATCCTTAACGTAATTACCATGGAATAGGCAAAATTAAGAGATCCGCAAAAATCGCCAATACTCTGGAAATATCAAAGATAATGTCCATTTCTTTTTGTGTATATAAATTACCTGGATGAGTGTATATGCCTGTTCTCCGCCGGTCTTCCCTCTTGTTGCTGGACCAACAACCGCGCCGACTGGGACAGCAATATTCTATCGCACCAAGCTGGACAACTGTAACATATAACACGACATCAAAAGACTATTATCTGCCTCTCATTTCATACGACAATATTCGTCAAAAATATTTTTTCTATGTAAAACCATTTCGTAAACTTTTCTGCGCGATGGTATTTTGACGAGAAACGTGGCGTGGATTCAACGCTACAAGCAACTGACAACTGACGACTTTCTTGACCGATACTGTCGGCGTATATTCCACACTGACAATATCATGCAAGAAATTAAATGTTGTATTTAGCTTAAAATACCTATACCTGCCGAGTTAGAGTGATCTATTCTTATGCTGCGACGGTGACTGCGGCTTGCACTCTGGCAGGTTTACACACTGTTGTGGTCACGGGATGATGGGTGGATCCAGTATTGCCATTAAAATAGCAAGTAATTTAGTAACTGCCCGCTTTAGGTCTACGCGAAACACAAATCAAATGGCGGTTTCCAACACGGCAATGAAACTCACCGAGTCTTCATATAATGCGTGGGCAGATGCACGTCCTCCTCGAAGGGGTAGCTCGGGGGGAACTTCACGGGAAACTCGAAGAGATGAGGGCGTAGGGCTTCCAGCTCGCGGTCAAAGCGTTGCAGCTGAAACATTATATTTATATATAAGATATTCCTTACAAACTTAGTTTTATTTAGGAACGGCCACAGGGTATAAAGGGTTATAAGTTTAATATAGCGTATACAGGTAAATGATCAATAACCTCTTAAAGGAGACTTCGGTAGATCATGAAGAACAACTTTTGTACAATAACTTACCAAAACGTAATACAACACAACCACTTTCTTGTATATAAAACTTTCTAACAGAGATCGTGTCAACAACCTGCATTGCCACCCGGCACTGAGCATAGTAGCAAGAACTAGACCTTTTTCCTATACACAAGGGAGTTGTCTTTGTCCATGTTGCTTGGACGTGTCTATCTAAGCAGGGTTTAATACTAGACTTAAAATCCTTGAACATAAGGTTTAACATCCCTTACCCGTTCAAGCTACCTCAGGCGTCCAGCAAGGACGTATCCTCGGTACCCAATTGTTTATTCTCTTCATAGATGATATTAACGCTTCAAAACTCCGTCTGAATACTTTAATTCTATTGAATTTATATAACTTTAAGGTTGTTATTTCCTTACCCAAGGCTCGCGGAAGATCTTCTGATGGTCGACATGCGAGAACTCCTTCTTGCCGATAGTCAGCACGAGCCGGTTGTCTTTGCTCCTGTACTGCAGTTTGGACGCATCCATCTTAGCCGGGTCGGTGAGACGGCAAGCCGTTAGCTCTTCGGTTATTTTCTACAAGAAAAATTAGAATTAGAGCGATACACGGATCTCTTCTCTGTTAATTTAAATCATCTTCTATATGCAGTGGGTATGCGATGAAAGGGTTATCCCGGTGTGGATTTTTTAATCATCGGCGTGAATTTGTTTTTGTAGTACATAATACCATTGGCGTTAATCGCGCTGTAATCTGACGCATTCGACTTAGTTTATAATTTCTGTGACGTGTATTATATTTTATTATTATATCTACCTATGTACAGTGCGCGTCAGAATTAAGTATTCCAAAATATTTTCAACTACTTCTAATTCCCTTGTAACATGTCACAAATTTTTACTAGCAAAAATTTATCACGCCGCCGCTCAGGATCGAACCGCCCACCCATAATACGTCTGTCGTCATACCCGTAAAAGTCTGAAATTCCCAACAATAACAACTATTGTGTCCCACGTACATTGAGATAGGGGGGTACTTATATGTGAAGCGGACTGTACACTTTGATGGAACTCTAGTATGTCATAATCCCGGATGTGTGCATTGCGATCAGTTAATCTGCTACAGAGTATACTTCTACAGGTCGCATCGCTTACTATTTTTGTTTATATACCTAATTCCTATGATAACAGCTTTACATTGAAGCGGGAGTGTCTTAAAGCGGCGAGCGAAGCAAGGCGTAATCTTTTACGGTCAGCGAAGGACCCGATATTTGCCAGATACGGGATGAGCATTTAACCCGTTCTAGTAGTAGTAGTTATAAATATTTACCTGCACAACGCCGCCGGTGTCCGTTCTAAAGTTGAAGTCTCCGAATATAAAATAGGGCGCCGCGTTTATGTCCGAGTGCAGGTGTCTCAGCGTGTGGCGGAGTGCGCGGCGCCGGCTGCGGCAGTAAACCTGCAAATACCATATAATAAGTGGTACGGTAGGTACCATATTGAAGTTTTACAAAGAAGTGCCTTCTTGGAATTCTTAGTTAACTACATACAATTCTAGACCGGTGCGCTAGCTTGGGAATCAATTTAGGCATTAAATTTATTAAAAAAAATATATAATACAAAATAGATACGTACAGATGGATAGGGCTCCAAAGACACCAGGTTAGAAGCGTCGTGAAACAGATGAATGTTGACGAATTCCACCGACGTGCCGCGAATAGACCAGCGCGTGCGCAGGAATCCTTTGCGGGACCATTTGCACTGGAATAACACAATCAAATAGTTTTTTAGCTAGTACAAGATTGCCTTGTACTATATAAATATATGCTACTTATACTAGCTAAATCCAATCAGGACGAATCAGGGGCCAGCGTTATGACGTGATGTTTATTTCAACCAATGCCGTTCTCCATACATACGAGTACATATTATGTCGTATGAGTAATACTGCTGGGCATACATGTTAGAAATTACGCGTTTGATAGATTATTTAAATATAATATAAACATAATGTATAGTTGTGTTTATGCTCCTGAAAAAAGTACCTGCATTGATTGTATTGTTTACTTTTATTTTTGGTTTTGCATATAAAACTGTATTTTATACGTAGTTTTATCTGCAAAATAATCTTATAATTTAAATAATATTATATTATTATTTTTGTGAACTTAGAAGCATAAAATACTTCAAACGGGTAGTTGTTTACTCGCTGATATAAAAAGGCCGGAGCGCGGCCGGCGGACTCACTCATTCCGACTCTCGCGCTCGAGCGAGACTGTCGTTCGTTCCGCCAGAGCCCCCGTGCTCTGTCCGTTCGACTTCTCGCCTTTGTTCGGGTTCGCCATTGTTCGGCCTCCGCCTGCGCACGTGTCTCTACCTGCGTTCCGGTTCCTACCTACGCTTGGGTCTCCGCCTGCGTCGAGTGTTTCGCTTGCGAAACATAATCAGTTCTTTTCAGAACTACTTTTCTGTTTCTATAGACTTAATAATTT
Source organism: Eupithecia pulchellata (assembly GCA_963931895.1). Lineage (NCBI taxonomy): Eukaryota > Metazoa > Arthropoda > Insecta > Lepidoptera > Geometridae > Eupithecia > Eupithecia pulchellata. Next base: position 1,394,453 of record OZ007544.1, read on the forward strand.
CAGTTCTTTTCAGAACTGTGTTTCTCAAGACTGATACAGTCAAACGTCAGCGTCCTGCTCTTTTCAGAGCAACGCTCTTTCCGAGGTTCTCGCTTTTTTCAAAGCGGTTCCTCTATCTTGTTTCTTGGGCTTAATAATAGTGAAAGCCACGCCTTTAGTGGTCAACCAAGGGATACGTAACCGTGCCAACGAACTTGGTTGGGCGTTGACCCGGAGCGCCTACTTTACTTCCTCAAAGTAAAGTAGAATCCGGCTGGGCCTGGGACCACCGGCCTTGGGGAAGAACCCTCGCCGACCCCAGGTAGCGATAGGTAGTCACACACCCCTTTCGCCCCGTAAGAGTGGTATAAGGGACACACCATTAGGTAGGACACATAGGTACACACCCCCTCCCTGTCTAACCCGACAGGGAGGGATCATACACTCATCCCGGGTGTCCCCCCCGGGATTAGGGACCCTCCCCCCGCCCCTCAATATGTCCGCAATGGACATATCCAATCTGTCGCTTGACAGTTTGCGCGGAATCCTCCGCGCAATACTTGCCAAGTATCCTACGCTGCTTGACGACTTAATCGTCGGCAGCAAGGCTCGCCCGGCGGACGAGGTTGCCTCATCGGCTCCCGCCCCCGCCCCATTCCCTATCATTCCCGACTCTCCGGAGTCTCCGGCCTCTCAGGAGGCCCACTCTCGCCCTTCCTCTCCCGAAACTGAGGAGATGGAAACCGGCGAGGTCCCATCCGAAGGGGACACGTCCGGATCGGACTCCGAGTCCGATCTCCCGCCCGCTCCCTCCGCCCCTGAGTCATCTTCCGACGACGGCTTCCTCACCGTGGGTAGCCGTAAGAGGAAGAAGGCTAAGGGCCCCCCTAACTCGGCTGTGGCTCACCCAGCCAAGACCCTTAACCGCGGGCCCTCAGCCCCAGCTCCCTCCCCGTCCCCCGCGGCCCCTCAGGCCCCTGTGAACCCCGCAACCCCCGCACCTCAGCCCTCTCTCCGTAAAGAGAGACCGCCCCCTCCGATCTTTCTCCGCGAGAAGGCCAAATGGCCTAATGTGGAGAAACTCCTTACACTAAAGGGTATTCACTTCGTGAAAGCCCAGTCGGTCAAGGAGTCAATAAAACTCCAACTTGAAACGTCGGACGCGCACCGACGCCTCACCTCCGTCCTCCGCTCCGAGGGCATAGGCTTTCACACCTATGCTCTTGAAAGCGAAAAATGCCTCCGGGTAGTAATCCGCGGTGTCCCCGCCGAATTCAACCCGGAAGCTATCAAATCCGACCTCAAGTCGCAGGGCTTCCCCGTCAGGGAAGTCCACCGCATGTACAGCGGACGCGACAAACGCCCCTTTGATTTAGTTCTGGTCATTCTCGACCTCACTCCCGAAGGCAAGGCGATTTTCGGCCTCAAAACCGTTTGTCGCTTGTCTGGCCTCTCCATTGAAGCCCCTTTCAAAAACGGTCCTCCCGGACAGTGCCACAGATGCCAGCTCCATGGCCACTCTGCGCGCAACTGTTTCGCGCGGCCGCGATGCGTCAAGTGCCTGGGCGACCACGGCACCGCTGACTGCACTCGCAGCCGCGACGACCCGACCCCGCCGAGTTGCGTACTCTGCAACGCCGAGGGGCACACCGCGAACTATCGCGGTTGTCCCAAAGCGCCGAGAGTAAGCAATAAGGCTCGCTCAAGGGCCCCGGAGCGCTACGCTCCCGCCCCGCAATATACCAAAACATCGGCAAAGGTGTCTATGGCCCCCCCGCTCCCCGCACGCCCCCCTGCTACCTCAGCATGGGCTAAGCCTCTGGCTTATACAAGTCTAGCCCCTCAGGCGAAAGCTTGTTCCCCGCCCCTCCCCCGCTCCCAGGAGCAAACCCGCGCCCCGCAACCCCTACCTCGCCCCTCTAAGCCAAACCAACCAGCACCCGCTGCTGCGTCGGCTGGCTCAAAGGGACCCTCCCCCTCAGGCGTTGACTTCGGCAAAGTCACTGCGCTCCTGCGCAAACTTAGCCAAGCCAAGACGGCCATTGAAAAATTGATGATCATTTCCGATCATCATGATGTCATGGCCTCCCTTGACTCCCTCTCTTTTAAGTCTCTATAATGGTTGTACAACCTGAGAGACTTAAACCCCGCTCCATTTCGTTAGCGTTCTTTAACGCTAACGGACTCAAACCCCAGAGAGAACTCGTCCACCAATTTCTAGTTAACCATCAAATTGATATTCTCCTAGTACAGGAGACTTTCCTAAAACAGGGCACCGCCAGCCCTAGGATCGCTAACTATCAAATGATTCGAAATGACAGAACGAACGCCCCGAAAGGCGGTACTGCCATTTACTTTAAGAGGTCCCTGCACTGCATACCCCTAGATCCCCCTCCCCTACAAGACTTAGAAGTCTCTGTCTGCAGGCTTGCAATGACTGGTCATCAATCGGTCATTATTGCATCCTGCTATCTCAGCCCAAATAAAACGCTTCTTCAAAGCGACCTGGAATCAGTCCTCAGTCTCGGAAGTTCGGTCATTCTGGCCGGTGACTTCAACTCAAAAGATCCGATGTGGAACTGTCGTTTACGCAATCGTAACGGCCGCATCCTATCTCAATGTCTAGAATCCCTTGATCTTGACCTGATCGTCCCACTGTGCCCCACGCGGTACTCTCCCATCCTCGGTCAGAGTAACGAGTACTTGGACCTGGCACTGCTACGGAATGTATCCCTTCGGATGCAATCCATAGCAGTGATGCAGGAACTAGACTCGGACCATCGCCCCGTCATAATGCGTCTTGGCCCTCCTCCCAATGACGGTCCTCCCACCAAGACAGTAGTGCGATGGTATAAGCTTGAGAGCGCTCTCAAGAATATCCATTCGCCCGCCTTGGAAAAAATCCCCGACGATATTATCTCCACTGACGACATCGCAATCGCGATCGACTCTTTGACTAGTCACGTCCAATCCGCTATCAGCGAGTCATCAAAACAGGTGCCAGCGGCGAATGATCGTCGCTGGGACCTGCCAGATGACATCAGACGGCTGATCACTGAGAAGAACGCAGCGACTCGTCGCTTTAGTTCCTATCCCTCCCCTCGTAATCGCTTTAGAATGAACTCGCTTCGCCGCAAGGTTAAGAGAGCCATTCAAGAGCACCGAAACTCCTCTTGGGATGACCTGCTTTCAACGATCAAACCAGGTCACCAGGCTTACTGGAACCTGGCGCGCTCTATGAAAGCAGATGGAGTCTCCATCATGCCCCCGCTTATACGCCCGAATCATCAAACGCCTGCGTTTGAGGATAAGGACAAAGCCGATGCCCTAGCCGAAAGTCTGGAAGCTCAGTGCTCCCCCAGTCTTGAACCCGTCGATCCTGCTCACCTCGATACGGTGAACAGTGAAGTCGACCGTCTAACTTCGCTGCCCCCTACTGCCACCCTTGACCTAGTCAGGGCGGCCGAGGTTGCAGCGATCATCAAAGATCTAAAACCGAAAAAGTCCCCTGGCTCGGATGGCATCAGCAACAGAGTACTTAAACGATTCCCTGTTGCCCTCATCTATCTCCTCGTAAGCATCTTCAATGCAGCCATAGCCACTTGTTCGTTCCCTGACGCCTGGAAGGAAGCCAATGTAATTGGCATCCACAAACCGGGCAAAAAGGCGAACGAACCTGCCTCCTACCGCCCTATCAGCCTCCTCAGCGCACTGGGGAAAATTTATGAGAGACTCCTTCTGAGTCGCCTCTGGTCCCACGTCAATGAGCACAAGCTCCTACCCGATGAGCAGTTCGGTTTCCGAGCTCATCACTCTTGTCCCCAACAGGTGCTCCGCATCACGGAGCACATCCAATCCATGTGGCATCACACCTGGCCCGCTAGCACGGGAGCTGTCTTCCTCGATGTAGCGAAAGCCTTCGACAAGGTCTGGCACAACGGCTTGATTTACAAGCTTTTCACTCTCGGTGTGCCGGACAGACTCGTACTCATCTTACGAGACTATTTGTTGAATCGTAGCTTCCGCTATCGCGTGGAGGGCACTCTCTCTGACCCCCGATCCATCCGAGCCGGAGTCCCACAGGGCTCCGTCCTTGCACCGCTTCTTTTCACGCTGTACACCAGCGATATCCCCCGTCACCCGCAAGTAGAACTTGCCCTTTTCGCGGACGATACAGCATTATACACATCCGACTTGAATGCAAGCCGGGTGAGTATAAGGTTGCAGGCCGCACTAGGCACACTAGGTGCCTGGTTTAGGAAGTGGCGCATAGAAGTGAATCCGACGAAAAGTGCAGCAGTGTACTTTTCACGGAATTACTCTAAGCCCAGACCCCTTACCCTATTTGGTAAACCCATTCCCTGGGCCAAGACAGCCAAATACTTAGGGGTGATATTAGATCACCGCCTCAGCTTCAAACCCCACATTCGCGCTGTAACCAACCGTGCAAAGTTTATACTTAGCCGGCTGAACAGCCTCCTACGAGCGAAGAGTAAAATGTCCCTTAGAAATAAGGTGACACTTTACAAAGCGGTCGTACGTCCTATTATGACCTACTCCTCAGTGGTATTTGGCCATTCGGTCAATGTCCGCCACCTTCAGGTTGTCCAAAATAGATTTCTCCGCAAAGCCACGGGCTGCCCGTGGTACATGCGCAATAAAGACCTCCATCGAGATCTCAAACTCGAGTCCATTGCCCACTTCATAAAGACTGCTTCCCAGCGTCATTATGAAGCGGCAGCTGATCATTACAATCCCCTGATTTCCACCATTCCCGATTATCCCGTGGATAATCCGCCCACGAGTTCTCTCCTCCGTAGACCGAGACACGTTCTCGGTGACCCCGTTGACCCAATCACCGCCGCTAACCCGGAGGTGACGTCAACTATTACCGATTCGCTTCCGCACACTACACACACGACCAAAAACCGACCCCGCCGGATGCGGGGTCGAAGAATTCCCCGCTTCCGCCCATAGGTGCACTTGTGCACCTAGGCGAAACCTCCATACCCTCTTGTAGCATCTGGCAACAGCCCAAGCCGAGGTTCGCACCTAAGTGGTGGCCCTTGCGCGTGTTGCCCCAACCTAACTTTACCGGTGTGGCGCCCTCTGCGCCCGCCAAAAGTCCGGTAACGCTGTCATGGCCATCTGCGGTCAACAGCATTAAAGTCCATTCGAAAAAAAAAAAAAAAAGGCGGACTCACTTGGAAAGCAGCCGTCGGACAGAGCGGAGCTCTGCCTCGCAAATTGTTAAAGCTAAGTAATCTTTGTCTAGGTTTAGATAAAGGAATTATATATTTTAAATATATTTTGAGTTTTGTTTTAAAATGTTAACTGTAAGGCTCACAACAGTGATTGTGGTTGATTAATAAACAATTTTCAATATATACATACATTTATTTTATTTAATTAATCTATTATCAGAAGTGGGATAACCGAACTATTTCATGTTATATAAATAAATTTATTAAAAAAAAATATATTTTTCAGGAATCTTCGAGCACGGTTCCAGGGATATGGACCCCGTATTGTTGGAGAGCCTGCTGTAGGCCATTCGAGGTTCTGTGTCCGATCGCCGCCGCGGTGATGACGTAGTGCTGCCGCCCTTCGATCCTGAGACCTCCAACGACAACGGTGCTGATAGCTGGAGCCACATCACAACGGTAGATAAACGGAACTTATCCGAAAAACTTATAAAAGCTGTGTTGCTAACGTCAAATTCTTCGGATACATACTGTTAATATGATAGAGTGAAATTGAGATTGTTAGGAAGTACAAAAAATTTTTTAGTTAAGAACATCTAGTAGAGCTTGTCTGGGGTGAGATATAGTTGATGTAACTGTTAAAAAAGGCCTCGCGAAACAGTCGTGTTAAAACAACTGCAGAATTAATGTCTTTGTTTAATACGTCTATAACAAAAAAAGTTGTAAACGCCCTTTAGATTCTAATAAAACCAATTAATAACTAATAATTCTAATAACCCCCACTTTTGTAGCCAATAATAAAAAGCAAGTAAAAAAAAAATTATTATATAAAATATTTGACGATTTTCAAGAAATACGCTGTGTAACAAACTAGGCAAAAAAAAACAATTTGTTTCAATAACCATAACAGAGAAAATAAACTGCTATCATATCCAAAGCCCAGTACCTCACCTAGATCTAGCTCACCACCCTAATGTACTTATTGTAAAAAGGTAGGGCAAACTGAATCGGCTTGTTTATGACGGGTTCGATTCCCACCTCGGGACAAATATTTGTACGATCTGTATACTTTGTTTGTCACGCCACGTAGGTAGTATAATAATAATAACGGATAGAGGAACTAATTTCACTTAACTCAAGTACAGGCCTTGTTTAGGGAAATGCAAATACAACAAAATCAAAATAAAAGTGCTTTATTTCCTTTAGGCCTTACAGAACTCTTAGACACGTCACAAAATAAAAATTACATAAAATTAATACTAGAAAATAAAGTGATCACTTTAATTCTTTTTTTTTTTTTAAATAGCAAAGCCTTTATTACCAAATAAAATTACAATGACCTAACTAAATAAAAAACTAGTATTTACAATTGAAACAATTGAGCTAACTGTAGACTGTTGCGAAAACTACAGGTTGTAGTTTGTTTAATTGTTAATTTCAATCTTTTAAAAGTAAAGAAGCGAACAAGAAATCTTTACCTTGTTAGATTGTTAGTTTTTGAGTTTATTTTTGTCATCTTTTAGTTTCTGTTTCTTTTTATATCTGGTATTTTATAGTAAGCCTTAACAAGAACATTTTTGACAATCCCTTTGAATTTATATATAATTTTTTAAACTCACTTGGAGTTTTGTTGTAAAAGCGTATACATTGCCCTTTAAAAAAATACATCAATTTTGTTTAGCCTAGTAGTAGGCACCGCGATTTTATTATTTCTAGTATTTAAATTATGTATGTGACTATTTTTAGTGAACTTATTGATTATTTAATGAGTGTACACCAAGTTTTCATAAATACATGGACATGGTACTGTCACTACGTTTATCTCTTTGAATTTATCCGTGAGGATTTGCCTGACAGTACGTGATCTGACGTAGGTAAATATGCTAACAAAGTAAATATAAAGAATCAGAATGGCCAAACGTTTTATGAAAAGTACAACAAACTTTTAGCACGACTGTTCAAAAGGCTATAATGATTTTCCTCTACTAGATTATTGATAACTAAAAAAGGAAATATACCACCCATACAAGCTCGACTGGATGAAGTTGTTGATCAGTACAACCAATAATTAATTTATAATCTGATAGATAATTCGCCTTATGTTTACACTTGGTCATAAATTGAAAGAGTCCATGAAATAATAGAAGAGTTGCCAAATGATAGATTTTCCAACAATAGCTAAAGAAAAGTTGCGAAAATGGCCTGTTGAATGGCTTGAACAAAAAATAAATTTGAAGAATCACTTTGATTGATACCGTGATAGATAATTATTTTTTTAAATAAAAATAATGAGGAGATATTAATTTTAGGAAATTAATTCAGTTTCATTATATTATTATAGGTATATGTTTTGTATTGTATAAAGCTAATTAATAAGTTTGATTTTGGACGAACTGTGACTTAGCTACTCTGTTGTAAATAAGTTATTTTTGTATGATTAGTTTTAATTTTTTCACTTATAAATGTTATTGTAAGGAGCATACACACAGCTGGGTTGTTAGAACACTGGTCGATTCTTTGCCTGATGTAGACCTGAATGTCATTTGCAGTGGTGACAGGGTCTTCATGTCAAGGTACTGAATATAATATAATTGAATAAATAAAAAAATATATAAAGAACACTGGTCGATTCTTTGCCTGATGTAGACCTGAATGTCATTTGCAGTGGTGACAGGGTCTTCATGTCAAGGTACTGAATATAATATAATTGAATAAATAAAAAAATATATAAAGAACACTGGTCGATTCTTTGCCTGATGTAGACCTGAATGTCATTTGCAGTGGTGACAGGGTCTTCATGTCAAGGTACTGAATAAATAAAAAATAAATATAGAACTGCTGGTCGATCTCTGTCCTGATACTACACTGATATTCATGCTGCAGCAGGTGAAAGGTGTAGTATGTCAAGGTCAGGGATCTCAAACTGTTGTAGTCTCAGTATGAGACAACACAGGTTAATTTGCTGGGTAATTATGGTACTTCGAGAACGAAGTACTGGTCAGTCTGGCCGTGATAGATTATTTAAATATAATATAAACATAATGTATAGTTGTGTTTATGCTCCTGAAAAAAGTACCTGCATTGATTGTATTGTTTACTTTTATTTTTGGTTTTGCATATAAAACTGTATTTTATACGTAGTTTTATCTGCAAAATAATCTTATAATTTAAATAATATTATATTATTATTTTTGTGAACTTAGAAGCATAAAATACTTCAAACGGGTAGTTGTTTACTCGCTGATATAAAAAGGCCGGAGCGCGGCCGGCGGACTCACTTGGAAAGCAGCCGTCGGACAGAGCGGAGCTCTGCCTCGCAAATTGTTAAAGCTAAGTAATCTTTGTCTAGGTTTAGATAAAGGAATTATATATTTTAAATATATTTTGAGTTTTGTTTTAAAATGTTAACTGTAAGGCTCACAACAGTGATTGTGGTTGATTAATAAACAATTTTCAATATATACATACATTTATTTTATTTAATTAATCTATTACGTTCAATTAACGTTTTAAAAAAAAATTGCCTTACAACTAAGGAGGTAGCAAATATCCATCGCCGAAAAGATAGAGTATTATTATGTCAAGCTATGCACGTTTTATGCATAACACAGAAGCTCTGCTGAGCTTGAGGCTAGATGATGCTGTGTGAATTGATGATGTCCGGCATTATTTATTTATTTATGCTGGATCTTAACCATGGTATTGGCATCCCAGACCAACCCCATAGAGCCCTCTTTTCAGTCCGCCGGAACACTTATTCTTTAAAGAAAGCTAACACTAGGGTGCCGCGAAATCTTTAAGACGACATAGCCATAGTAGCGATGTCGTACAACATCTGTTCAAAGTATACCTTATCCCCCCGACATGACTAACCTCTGGAAAGAAATGCTGCGGATACTTGACCTTCTCCTTAGTAGCGACGTCCTCAATGTTGCCGGAGTGTATCTCCTTGCCAACCACGTCTACATACGTCATCTGTTCAAAGTATACTCTAATACCCCGACATAAGACTCGCCTCTGGAAAGAAATGCTGCGGAAACTTGACCTTCTCCTTAGTAGCGACGTCCTCAATGTTGCCGGAGTGTATCTCCTTGCCAACCACGTCTACATACGTCATCTGTTCAAAGTATACTCTAATACCCCGACATAAGACTCACCTCTGGAAAGAAATGCTGCGGAAACTTGACCTTCTCCTTAGTAGCGACGTCCTCGATGTTGCCGGAATGTATCTCCTTGCCGATCACGTCTACATACGTCATCTGCTCAAAATCCCATATCTTCAGGTCTGTGAGAGATGAGTGCGCGAAGTACATGTTCCCTAGAGCCTGTAAATAGATAATTATTTATAATAATACTAGCTACCCAGTACCCACCCGCCCTGGCTTCGCACAGATGCATGTTATACATATATGTAAACCTTTCTCTTGAATCATACACAGACAATGTATAACACTAATTAGTGTTTAGATATTTTGCAATTAAATGAATGAATTAACACATGATATACTTAAACATATAATAAAAATAAAATATATTCACATTGTTTATCACTACATAGTTAAAACAAAGTCGCTGCCCGCTGTCTGTCTACCCCAATGTATACTTAGATCTTTAGAACTACGCGCGAACAACGGATTTTGATGCGACTTTTTTTAATAGACATAATTAATGATTCAAGAGGACGGTTTATATGTATAACATGGACCCGTGCGAAGCTAGGGCGAATCACTATTTGGGGCTAGATGATGCTGTGTGGTTTTGTCCAGCAAAATAAGGCTTTTTTTATTTATTTAAAAAATGGGGTCAATTCAGATGGCGCAAAAACTTAAGTAAACATTTAAAAGCACTTAAAATGATGCGGTTTCTAAACGAACCAAATAAAAAGGCAACAAGTTTTATGTTGTCAAATTAGTTTTGTAAGTTTTTAACGACCAGCTGCATAGCTAAGTACCACTACGTAACTATAACTACCACTAATCCACAACGTTCGAAGGAGGTTGGGGTTGTTCGTTCCTATCTACCGTACAAATGTTTGTTCAATCTGCAGATATTTCACTACAATAGGACCCTCTTCAACTAAGAAATACCTATTACTGGCATTTATGTCATTTCATGATACCCCTTTGTGTCAGGGGTACCTCGAGCTAGATATTTCTATAGAACATTTAAGACGTTATCGGACGAATTCCAACGTTTGTGCATTTAACAAAAGTTACCCTAGTAAAGGGGTCTGAGACCCTTATTTGAATACTTTCATGCTCCAAAATACGCAATCAATTGTTTAGTTTTTATGTTCAAATTGGAACTCTTATTTCGTGTACCTATTAGAGTACACAAATTGACCAGAACGAAACTCTAAATGGACTGGATGAGAAATGTCTGAATGTCGTCGAAATCGAAGATGATCTAGAAATATAATCTAGTTATTTCATCATCTATCTATGTTAGTCCACAGCTGGACATAGACCTCCCTTAATGAGCGCCATAACGCCCTGTCTTCAGCTTGTTATTTAGATACATTAAAATAATAGAGACGACAACTTCGTATCACCTATAAGTTTTCCCCTTATTTTTAATAAACCCTGTATTTAGCCTGATCCAGCCTTTCTCGAGGTTTAGCGACTCATACGATTACAATTGATTTTTAAATATTAATAGACGAATGATTATTATCCGAAATATTAATAGATCCATTGGTTTGACGTAGATAAAATTAAAAGATGGGATGTGTTTTATATTTAGAAAAAAATTATACCCTTTCAAATCAAAAATAGTTTTATTAGTCGACCTGTGGACTCAAAACAAAAACAAACTTAAAATTTAACTTTTAAAATTATTTTTATCGACAGGAAGGACTTGCAGTTGATAAAATACACTTGCAGTTGATCGGGTTTATATTTTACGTCAACAAACAGTGAAAGTATTAATATTTTTGGAACCAATCAGCCCAATTTATCAATTATCGTTTGACCTTTTTTACGTTATTAGCGACAATTACAATCAATTTGAGAGGTACATATTTACTTATTAATTAACCGACGTGCGTGCGTATTGACGTCAATACTTCGAGGTCTTTTAACTGTGTACAGGGTGGCTGAAAAACGTTCAACTAACTAGGGTATTTTAATCAATATAAGGAAAAATCATAAACATTTATATTATTGAAATAGCTTAGACGAGATACAGGCTCTTCAGTATAAGTTCAGAAAATAACAAAACAATTATATACCTAATCAATTCATAATTTTCAGTTTTTTTACGTCAACAGATAAAAACGGCTATTAGCTACGCAATCACGTCATGTCAGCCTCAAAGTGTGTGAACTGTCAACAGAACAGCGTTTGTAGGCTTTGCAGTTTCTTCACACAGCCAACTGACGTCATTACCACCACCTCACGAATATGGCGTTCACTTAGCTTTATTGTTATTTTTTATTTACATACATTTCCCATCTTATTTGGCTTGAGTATGACTAAGCGGTCGAATATATAAAATGCAACCAATAGGATAACAATATTATAATTGACACTCTGGTGGCAACCACTATTTAATAAACAAAACTTTTTTAAAGGCACAGAACCAACCGCAATATTTTTATTTTATTTTTTTAAATAATTATCAAATATCAAAAAAAATAAAAATTTAAGTCAAATACTGTGCTTTATTTCGAACCACCCTGTAGATGTAAGTATGGTACTTAGCTATGCAGCTAGTATTGCATAACTGTTGTGTCGTTAATAGGCCGTAACATTGTACTGGCCTAGTGGTTAAATGGCGACTTTGTAAGGGACCGACGACGTCATTATTTAATTACTAAAGAATCTAGTTATAAGTAAACTAAGTTTAATTTATTTAAATTGCCGCGGATTTTAGAGATTCTACGTCCATCATAACAAAGCGAATTATTGCAATCTTATCAATGCAGAATTATTATATGAAATTTGACTTGTAAGCTTCTAAGTAAGCTGAGTTTGACCCTTTTTGGCCGACAGGGGCAGCACAGACGCTTGTTTCTTAACATAACAATGCTCTATTCCTATTTCAGATATATTAGCGGTATTCGGTATGCATGCAGAGCGCTAGGGGTAGAATCAACTGGCAATCTTCCGCACTGCTCTTTTACCGCGGATGGAATTAATACAATTGGAGAGTTATGGTTAGTATACACGACGACACTGATACTCGACACAAATGTCGACACTGTTGTCGATAGCGTCTACACGGTAGCAATTCGTTTGTGTGATTGTGTCGGGACACCACCACCACAACTGGAACTAAGTGTCGCGGGGGTGGACACACATAGACACTCGATGTGAACATTAAGTGTCTAGTGTCAAGTGTCGTCATGTATCCTAAGCTTTAGAGAGAGAAGTGTCAAAACACAAGTGTACAAATTGTGACAAAAATTACGATAGCGATGTTAGCTGAAAGCTTTTCTACGATCTTTTTGGGCTTAGAGCCGAAGTCCAGACTTTCTATATTTTTTAAGATGAAAAAGAACCTTCTATAGTTTATAATAAAGGCTCAAATTGGGGGATGTTAGATGCTTAAAAAATGTTATTAGTTAAAATTCTGAGCTTGCGTCCGAGTAGGTATCCGAGTTCACTCGGACCGAGCAGACTCTGATCGTGTCAACACGGCTTTTTTCGGGTTTCTTGACCATAGGGCATTCTACACCACGTTTGCCGAGCCGCTGCCTCCACTCAAACATACCTAACCTCGTTAATTATGGAAAATGGGTAAATTCCCAGCCTTATCAGTTACAATGAAACTTTATGTTCTGTTTGTTACAAATTAGGTATTGGTTGATTACTTTTTAGTAACTTAGTATTTTTTGATAACTTTGTTGCTCACAATTCACGAACTTTACTATTTATTTATTTAATTAAAATCAATTGAATTTACTAACAGGAAAAATAAGTAATAATAACGGCGTCACATACAATGGTCATTCACTATAGAAATGTCCCTAGATCTAATAGACCTAATGAAAACTTAATGATGGCAATCACATAATGAAATGTATAAGTAGGTATTATCCAAGGAGTACTGTGTTCCTTGTCAACTTATGGGAGGTATAGATCCTTATTGCCATGTCCAATGTGTAAGAGAGTTAAAGCTTTAAGTTAGCCTTTAGTAACTTAGAGTACCTAAGCTTTAATCTAGGTTTTCTTTAACTAAGATTTCAACTCCAAACCTTCTAAATAAAGCCTAAGTAAGGCCAAACAGCCTAATCTTTAACTTAAAGTAGTCAAAACATCACTTACAGTAAATTTATCCGGTGAACTGAAATCCTCATCCAAAAAGGTTCTGATCTTATCATAGAGTCGTAGCTCGGGACAGTCGCTCAACCTCTGCACAAAATCTTGTACATATTGCATTGACTTCTCATACGCCTTCCCGCCAACTTCTTGTAGGTGCAGGGCAATGAACTTTGGATCCATTCGGGCTACAGCTTGGAGGAACTCTGCAGTCCATATTGGAAGCATCACGGAAGGCTGAAAGGGGAATAAACAAATTAATGGAATACCTAGGGTTCATCCATTAATCATGTGAGACTCTAAAGGAATCACAAGAGGGTAAAGGTGTAGTTAGATATAATTTTTAGGAGCAACTTTAAAACTGCACACACTTTATATCTTTAGATTTTACAGCATTATTTATTTCTTTATGAGTATGAAGCAACAAGCATTTCATCAAAAAATAGTAAAAAAATTATGTTTCTCTTTCTAGATTTTTGTGCCGTCTTTGGATGCCCTTCAGCACAAATTGTGTTTGCTATTTACATGCCTTCTTTGGACGCCCACACAGATTGTGTTTGCTACGATATCATCTAATTAAGATGAATTTGTTTGCAGCACATGTACTTTATAATAATGGAAAAAAAATGTTGTGTAGTTGTTCTCACTACTATATAATAATATTAGACAGGCTCTATTATTAATAATTTTATAATAATAAATAATGCCGGACACTTGTAAACTATGTATGAATATTTCATATTCTTTGCAGAGTTTGCACCCAATGAGTGAAATTTATTTCCCCCATACAATAGGAGTTATTTATACCCTGTAAGTATAGCTAAATAATCTCATAGTATAATTAAATGTCCATCCACACAGCTTCGTTATTTGAAGTAAATATTATGGTGAAGATAAAATATTCAACCTTTTTTATTTTTATAGCATCCTGTGTGGACAGCAAGTTTTATAAATAAAAACATAATATCAACCTCGTAAAACACAAATTTATGCCAGTGCTGTAAAAATGTAGGTGGTTACTGGCAGTGAACTGATTAAAGCCATGTAAGCAGTGATGTCACTGGCCACCTACAATTAAAAGAGCCAAGAGTGCGTAACCGACTGTTACAGAAAAAGAACAATTATCTAGACATCGCACTTAATTAAATTATCCAGTGTAATTACGATTTGACAAAGTGGAATCACATGCAAACTAATTTATTGATTTTTGGAGGAAACACTCACGTCTTCGAAAATAGAACCGACGTTTGCGGTCACGAGCAGCAAGGGCACTTTATCGGATCCCATTTTTTTGAACTTCAACATGATCTTGAGGAGTTCCCTGATGAAAACCCGTGGCGAGATATCCGCAAGGCACCAAAGAGGATTTACGGCTTCTGCCCACTGTTACGATGAAAGGGCGAGTACACGCCTCTCACGCGATAGTTGCTGATTACATTATTTTGATTCTAATAACATTTTCGCGTCAAAATCAGCAGAATTTGAACGCCTTGCTAAAATTGCCCCGATTTGCCCCAGCCCTTTTGACATTTCAAATGTGAGTGAATGACATTTTTTCTCTCACACGCACACAAGCATAATTTACGCTCCGTTACAATTTTTAACTATTAAGTTCATAAAGACAGGGCGCTATGGCGCTCATTAGGGGAGGCCTATGTCCAGGCGTGGACTAACATAGGCTGATGATGATGATGATGATGATGAAGTTCATAAAGTAGTTAACCTAGTTCTACCACGGCAAGGCTAAGAATTAACTAGCAGGGTATTAGAATTTTTATTATATTCACATATTTTAATTTTAATAACGAATTTATAAACGTTTCATTCAACCTTTTATACTTATAGCTATTGTATGTCTGTATTGTCTGTTACAGATAACCTGTTGATGAAACTGTACACCATAAACTAATATCTTTTCATAACAGTTTCTAATTCTGATTTTGTTTTGGTAAACATTTTAGTTTGGCAAGCTAACTAAAAGTGCTAAAAGGTAGAACGAAACGTAAATTTTTCATAGCACACACATTTTTACTTGTGTGGGTAATGTAATGACCAATGACGTCGATACCTCGTTTTACGTCACGCCCCATTTTCAGGGCCGCACTTAGCTTACGTCGTTTATTTTTGTTGTGAATAAAAATAAGGAAGGGTATCTTTAGAATCTAAATAAATACGTGTGCGTAAGCAGTCGAGGCCGAGCAACTTTTCCCTGTGTCCTTTTAAAAATACAACATATGTGTAGTATTTGAAAACATACTTTAGTTTTGATTTATAATAAATCTAGAATAAATTCTTCTATCAAAGCAGGTTCAGCATTACAAAAACTTATCTATGTCAAAGAGAGGAGAGTAGCTAAAAGAAACATTTCCTGGATCCAGAATCCCACCCTGTGAATTTTCAGGGCGTTCCTTCCCCGTTTCCCGCACATGCGAACTGCCGTTTTGTAAACCGAATGGAAATAGAAATCGATTATTTTCGCCATTGCAGTAGGTAGTGTATTTAGGTCGTGTTTATTCAATGGGATAGCGCACCAATGGATTAGTGACGGTAAGTAGAATCACTGATAGTAAAAATAAATCGATGCCCTAATTAGTTTCTGTTTGCGTGTTTTTGATTTAAACTATGGCAAAAATATGAGTGAATCATGAGGAACATTCTAACATAGGTAACACTGTCCTAACCCGTGTTCGAATTTTCCAAAATTCTATGTAGGTAACCTAAGTAACTATAAGTAGGAAGGGTACCTAGGTAGGTAACCTAGGTAAGCTTGTGCAGGTAGAGTAACCAGCTACCTTACCTACCTGAATAAAATACTTAGTGTAGACTACTTAGGTACCCAGTGTAATTTATCGTGTAGAATAGAATAGAAAAAGTAATTATTTTATAAGGGTGGCAGAAAAAATAAAGGTAACTGCCTCAGTGCCTCATGTCCTGCGTCAAAATAGGGGTTGATTCAGCGTGAACATTTCATGCTCAGCGATGTTTTTTTTAGCCATGTGAGTAGGATAGTTGGTAGGATAATTATCTATACGTATACTAATAATATTTTAGAGAGGAAAGATTTGACTGTTAGTTTGTTTGAATTTAATAAACTCCAAAACTTCTGGACTGATTTGAAAAATTCTTTCACCATTACATTCGTAGATATTTCGTATAGATATGTACAAGAAATTTAGGTCGTTGATTTTCCAACCAGGGGCCTTATTCTCTATGAAATAGGAGAATCCTTGCCCAAACCGTGTGACGTCACAACGCATTCTAAATACGGTTTTGTACGATTCCACGCCGCTGTCATGTCGTATGCGTGGATTGACAATAGTGAATAAAGGCCCAGGACTCAGTTACCAGCACGCCCTGTTGATCCAAATCTTTTGCTCTATTCATAGAACAGCACCATGACTCCGATGTACCTGCTATGTTTGCTCTTCGCAATGTCACAGGCGTCGAGCCATGCCCACACCGCCGTCGAAACAGAGATGTTCGCCATTCCCATCAGCCCTAACCTTTTCAACTGGACTTATCAAGGTAATGTATCCAGTATCTTGGGTACCGTTTTGCCGTGCGGCATATTTCACCACCCCAACTCTTCCCGTGAGTGACGGAAGAGGCGACTAAGGGAAACACACCGGGGGGCGGTCAGCAGCGCCCTCTGCAGAACAACTCCATTCTGCGATCCCTACCCGCATGCCAAGCGTGGGGATTATAGGTAATAACCCCAAAATGATCAATAATGCCATCTATGGCGCTTATTAGGGGAGGACAGGAGCAGTGGACTGTTATAGGCTGACGATGTGATGTAACGTGATCTTGGGTACACTTCCAACTGGTATTGATATGGATCAGTTGAGCTACCTTTTGTTTGTTTGCAACAGTCTGCAGTTAGCTAAGTTGTTTCAATTGTAAATAGGTACTAGCTCTAATTTATTAATATAATTGTAATTTTCTTTGCTAATAAAGGTTTTAGCCTGGGCAATTATGCTTTTAGAAGTCGTTTTTAGGCGTAGATAACTTATAGTGAGAATAAAACCTTTTCGAAGCAGTGGGCCTATTTTAATTTTTCAACACGTAATTTCGTGTTCGTATCGGCCATTTGGTAGAACACTAATTTACAAAAAAATTAAACGAAACAATCGATTGCGTATTTTGGAGATATAACTTGAATAGGGCCTCTGGTACGAGTAGAGTAGGTTAGGAATAAAAAATTACTGACTGGACTGCATAATAAAAATTTATATGATAGGTTTTTATTTTCTGTCTGTTCCTTCTCTAGAATTCGACCAACAATACCGCTTCCACGCATCGCTGAGCGGCAAACCAGAACTGCCCGCGTGGCTCCGCTACATCTACAGCGGACGACACCACTCCGGGTTCATATACGGCACGCCGCCGCGGGGGACCGCCGACCCTATTGTTGTAAGCACCATCAGCAGCCTATGCTAGTCCAAAAGACAAAATCAAAGTCTTATAACCTGCAGTATCGGCGCCTATGCTAGTCCAAAAGTCAAAATCAAAGTCTTGTAAGCTGCAGTATCAGCAGCCTATGCTAGTCCAAAAGTCAAAATAAAAGTCCTGTAAGCAGCAGTATCACCATCATCATCCTATGGTACTTAGTCCAAAAATCAAAATCAAAGTGCTTTATTTCCCTTAGACCTTACCTCTTGGACACCTCACAAAATACAAGTTACTTAAGTAATATGGGAAATAAAGTGATCACTTTGATTAATTGTTCACTTCAATATTTTTAAGGTAAAGGAGCGAACAAAAAACCTTTAGGTACTTTTGTAGCATTTCGAAAAACCCCCCTAAGTCCTCGACCTGGTCACTAATCTTCAATGATGGTATATATAGATTTTACTTCAAAACATTAAAAATTCCCCTGGCCTTCAAAATAATTTTATTTTGAAGGCCAGGGGAATTTTTAATGTTTTGAAAAACTAAACTGAATCACTAATCCGAAAAAGACTATTTTCGACTTAATATCTTGCTATCTATGTATTATGGAGTAGTCCCACTCTAGTTATACTCGTATCTATAGTTAGAGTTACAGTCAATCACAAAGTATTATTTTCTAGTTGGAGGTAATCGGCCTAAATAGGCAGGACTACGAAACGCGACGTGTCCAACTGACTCTCAAGTTCCAGCCGAAAGAGAACCTCGCGAGATACGAGATCGAGTTGAAGATAGACAACCTGAACGTTGAGGACTTGCTGGATGATCACCGGTAATGATTGAACCCCTTTACACATCATATTTTCCTGTTGAAGATAATATTTACTTTTGACCAGGAAGGACTACGGAACGCGATGTGTCCAGCTGACTCTTAAGTTCGAATAATCGGAGAATCTGTATTGCGAGATATAGGGTGGAACTTATTAGATAAGCTAAACCTATGCTGTTTTATTTGAATCCCCATATACATCCAATTTTAACCGACTTCAAGAAAGGGAATGATTACTATCTTCGGCAAACCATTGAAAACATTAAAACCATTTATTCTTTGTGATTGTGGTTTAAACATGAAATCTTAAATATAATTGTTTGCTCTACACAATTTACTCTTTCGATCGTACATACATTTTGTACCTATACATATAATTAGATTTAAAATAAAACTACATGCAGTCATAAATTATTAAGTATAAAATATCTACAGATATTTTAAACATTTGTGTCTAGGCGGGAATAAAACCCGCAACCTTTTTAACCCAGACAGATCTTAAACCACCGCGTTTCAGAGGTAGATTAATTCTGTAATTTGTAGGATGACGCGACTGAAAGACATTCTGCGCACGAAACTATGGTCGGAGAGCAATGCAGACCTCTACTGCACGTTCCTGGCTTCAGCCATCGATATGGGGGCTAGGTTGCCGCTGAAGCCGGAAGATGGCGAAGGGTGAGTAATACTACGTTAGTAGGTACCTCATAGTTATTCTGTGATAATACTAACATACATTAGATTAAGTTGAACAGGTATTAAACCTTTATTAAGTAAGAAAACTACAAATATATAACCAAAATCAGAACTAGTATTTACAATCAATCAAAATCAAAGTGCTTTATTTCCTTTAGACCTTACAGGACTCTTGGACGTCACAAAATACAAATTACATAATCAATATTGGGAAATAAATAAAGTCATCACTTTGATCTATTGTTCACTTCGATCCTTTTAAGGTAAAGTAAAGAAGCGATCAAGAAACCTTTTCCTTGCAAGATTGTTAGTTTAAGAGTTGGAGCAAAACTCGATCCAAACTTTTTTGTCGTCTAGATAATCTGATATTTTTTTGGAATCCGTTTGAATTTATGTATACCTCTAGATATAATTTTCACTTGGGAGTTTTGTTGTAGAAATCAATTGAGCTAACCGCAGACTGTTGCAAACAAGGAGTAGGTACATGTCAAAACAATCGTTTTGTCAGGTTCCCCGCCGCCCCCCGAACTTTTTATATTTTGTAATCCATTTAATTACTTAGGAAAATTTTGTAAGACGTTCCGCTCTCTTGATGTATGGAGACCCTTTTTGATTTTATGAATTCTTCTTGTTATGTTATGTATTATGTACTGTTTATTTGCCTTGTGTCAAAGTGTTCTGTTCTTCCGTGACGTCACGAAACGGCTCTGTCGGAATACCAGCGTTGGTTGTAACGAGTGTACAACCATCTCATGCTGCGACAGAGACAGTTTTGTGACTCATTGCAAAAATAATTCTGTTTTGTTTGTTTTTCTTTTTTTACTTCCATTGCATATGCACGTTTTTGTATGACAACAACAACAACATCAGCCTATATCAGTCCACTGCTGGACATAGGCCTCCCCTAATGCCCGCCATAGGTGGCGTTATTTAATCTGGGGGTTATTGCCCATAATCCCCACGCTGGGCATGCGGGTTGGGGATCGCAGTTCGGTGGAGTTGTTCTGCAGAGGGCGCTGCTGCCCGCCCCCTGGTGTGTTTCCCTTAGTCGCCTCTTACGACATCCACGGGAAGAGTGGGAGTGGTGAAATTCTATGCCGGCACCACACGGCCTATTTGAGTTGCAACTAAAATATTCTATTTCTATATTATGTTTATGTTCTGTAGGTTAGTCGTCCGCCTAGGCAGCTCAAAGCCGTTCTCGTTCGACCTGAAGGAGTTACGTGAAGAAGTCCGTCCTCTGTCGCGCCTGCCGAGCTGTCCCAGGGAGTACAAGAGAACCACCCGTGAGAGACTGTTCAGGGATGCGGGTTTGACTCTCGACTGGTGCAGTTTTGAACTGGTATGATACCTTGTTGATCTATACTTATAAAGAGGAAAGATTTGATCGTTTGTTTGAATTCCTAGCCCAAAACTAGTTCAAGTCCATTTTTTTTTATTTAAATTTTAGAATTTTACGTTAAAACAATTCCTTGATGAAAATAGGCTCTAGAATATTTCCAAAAAACTGTGGGAAAACTAAGTTTTCCCAAAAAATTGTCCTTAGTGTTTTGAAAATATTCTAGCCTATTTTTTTCTCGTATGAAAACTCCAATAACCGAACCCAACGTGTATGTGTAAAAAACAGTGTGTGAAGGTAAAACTATTATTTTTTATTTTTTTATTAAATACCTGGAGTCAAAGCGGACCGCTAGTTTTAGATACCTTGATCCTTTGTACCAAAGATTCTCAAACTTTTTACGCTTAGCACCAGAACTAAAAAACACTTTGCAGCACTAACAATTGGTTACATTTCCTTTTCAGTACAACACGATCTACCACGAGCGTAAAACAGAGCACATAGAATACCTAACTGAAATACCGAATACAAGCAAAAACAAACCTTATAAAGCTTTAGATGACATTTGGATAGCACCTAGCAGACATTCGTTACCTTCTAGAAGTTACGCTAAACAGTTATTGGGGGTATTGGCTATACCGATATTGCTGTTTCTGTTGTCGATAGCTGCTTTGACAACCGTTGCTTGCTACCATCAGGTTGCTATGTAAGTAAACTTTATTGAATTTTGTAGGATATACCTTTTATTTTCATTTTGTTTCATTTAGATAGTTACTTATATTTTTAAGTATTTCTTCTTTAAATCAGCTTCTATTATTTGTTATGGATGTTTTTTTTTAGTTAGAAATTACTTACTTTATGTATTTGTGTCTAATTCCAGGGATCCTGTTTCGAATAATTTCTTCGAAAATATATTTCACATTTGTATTGACTATAGAAATAGGAGGTTTGGTCTATTCAAATATTATAATAAATTATTAATTTTCATATAAATTACCTATATTGTTTAAAATCTACTAACAATATCATGAATTCCTATGTTTTAATTTTGTAATTGTGACATTATTTATAGCATGTGGGCTTCAAATAACAATTCATTATAAGCTTAAGGTTTTAGTTTTATTATATTTTATCATTAACTGTATTAGTTTTCTTTATTTTTTATCATTAACTGTATTAGTTTTCTTATGATGTATTCTTTTTTCAGAGCACATAGATCTGGCAACGTTGAACAGTGTCGATACAATACTGGCAATACTGAACAGACGCAGGTCGACAATAACAGTGAAAAGAGTCAACATGGAGTCAGGTAAGACAAATTCTAAATTTACATGCTCAATCTAACAAATATACTGATTTCTAAATTACAATCAAACAAAAGTACCTACTTACACCTTTAAAAATCGTGTCGTTTTGGTGTGAGTTTTTTTTTCGTGGTTTTTAAATGTTCTGCTATCGCAAGAAGTAAGACTATTAGAAAGTAATTTCCCATATTTGGGAATATTTTTGGCTCAAAATCGCTTATATTCCAAAATACCAGAATCAAAGTTATATTTTACATAAGTTAAAAAAAATTGGATTATGATTTGGGGCTGATTTACTTTTCCGCTAGCTTAAAAACTAAAAACCATAAACAACGAAATAGTTTGAATCTCGCGGCAACTCGAAACTATTTTTAGAAAGTTTAGTAAATTCAATAGAAATTTTGCTGAAAATTCTAATTTATTTTCAGAAATAAATTCTGCTGAATTAAATATTCTTTAAATTTTTCAGCCCCAACAGCAGCCTAGCCCGCCCATACAGTCCAAAATCCAGCAGCAACTTAGCCAGCAACTACAACCGCCCCCAGCCCCCGCCTTACATGGGCTCAGCAACCAACACCCTCCACCACCGCAAATCCACCATCGACACCCCATCAACCAGCTCCCATACACCAGAACACCGAACTTTAGCTCTTGAAGAATCGCTCAAGCTCCTTAACGATGCTAACATCACAACCGATTTCGATATCCCCACCCTAAAGGAGCCGATTCTCGACCTTAATGATGGAACTGAAGACTACGTGCCGATCAAGCCAGATTCGAGCGGCTATATCTCCATGAAGGCGGATTTAGATGATATCGATGTGCCGGATCTGACGAAATTCGGTGTTGCCATCTGACATGAGGTGACGGCGGACGGCCAGCCGCCTGTCAAGACTTGGTTCTGTTAAATTATTGGCAGAATTCAAAATAAAACCTCTCCAGAACATTATTGAACGAATTTTAGATTAAGAATAGAGATTAGAAGAGGCTATTAACTGCTGATTACACTTCATTAGGATTTTGTGTTAGATTATTGTGCCTATATTAATATAGAAAAATATTGCTGTAACTGTAGATACTCACGCTAGTAATATTATGCTATAACCATTACTTAAGAATCTTTGTAATGAAGTAATCCGTATTTACTCTCACATTTCTACACCAATGTCTAATGATTGTATAAATACGTGAACTAATCAACTAAAATCAATAATATTAAAATAGTTCCTAATCATCTATTAATTAGAATTTAACCATAGATTTATCTATCTAATCAATATTCAAATGTTTTGCTATATTAAAATGTAACAAAGAAAATTACAATCTTATATAAACTAATTATAACTAGTTTTTACATTAAAATAATTGAGTTACCTAACTGCAAACTGTTGTAATCAAAACAATCTACAGATAGCTCAATTGATCAATATCAATACTAGTCCGAAGTGTCCCCAAGACAATGCCTATAAATAAACTTTACCGATTTTCTAGTCACTACTAAGTCAATGTAACGTTTTAAATAAATTGATGTTTAGTAATATGAATTTGAATTAAAAGGTCCTAATTATATATTTATTGAGGTATACCACAGCGTTACTGTTAATACAGGAATAATTACAATTTAGTTAACAATAAGGCCAAAAAAGATTACTACAAAATTATTCTTTCCTTTCAGTTTATTTAGTAAAGCATAAAAGCTAAATAACAATTTGAGCTTAAATCAAAATCAATAACAAGAGATCTAACGCTAGTTACGACTATCTCTGTTTCATCCTCTCAATTAGTCCACTGTTGGACATTTTTGTTACAATTGAACTATATACTTTAAGAGAGTTGTTAATTTTGGTGATTATTTGTAATGATTCCTATAGTATACAATATTTTATAAATAACTTGCCTTTGCTTAATCTAACTTAATCACAGTCACAATATTATCATCTACATAGGATTATCATCTATACAAGGTCATTAAAAAATATGGTGTCAAATTATTTGTATCTAGAAAGTATAATTCCTTTTTATTTCTGTCAAAGAAAATGGCCGCTAAATTTAGAGCTGTCAAATTATTATGGTTTTTAGTCATCGAGTCGATGCTATTAGTTTACTTATAGTGACATCAGAATTGACACCAATATCTTACTTATCAACCTAGATCTTTATTGTAGGTACTGGTTCATAGTAATAAATATCACAATAATTCTAAAAAGATTAATCTTTAAACTTATTTTCGTAAACTTAATTAAGCTTAAATTTTTCTTTAAAAATCGAAGGGTCCTGTGAGATCTGATCCACAGGTTTGTAGGTACTTTGACCCCCACGAGAAACTATTTAAGAACTCATTAAAATATTGAGAACGACTGGTTCTGAAAATCGTGCAGCGTTACTCTACTAGCTATCTAAAAGTAGTTTTATCCTAGTATATTCTTATTTTTTATACTTAGTATATTCTTTTATTTAACTAGACTACCTAACATAATCATACAAATAGACGCATCTTTGTTAAGGCTTCCTAAAATAATAATACCTACCTAATTATCATTTCGGCAATGTAGAGGCAACAACAAAACATCTGAAAAGGCTGCGACGCATAAAAGTTTTTAAAAACACATGTTCAGCTATTTCCCGCGTTACCAAACAAAATAGCGACCAAAATGGCGACTATTCCACGGGTTTCCAACACACGACGGCGCGCATTTCGTCGGACGCAGCGCCGAATATCCTGACTCCGTTGGGGTCCACGTACTGGTTCAGCTGGTAGTCTAGCAAGGTTTGGAAGCCGAAGACGTCGCTTCCAAGTTGCTGTGGACAAAGTAGGCTGAATTATGATCTGCTATTGCCAAACGATATAATTTAGATACTATTATAACT
Source organism: Eupithecia pulchellata (assembly GCA_963931895.1). Classification (NCBI taxonomy): domain Eukaryota; kingdom Metazoa; phylum Arthropoda; class Insecta; order Lepidoptera; family Geometridae; genus Eupithecia; species Eupithecia pulchellata. The sequence continues at coordinate 1,419,319 of OZ007544.1, forward strand.
AAGATAACTAAGATAACTAGCTAAGTAAAAAAATATTGTTCAGAGTCGCGCATAAAACAAAGTCGCTTCCCGCTGTCTGTCTCCATAGAGACATGCAAAGAGATATGAGTAGACACATTATGTCTATACTCATAAATTCAAATGTGATGAGATCCGCGATCAGCTATCGCTTTCTCAGTGTGACGAGCGGAGCGAGCAAACCCCTAAGTTGCGAGCAAAGGAAGGAGCGCTGTACCGTGTATTTGTCATATTAAATATGACTAATACACGGTACAGCGCTCCTGATTACTATGTTGGTGACTGATTTTAAATTTGTAGAAACAAATTTTGTTTCTACAAATTTAAAATCGGTCACCAGCATACATCGGACTATTTTGGCATGTTCTACATTTTGTCTCTATCTTTTTAACATGTCTAGGTACTTATATTATATAATAAGGAGGAACGATTTAATTGTTTGTTTCTTTGAATTGAATCAACATCAACATTACCAGCCTATAATAGTCCACTGCTGGACATAGCGATGATGGCGCCTCAAGATATCTGTACGGGACCGGGGATTAGGATCGGAATCGGTCGGCGCGGCAACACCTATTGCTGTGGACTGTAAGGACTATTTTCTATGTGTGTGCCGATCGATGTGCTTTCCGACTCCGATCTTCCTTATATCGGCCTCTTTGTACACTTTTGCTGGGATTCTGTAGGGATCGAGATTGAAACAACAGCGAGAATTCAGGTGCAAAGGCAGCGGGACCCTGGTGCGGCGGTAAGAGAGAGCGAGGTCCGTTCCTTCCTATTGTTCTATACTGTTGCGACCGCGCGTACGTGTTTACTCGAGACTGGCTATTTACTGACTGACTGACTGACTGACTGTTGACCACTGACTGACTACGAACGACTGACTGACTCTGAACATCTGCACGTATATTTATAATATCCTAGCTAGGGTCTCGTCTCTTTACCGCGTGCACCGCGTGGTACTTTTGCCTGTTTTATTGAGCAATAAAAGAACTTAACATCTGCAGTTTTGTCTATGCCTAATTACTTAACTATTATTGAACTATTGTCTATTTCGGGTAACTGCGGCATACGGTACAGGGTCTGTTCTTTATTACTTAAGCATATTATCGTTAAGAACACATGTTTTCGTGTTATCTAAACTATTTAAACTTTCTAACTATCTATTTATGGCCTAATATAACTATAACAATAAACTAAAACTATTCCGTCCGGAACATTCTCCCGCCGTCCAGTGGCTCCGTCCTAGTCGCTGGAACCTTCTGTGGTGGAGGACGGCTCGTCCCTCGGCAGGATGATCACCTTCTTCCAGGCGGGTGATCGCCTGTCGCTGGCTGCGGTGTTGGCGCTTCCCTCACGCAGCACGGCAGGCAGCGGTGGATGACCATGCGTGTTGTTGTCCGCAGACGCAGGATCCAAAAGTGCTGGCGGCACTCGTTTATTGCGTCTCAGTAGGGCGCCTTTTATTGGCAGATACTTGTCAGCAGCGGGTTGGATCTCCCGCTGATTTTTCTGCACTGTTTTCTTTTTGGATCTCCAATCGGGATCACGATCTGCTTTTCCTATGGTTTTCTTGAACTCAACTCTTTTTCTCTGAGTATTCTCCTTACGTAGCTTAAGCGCTTGTAGTTCGGGATCGTTGGCTGGACACTTTGCTGTTATCATCAGTGACTCTTTTGTATGGTGGCGGCGGCGTAGCTCTTCGTTCATGTCGTCATCGACTTTTAGGTTGTTTATATATGAGTACCTGTAGGCAGTTGAATGAGTTGCTGCTCGCATAGCTTGCGTTATAATAGCAAAGGTCAGCTCTCCTATTTCAGTACGGGGTGGCTCTGCTATGACTCCCGCCGGTGCGGAAGCACCCGATCTCGCAATATCCTTATCATTCGAATTGTATACATAACGATTTACCCCTGTTGCTACCTGGTACTCGGCGTCTCCAATGTTCACGGTAGCTCTGTATCCTGCACTATTCACTTGAGTTGCACTATTTACCACGTGGGCACTGTTAACTATATTGCCACTGTTCACTGGATTTGCGCTATTTACTATTTCATCACTGTTCACTATATTTAACTGTTCTGTATCACTATTACTATAAAACTTTCCACTATTTAGCGGAGCTGGCTGTGTGTCCGCTAGACGCCGATGCTCCGGCATTTTCGAGAGAAAAGCGGCCTTCGGCTGTTCGTTGGTTGCGGCGTATGCCGTCCCCGGCGGAAGCGGCTGTGCGACGGCGGGGGCGACGGTTACTATATTTGCCGGTATCTTCCTCTCCTGTGAGTTGACGAGACTGTTATTCTCGACCTGGGGTCGTCCGGTGGGTATCCGCTGCCCTTCCGGCTCCTGTAGGGTGCGACTATTCTTCTCACCGTCGTCGGCTTCTCCGGTGAGATTCCGCTGCCCTCCCGGCTCCTGTAGGGCGAGACTGTTATTCTCGCCGTCAGGTTCTCCGGTGGGATTCCGCTGCCCTCCCGGCTCCTGTTGGGCGAGACTGTTATTCTCGCCGTGGGGTTCTCCGGTGGGATTCCGCTGCCCTCCCGGCTCCTGTAGGGCGATACTGTTATTCTCGCCGTCGTCGGGTTCTCTGGTGGGATTCCGCTGCCCTCCCGGCTCCTGTTGGGCGAGACTATTATTTTCGCCATAGGGTTGGTCAGCCATGGCCAGCTGGGTGGTGTCCATCACCCAGTTCTCGATCCGCCCGGCGCTTTCCTGTTCAGTGAACACTGTTCTCGCCTCGCTGTCTGAACTATCTTCCTCCTCTTCACGAAGTTTCCTCAACTTCACTTTGGCTATTTGAGCCTGGATTTCCAGTAGTTCTAATTCTAATTGTGCAATCCTGATCTTTTTCGATCGCTTCGACCTCTTCGATGTAACGGTTTTCTGTTTCTTGTTATTCAAGGGGCTCCCGCCGCTATTTTCGGTGACGGTGGCCGGCGTATCCGTTGACATCGTGGTTTCTATGTAGGTCGTAGGTGTGTTGGAGGTAAAGATGTTCGTGCCGGTGCTGGTTACACTGGTGGCGGCTGATAATGCTGTCGGCTCCATACTGTGAGCTTTGGACGAATGCGGCGCCTCAGGTGCCACGTTTCACGGCGTCGACTACTATACGGGGGCGGAGGAGGCTCCGCCGTCGACGCGGAAGCGATGGGCGAAGGTTCCGGACCTATCGCTACGTTCCGACCGGAATCGCTCCCTGACCTTGTCACTACCACTGTTCAATCTCGAAAAGATCCGGCTCGAAGGACCAGAATGTACGGGACCGGGGATTAGGATCGGAATCGGTCGGCGCGGCAACACCTATTGCTGTGGACTGTAAGGACTATTTTCTATGTGTGTGCCGATCGATGTGCTTTCCGACTCCGATCTTCCTTATATCGGCCTCTTTGTACACTTTTGCTGGGACTGTAGGGATCGAGATTGAAACAACAGCGTGAATTCAGGTGCAAAGGCAGCGGGACCCTGGTGCGGCGGTAAGAGAGAGCGAGGTCCGTTCCTTCCTATTGTTCTATACTGTTGCGACCGCGCGTACGTGTTTACTCGAGACTGGCTATTTACTGACTGACTGACTGACTGACTGTTGACCACTGACTGACTACGAACGACTGACTGACTCTGAACATCTGCACGTATATTTATAATATCCTAGCTAGGGTCTCGTCTCTTTACCGCGTGCACCGCGTGGTACTTTTGCCTGTTTTATTGAGCAATAAAAGAACTTAACATCTGCAGTTTTGTCTATGCCTAATTACTTAACTATTTTATTGAACTATTGTCTATTTCGGGTAACTGCGGCATACGGTACAGGGTCTGTTCTTTATTACTTAAGCATATTATCGTTAAGAACACATGTTTTCGTGTTATCTAAACTATTTAAACTTTCTAACTATCTATTTATGGCCTAATATAACTATAACAATAAACTAAAACTATTCCGTCCGGAACAATATCCTCCTTCTATAACATCTTCAATATTATACGTCCGTCCCCTAATGAGCGCCATAGATGGCATTATCATTTGGGGGTTAATGCCCATAATCCCCACGCAGGGCATGCGGGTTGGGGATCGCAGTTCGGTGGAGTTGTTCTGCAGAGGGCGCTGCTGCCCGCCCCCCGGTGTGTTTCCCTTAGTCGCCTCTTACGACACACACGGGAAGAGTGTGGGGTGGTGAAATTCTATGCCGGCACCACACGGCCCTAATTGAATGCCTGAATTGAATATGTTCAACTAATAAACCGATTTGAAATTTCTTTTCACCATTAGAATCCCTGATGAACGTAGGCTATAGAATATTTTCAAAAAAGTTAGGGTTGTTTTACGTAATATGATGTTTTGCGTAGAACTGCGTGAATGTTAGAAGTGCCAGCTAAAGAGCAGCACAGCACAAAGAACGCCTCGCTCTGTGTGAGTGTGGCGAGCGAAGCGAAGTTTACTAACTCATAGACTCCCAAAGGGTCTTTCTTTATTGAAATCTTATGTAGATCATATCATACCAAGGAGGTCGCATATTCGCTAGTAGGATCTCACCTGTGTAAGGGGGCTGGTGTTCGTAGTAAATACTCCTTTGAAGCCTCTCTCATTGGCGAGTCGCATGGTCGCTGTCTCCAGCGCTCTGATGGCGGATACGTTGTCCCGAGAACTCAGAGCCTCTGAGGTCGCCATCATGAAGGAATGGAGGACTGTGCCTGGAAAAAGGTACGAAGAAACTATAGCATATTTGATTCAATACTTTATCTCAATTTAGTAGTCTAATTAATTTCATAAGTTAGGTATTTCATTTAAAATGCTCTAGGTACACGTTGTTTACCTACCCATGGTAGGTGGCTACCTAATATGGTAGAAACTTAGCTACGAAATTAGCTAGATCGATTATTTTATCTTGCTATCTACAAGCGATATAATGTCTCCATAAGAGACTGACCAGAAAGTAACTGTGCGAGAAGTTTCAAAATATTCTTAACATCTCTAGTTACAAAATTTACCAACCACTCCATAAATTGCTAAACGAGATGAAAACGCTTATGTGAAGTAGTTCTTTCTTATCGTGAAATATTTGAGAACTATTTTTAAAAAGTTTGAGCACGACTATAAAATTTTTGCGGATCGCTGCGCTCGCGTCATCATTTGACGACAATCCCAATCTTACCCAAGAAAAAAATAAAAGACGAACGCACCTTTTACATAAAACCGATTAATAACTGGTTTTATGTAAATCTAGTCAGTCTTAGGCTGAGCGCATATTGGACTCACGACGGTTTTACCACAGACTTTTCTCTAAAAGTTAAGTCTGAGTCACGACGGTTTTACCACAGACTTTTCTCTAAAAGTTAAGTCTGATACATACCTTTCCCACTGGGTAGCATGGCGTCCCTCACAGAAGACTCCACCATCTCCAAGAAGCACATGATCTTGGACAATCCTCCGCACAACTCCACCTCGGGTTCGTCGCGCGCGTCGAAGTTCAGCGCAACTGCTACTGGGTGCCCGGTTTCTAGGGGACAAAGTTCATATACAATACACACTTAGATAATTTATAGTATCTAAAATAAAACTTAAAATTAGAAAGACTTTATTTAACTTTTATTTTTATTGGTAAAAGAAAATCAATAGCCCTTTTACATCCTTTTTTTATTTTTATAAAAGATAGACCTCCGTTTGACCACGATCTCACCTGACGGAAAGTGAAGATGTGGCCGACGGTCGATCACAGAGGTCTAGAAGACACCTATTCCTAATATTGAATACAAAACATACGGCCAAAAAACATTTACATTTTATAAAGTTGTAGACAGATGCTAGATGCATCTGAAGAAGTCCTATAGCACATATAAGGGAAACCCGGCCAGCAGTGAACAAGCTAAGCTTACCATCAGCCAGCACGACGCTGAGGCCAGCGTTGATCAGCGCCGACCAGAGCCCGCTGACGAGCTCAGCGTAATCCTGCACCTGGATCTCTTGCTTCAGGAACTGTTCCAGTTCCGCCTTCTCGTAGAACGAGGAGACGATCATTCTGGAAGATCATGAGGATGTTAATAAGATGTTGTAAGCCTAGCCGGCAAACTCGAGATACTAGGTATATTTGACATAAGACCAACATTAATGTAATGTTACACTAATAGTTTACAACAATAAATTCATTATCTTTATCTTGGATTCACATGAGGAGCAGGAGCTAATGCTCCAAAGTACGTAAGCCAGTATAGAGAATAGGACATAATTAATTTAATTTTTATTCGAAAGCGCGCGTAATTTACATAAAACAGTAAGTAGTGGGTAATAATAACTAATGTGAAAATAATGCCAAACAGTATAAGCGTGTTAAGAGAGTTTATATAATCCCTAAATTTTTTGAAAATATTCCATAGCATATTGTTGTCCATAAGTTTAGGAGCCTATTCAATTCAAACCAACAAACAATCTAATCTTTTCTCTTTATAATATTAGTATAGTTAAGGGTCAGTGAAGGGGAGAAAAGCAAAACTACAATATTGAACAACAAAAAAACAGCAGTAAAATACCAAAAAAGTTGTAAAGGATCAATAAGTTGAATTTTGATAAAGTTACTAACCTACCTATTGATAGATACCATAACTCGATTGGGTTTATTTCTAAGTGTTTAATTTTTTTAAGTAACCATATTATTTTTAAAGATATTTTGATATTTGTGTTAGTTGATTTCATATACTTACTGAATAACATTGTCTTTATGGTCATCCCTCATAGGCTCACTCCTGAAGAGTTCCACTGCATCATGGTTTGGCTCAGGGCTGGTACTGAGGCAGGCCAGCACCTCTCCAAGATTAGCAGCACCGAGAAAGTCACTGATTTCTGCAAGAAATTGACGCCATTTAACGCGACAGCTTTTATCAGGTTGTTTCTCCTCCGTAGACCGAGACACGACAAGGTTTTTTTCACGTCAACGTAGCTTTCCATAAATTGATAAACGAGATAAAAACGGCTTATTAAGCTGAGTAATTTTTATCAATATTTGGGAAACATTTAAAAAAAGTTTGTGTACAACTGTATAATTTTTGCGGGTCGCTGCGCTCGCGTTGTTAAACAAAAAACTTACCTACAGCGAATATTTAGATTTAAGTATAATATACTAGCGGCCACGGCTTCGCACGAGTATTTAACCAAAAATGAATGTATATAACTTAAATACATAAATAAATAGTGAGTACCAATATTCAATTTATTTTATAGCTTACCGATATAATAACCCTTCTCCCTCAGCTGTGTGATGGTAAATATAGAATTGAGCGAGTTCCCTCCGAGCTCGAAGAACCCCGCGTTCACTGATAGGGCTCCCCTGGCGGCGCGGCCTAGGACTGCGCCCACGGTCTCGAAGAGCACCCGGGCTTTGTCCAGAGATGCGGGGTCCACGCCCGTGTAGTCGATCTCTAGAGAGATTTCTGAGTCATCTGTAATTAATTACTTGTCAATATCTGGCGCAGCGCATCAGCATTGCCATACATCGTGGCAATGCAGCCAGCATCTCTAGGGTACACTTCCAACTGGTATTGATAAGGATCAGTTGAGCTATATGTAGTTTGTTCGCAACAGTCTGCAGGTAGCTTCAATTGTAAATACTAGTTCTAATAAAAAAAATGTTGCGGGCTTTATAGGCCCGTAGTCTATGGACGCATGCAACATCTTTTTTTTTTTCAAATAATTTATTGCAAGATATCTGGTATATAAAGGTCTTAAATATTAGAATAGACATAATAGAACATACTTCACCAAAACACATTAGCATGCAAACATTTCTTGAGATAAGAAATAAAAATACTGCGACATATTTTAAAAATTTTAGCATAGTTTTTATAAAAAAACCCCATGTTTTATATAAGAGTAATTCCCTTACCATTGTTGTTTGTGTTTTCATACATCTTGAGGAGCGCTTGTCGGTCAACTTTGCCGTTCACCAGTAACGGGACGCTCTCTATTTCGATCACCTGCAGATAACAATATTTATTTATTTATTTAAAGGAAAACTAGATTATAATTATAGACTTAATAGTAATTTATACATACCAGGACGCTTAATTAGGGTTTTCACGGTTAAGATAACAGATTAAACTAAGATAATATTATAGATTTATAGATAACTAGCAGTCCGCCCCGACTTCGCACGGGAAATTAACAAAAAGTTCAGTTTTCATGCGGAACCCTAATTTTTTGAAAATATTCTATAGCCTATGTTCCGCACGGAAAATTTAGGATTCTAATAGCGAAAGAATTTTTCAAATAGAGGGCGCTTCTGCCCGCCCCCCGGTGTGTCTCCCTCAGTCGCCTCTTACGACACCCACGGGAAGAGTTGGGGTGGTGTAATTCTATGCCGGCACCACACGGCGACAACTTGTCGTCGTGTGGTGCCGGTATAGAAGGGTTTTCGTATTATCTGGTTTACAGTTGAACTGTAAACCAGATAATACGAAAACCCGGAACAAACATTTACGGATCATACACAGGTTTTCCCCGCGACGGGAATCCACAACTTTCGCGTCGAGAGGGTGACCTTCGCTGCGTTTGAGGTCATCCAATTACTACCAGTTTAAGTTCTTGAACAGGGCAAAAAGCCTTTATCAACAAATAAAATTACAATGATCTAACTAAATAAAAAACTAGTATTTACAATTGAAACAATTGAGCTAACTGCAGACTGTTGCCAACAAACTACAGGTAGCTCAGCTGATCCATATCAATACCAGTTGGAAGTGTACCCAAGATGCTGGCTGCATTGCCACGTTGTAGGGCAATGCTGATGCGCTGCGCCAGATATTGACCAGCTCTCGGGTCACACGTCCGTCGCTTCGACCAGACGCTAGTTCATGATAATAATTATTTATTTCAGGCAACACAAGAACAGTTAAGGATGATAAAAAACTTATTCTAGGGCCCATATCAACAAATACCTTACAGACTAACATACATACAAAATAATAAGTCGACGACCTCTGTGGGCGAAGGTCCGCCTGCGACGCAGGAGGTGGGTTCGATTCCCGCCTCGGGACAAATATTTGTACGATCTGCAGATATTTGTTCAGGGCGTTCTGGTCGTTTTCTATGTATAATAAAATATATACATATATCTAATAATATTGTAATCAGTTATGACATGTATATGAGTCATCTAGTACCCATAACACAAGATCTGCTGAGCTTGGGGCTAGATGATGCTGTGTGGATTGTCCGGCATTATTTATTTATTTATTTTTAACTAAATGATAAATATTAACTAATCATCACCTGAGGTATCATATAGCTCGTCAGTCGAGTCTTCAGGGCGGCCTCCACGTGCCGAGCCGCGATCCTGGCGCCAGGGTCCAAGGTCACGAACGCCAGGATCTCAGGGTTACCCTGGTCTAGACCATAGCAGAGTACTACACCTGGTGAAAAAATAAACAATTGTATTAGCATATTAATATTTAAAATGATTTATGTATAGAGGTTATGATTGTGGCTGTAACTATTTATAAATAAATTATTTTAGTATGTTATTTTGTAATTAAGAGTGGTTCTATGATTAATATAGTTTATAACTGAATGCGTATACATAATCAATATATACAAACAATATTGTTGGCTATAAAAAATATTTAAGAATCTCTGTAACTTAAAAAGTTATGTCTCTCTATTTTACTTAAGTCTGTTGAGGTTTTGTTATTCATTTGTTTTATTACCTAATTAAGTTTGTTTTAAACATATGTAGTTCTTGTATTTTTATAACATAGAGTCAGCAACCTATAGCGTAAACAATTGGTAACCTAACTAAGTTACTTACTGCCACCATATCATTACAGCGTAGTGGACTATATTTTAATACACCTATTATGTAACGTTTCTATCTTATTTTAAAATATAGTTGTTACCAACATAAAGAAAATAAAATTCGAAATCTGAAAAATAAGTCATTTAATCCCAGACAGTTTTGAAACTTAATTGTTACCAACATAAAGAAAATAAAATTCGAAATCTGAAAAGAGTCATTTCATCCCAGACAGTTTTTAACCTTAAGACTAATGGCAAAGAGTCCACTTACATTTGTCGACGCCCGGCACACTCGCCACGGCGCGATCCACTTCCTGCAAGTCCACTCTATGCCCGCGGATCTTGACCTGAGAGTCTGTCCTGCCGCAGTATAGGATCACGCCTTTGTCCAGGACTCCGTAGTCACCGGTGCGGTAGACTCTGCTGAAATCTGGAAGGAGTTTTAAGTGTTACCGTTGTTATTGTGTTATTTAGCCAGGTTTTCGCAAAGAGAAAAAACCATGCTTTCAGATTTCAATAACTATTTCTATAGACTTGCAATCTTGCAAAATAAGCACTTAGACTGGTCAAATTTACTGTCTGAACAGTAAATTATTACTAAATCAGTATTATGAAATATGATGATCTAATAAGAAATATGTTAAGTATTGATTTCCTCTACCCTTGATTGATACTAAAACCAGGCAGGTCGGCAGTTAATTTTTTTTTTATCACCATATACTAGTATTATGTTATATGTGACTATTATTGAGAAATCTCAAAAGACTAGCAACTTTAAAATCAAAATAGGCTTTGGACTCTTCAAAGCAAATCACTGTGACCTCGCCACACAGGCTCTACAGAGCAGCTCTGCTTAGGTATATCTGCATATATTAAAGCCTGGAATATTTTATATTATTATATGATAATATTACTTTTAAGATAAGATTAACTTTTGTGGACAGTATTTGTAGACAAGGACATTTTTTTTTACTATATACTTAAGATTTTTACATCTTACTTGGATACTTCGCATGAGGATTATTTTATAATACCATAAAATTTCTTTCATGATGTAGATTTCTTTTCCTTTCTTTTCTTTCCTTTCCCCCATCTTAACAGGATCCGCTGTATGTACAAGCTATTAGTAACATAGGGAGGACATTATTGATACTATGTATATCCATCTATCTCCATTCTCACCTGGATGCTTTGCATGGGGGTTGTCCTGGAAGCTAGCCGCCCCCTGCCCCCCCACGTAGCCGGCCGCGAGGTTACCCCCCGCCACCCACACCTGCCCCGGCACCCCCTCGCTCACCGGAACCATCTCATCATCCAGGAGGTATACTGCGCAGTTGTCTAGGGGAGCACCTGTGGAGTTGCGTTCGATTTATTCTTTGTGGCTCTTAATAAGAGCACCTTATTTTATTTACTATCACTTTATTTAACTTATTTTACTATCACTTTATTCACTAACACTTTATTGTTTTTTAAAGATGAATACTGTAGGGAGCAATGCGAAGACTTTAGGATGCGTTTAGGATTTATTCTTTGTAGCTCATAGGAGGTGGAAAATACAGCACTATATTTTTTTTAAGATAATATTTTACAACCGCTGAATTGTCCAAGTTACAAAGTGATACTTATTTTACTAACACTGTCAAAGTAGTACCAAAATGCAACAGATCTTTATGAGTATCTGGTACCGCTGAGAGCTGCAATGCAAGGCGCTGAACGAATGGAAGGAATCGAAAACTTTGATAGCTTAGATAAATTAAATAAGTATACCTAAACTCATATGAAGATCTCTGGTCCTCAAAGAAAGTTACCGTCTCACTTTTATAACCTTTTAAACTTTGAGAAATTAACTCCCGAATAATCAAACACAATATTTAGTTCGGTTGCTGTCTAGCTCATTACCGAAGACCATATTGACGAAAGTCTTCTGCGCCAAAGCTTGCAGGCTTAATTCAGTCGCAAGACAAACGATTCTATGATCTGCAGGTACAAATACTTACCGTATTTGTGTACGTCACCTAGATAGCCTTATCACAGGGTCTGCTAACTTTAGGCCTATCTTAAAATCACCAAACGGTATATTCCTTATTTACGAATTCTTATCAATCCATTCACTCACCAATAGGAATAGTCGTGAACGAATCAAGCTGCTGCGTTTTCTCCAGCACATAATACGTAACATCGCCCATAACCTCTGTACTCCCGTAGAAATTCGCCAACTTGTAATTGTTCTGGTCTCCAAAAGCCTTGAAGAACTGCCCTGCAAGCTCTTTGCTGAGAGTCTCTCCGGAACAAACCCAGAGTTTGAGGTTCTTCAGAGGCTTCTCTGATGGATTCAAGGACAGGTAGATGAGGATCGAACGGAGGAGCGTTGGTACGAGGACTAGACGTTGCACCTGCGAAAATGGTCTGATGCTAGTACCTAAGAAAAACTCATATTTTTTCTTTGGTGAGCCTTTACCATCACAGGGTGTGGGTGGTAGAGAAGAAGACTCGAGAGCTGGTAAGTATGTGACGCAGCGAATAAGCATTGTCACACAATTTCTTTTTGTCACCAGCCAGCACCTAGGGTACACTTTCGATTAGTAACTATCGATTTTTATGGGTAATCTCTTGACAGATTCTTGAGGTAAACAAAAGAGAGACCAAACAGTTCTCTGTAACTAGTTGCTAACTACCTGATTCTCGCTCAAAACTCTGACCAGCTTCTGCGGATCTCTAGTCGTTTCCCTCGACAGCACCAACAGAGTCCTGCCATGTAACAGAGGGCCCCAGATCTCTGTTACAGAGTCTACGAAGGTGAGTGCCGTCTTCCACACGCAGGTCACTTCTGTGTCGGAGTAGGGGAATGTACGGAACTGCCACCAGAGGCGGTTGCAGATTGCTGAGTAGGGGATACGGACTCCTGAAACATAAAATAATAATAAGCTTTCTCATAATAATCAATTATTTTTATTTTGTATTTGAATTTATAAAAAATAGTTAAAGGCACACCTAATTAATTATGTATATCCTACAAATATAGAACGTAAAAGTTATGTGCTTCCTCTAAAGAATCTTTTCCCAAGTCTTATGAACGAAGTTTCCGAATTTTACTGGAAATTGAGAACATTTTTCTTCGGGGAGATAATTTTTATAACAATTCTTCATCTCGGCGCTGACTAAATTACACTATTAGATTGGATCTGCTTTATTAGATTTAAATTAATATTTCAATTAACATCTCAATCGAATGATTCGTACATCTGGACATAGACCTCCTCTGATCGCCAAAGCAGTGTAAAATCTCAACTCAATTCATGCTCATACCTTTAGGCACCCCCGTGCTTCCAGAAGTATACAGCACGATAGCGATACTGCTCGCATGCGACGCAGCCAACACCTCCATATCCTGAGGATCCTCGATGGAGAGGCTGGAGGCTTCTTGGAGCAACTCCTCAAAGGACACTGCTGGGATACCGCTGTTGGCGAACATTGATTGGCTTGCTAGAAGAAGACATATATTAAGAGCTATTTGACAAAAGACTAGACGCTACAGACGAATTGTATCTACAGCTTCATCAGTAACTACTATGGTTATAATAATTTGACCTCAGTGCCGTAGTGGAAAACGGGTCGTTTGCTGGTTAGATGTCCACTGATAGAAAAAATATTAAATGATTCAAATGTCTCTTCGTCAATTTAGAGAGAAAATGTTTCATCTGGAAAAGCTCTATCTCAGATCAATATTAACTTAAGTAATCTTCAATTAAAGCAAAATAACTGGCAGCAGGGAGGATATCAATCATCTAGCACTCTATTACATATGCCTCCGCGTAAGTTCCATTGCGATAAGCGGCTAACTTGCGATGAAGGAATGCAATTTATTTTTAGGAACATTCGGACCGCGCAGCAGCGAAATGTTTGTTTGTTTTGTTATAGTTAGATATTGAAGGTGTAGTAATTAATATATATATTCAGTTATAAAGCATTACTGACTCCGTGTCTTAAATTCGCCTATATAGAAAGCGATCCCCTGAATCTACTGACATTCTATGCCTTTATTCTTTGGTTTTCGAAATCTTACATCGAAAGCTTATGCGCACAAGGCCTCTGTTACTTTTGAAATTTGACATGCCGTAAAAAGCTGTTAATAGGATCCCTGATTTGAATTGATCTGTCTGTGCTGTCACTGTAAAAAATCCGTAAGTAGGATGCCTTCATTTGAATTCTGCCTGGTCTTACCGCTATCATCGTAGATCACAAGCGCTGGCCTCGCATCAGCCAGGATGTGGTTGACCCTGGCCTGGGGGAAACTCGGCTCCAGGGGCACGTAGGCCGCTCCTGCCTTCCAGGTCGCCAGAAGAGCGGTCACGGTGCTGGAATAGAGGAACGGGTTAGTACTGGAAAAAATTCAAAGCTTTTTGGAACTCTCTCATACTGTCGGTCAACTCAGCGAATTATTTTTTCTTAATAGTAAAAAAAGAATGTAAATAGGGGCTTACCCCTATTTACATAGTTCTTTCTTCTGGTGACGGCTTATATTAACCAAATATAATATACCTAAATGCAGGTTTATACTATGTAGTTGGAATTGTTGTATCCTGTATATACACCGAAATAAATATTAACGAAACTAAACGGCTGTTAGTTTTAATAATAGGTAACCTGTATCATTTTGTTTTTGGGTTATACATTACAGTACCCCCCTTGTATACAAACTATTTTCGACTACTTCTAATTTCCCTGTAACTTGTCATAATTTTAGCGAAAATGCGATTTATCAGGCCGCCGCTCAGGATCGAACTGCCCTTCCATAATACTCAGTCTGAAATTCCCAACAATAACAACTATTGTGTCCGACATACATTGAGATAGGGGGGTACTTATATGTCACGCGCACTGTACATGGTTTAAGTGACAAGACTGTTCACACTAACCTGTTTATTTTCGTGTGAACTCAAATAAAGTTTTCTCTTCCTAAAATTAATATTGTTTCAAATGTTGCAAGCAAAGTTTGCTGATCCTGGCGTGGGGCATTGGCGGGCGGGTGAGATCGTTGTCTCAGGGGTGAATTGCGATGCGTTAACTACTGCAAAGTAAATGCTTACTTATGTGTAGGCTGCATGCACACAGCAATCACGTAGTCGCCATCTTTGTTGCTGCCCGTTTTCCTCGCGCGGGCGGAGATCGCTCGGGCAAGAGTGTTGGTCCGGGCGAAAAGCGAAGCGTACGACACCCGTGATGTACCGTTCTCATCTGAAAATATATCCCACTTATAAATACTACTACTAATAGACTACCTATTATAATAAAGAGCCCAACTCTTTCCATGCGTGTCGTAAGAGGCGACTATGAGAGACACACCGGGGGGCGGGCAGCAGCGCCCTCTGTAGAACAACTCCACCGAACTGCGATCCACAACCCGCATGCCTAGCGTGGGGATTATGGTCAATAACAACCAAATGATAAATAATGACGCTTATTAGGGGAGGCCTATGTCCAGCAGTGTCCTATTATAGGCTGGTGATGATGTGACATTATTTATCATTGAGGGCTTTTTTCGGTGGAGTTGTTCTGCAGGGGGTGCTGCTGCCCGCCCCCCAGCGTGTGTCTCGTCACCTCTTACGACACCCACGGGATGAGTGGGGCTGGTGAAATTCTATGCCAGCACCACACAATGCACAAACCTGAGTAAACGAGAGCAGTCCTCTCGCTCTGCCCCCAGTGCGCCATATGCCTGGCGAGGGGGGCCGCAGCCACGGACCGCCGGGGGCCCGTCACCACCGAAACCCGAGGCAGAGACCCCATGGCTCAGCTGAAACAAACGAATTTATTTACTACTTGCGGTCGCCGGTCGCCCCGGGTTCGCACGGGTATTTTACAAAATATTCATTTTTCATACGGAACCCTAACTTTTTTGAAAATATTCTGTAGCCTATGTTCAACGGAAAGATTAGGATTCCAATGTTTAAATAATTTTTCAAATCAGTCTAGTTGTTTCGGGGCTTATTCAATTAAAACAAACAGAGAAACAATCAAATCATTCCTCTTTTATGATATTAGTATAGATGTAGATAGTTTTTATTACTGACATGCGGTCCCCGCATGGGTATTTAACACAAAATTATAAATTTTTACACACTTATGTTACATTATTTTAATTAAATGGCAACTTTAAATTTAATTAAATGACAAAGAAAATTACAATTATCTAACTAAACTAGAGCTAGTATTTACAATTGTAACAATTGAGCTAACTGCAGACTGTTGCAAACAACTGTTACATTATTGAAGTTTTCATACAAATCCCTAACTTTTTTGAAAATATTTCATATCCTATGTTCATCAGGGTGAAGAAAAAACAAACAGTCCAGTAGTTTCGGAGCCTAATCAATTTAAACAAAGAACCAAATCTTTCCTCTATAAATATAGTATCATATATACATATGTACAAATACACTACAAATTTGCGTTGAACATAACAATAAAATCTTTAGAATGCGTTTTTATCATTCAACAAATTAACTTTACAGTCCCCTCTTCTCAGTACAAGCTAGGTCACTTACTTCGACTTCCCTCGCTGTGGTTGTGTTGATTGAGTAATGGGGTAATGGTCAATTTGACCATTCCGATTCAATTGGTCGAGTGTCTGCCACAGTGCATACGAAATAGCGAGGTCTTTGACGTATTTTATGCTATTAGAATAGAATTAGAATTGAATAATATTAGAATTAACCGTACTAAATACAAAAGGTACGTGTTTTGCTCGATAAAAAGTATTTACTTTTGCTAGTAATAGTGAAAGATAGCTTGGCAATATTGTTGATCCATCTTGAAAATATTCTGTAGCCTATGTTCAACGGAAAGATTAGGATTCCAATGTTTAAATAATTTTTCAAATCAGTCTAGTTGTTTCGGGGCTTATTCAATTAAAACAAACAGAGAAACAATCAAATCATTCCTCTTTTATGATATTAGTATAGATGTAGATAGTTTTTATTACTGACATGCGGTCCCCGCATGGGTATTTAACACAAAATTATAAATTTTTACACACTTATGTTACATTATTTTAATTAAATGGCAACTTTAAATTTAATTAAATGACAAAGAAAATTACAATTATCTAACTAAACTAGAGCTAGTATTTACAATTGTAACAATTGAGCTAACTGCAGACTGTTGCAAACAACTGTTACATTATTGAAGTTTTCATACAAATCCCTAACTTTTTTGAAAATATTTCATATCCTATGTTCATCAGGGTGAAGAAAAAACAAACAGTCCAGTAGTTTCGGAGCCTAATCAATTTAAACAAAGAACCAAATCTTTCCTCTATAAATATAGTATCATATATACATATGTACAAATACACTACAAATTTGCGTTGAACATAACAATAAAATCTTTAGAATGCGTTTTTATCATTCAACAAATTAACTTTACAGTCCCCTCTTCTCAGTACAAGCTAGGTCACTTACTTCGACTTCCCTCGCTGTGGTTGTGTTGATTGAGTAATGGGGTAATGGTCAATTTGACCATTCCGATTCAATTGGTCGAGTGTCTGCCACAGTGCATACGAAATAGCGAGGTCTTTGACGTATTTTATGCTATTAGAATAGAATTAGAATTGAATAATATTAGAATTAACCGTACTAAATACAAAAGGTACGTGTTTTGCTCGATAAAAAGTATTTACTTTTGCTAGTAATAGTGAAAGATAGCTTGGCAATATTGTTGATCCATCCTCCACGAAATCAAAATGACGGACATTAGTATTTTAGGGTTAAACAATTCAGTTGAGCTATCTTTAGTTTGTTTGCAATAGAACAAAGCGAGTGACCTAAACAAGATATATTTATTCATCATATAAAACACAAAATTAAAGCTACTAGCTTTTTTAACTCCACTGCCAGTAAAAGATTTGAACGTAGATTGAGCCTTGGACAAACTAAATAGCAGTCATTATTGATAAAGCGTAGGTAAGTTAGGACTTGCGACCTGACTGCTGCTAAGTTCAAATGGACTAATTGAACCCGTGAATTGATTTCAGTGTACAGTACACTAAGCACGTATGCACTAGCTGTTAAATTCCACGTTTTAACTACCTCTTCTTATTTTTACCTATAATTGTATTTTATTTTAATTGTAGGAACACTTACAGCTAGAAAGTGAATAACAAAAAATATAACCTGAGAGTTACATGTCCTTAAAGGCTGGAGGCTATTAAAGAAGTTTTTTGTTAGCATCTGAAAAGAAATAAAATAGGTACTAAGAGCACTATAGGTTATGTTTTATCTAAAGCCACG
Organism: Eupithecia pulchellata; assembly: GCA_963931895.1. NCBI lineage: Eukaryota > Metazoa > Arthropoda > Insecta > Lepidoptera > Geometridae > Eupithecia > Eupithecia pulchellata. The sequence goes on from OZ007544.1 coordinate 1,437,400, forward strand.
TAACAAACGTGCTAAGTCACGTGCCTACTGCATGTGACTTAGCACGTTAGTTATAGAACGGTGAGTTTAAGAATCCTACTAATATTATGAACGCGAAAGTTTGTAAGTATGGATGGATGTTTGTTACTCACTAACGCAAAAACTACTAAACGATTAGATTTTGTTAGATGTTGATGAAACTTGATACACAGATAGTTTATGACCTGGAATAACATATAGGCCACTTTTGATATCAAAAATCCCAAGGGATCGGGAGTTACGCGGGTGAAACAGCGGCTACCCAGCTAGCAGCTCATAAACCGAGTTAAAAGAGGCGGTCATAGCTTTTAGCGTATTGAGTGCCACCGATGCACAAATTGTAATAACAATAAGACTCCACGTTTTTGATCGCTTGCAGAGCAGCGATGCGCCCGTTCCAGAGTCGACCAATTCGTATCGATATAGCTTGTCAATCAAGTGAAAAATGATATTCTTATAGCATTTTAATACTTGATGTACAAAGTGATCAACGTGTTAAAGAAACCGCGCGATTTAACCACCTAGTGCGTACACACCCTTTGGGCATTTAACTGCTGTGGCTACGGTTATTAAATCTGTTATCAAACTCAGATCGTAATTCCATAAATATTGGTTGGTTCTAGTTAAGTGGTGCTTAGCGAATGAATGTTCAGTAAAACAGTTAGATTAAGTACATGGTTAGATCCTTGAATTAAGTTGTTAACCCAAATTATTTGTTATAAAAAATGTTGAGTAACCAATCGCATTGTTTAAAAGGTCGCCATTCCTACTGCGTTTTTTGTTTAATTTGTATTATTTTAATAAAAAATGTCGCCTACAGGGTTAACATGCAATAGCGACAGATAAATTGATTTCTACAAATCATAATATTCATGACTATGTAAGTCATTAATGTCGAGTTACTGAAAGGAAATTAATTATAAGATACTCATAGATTTCGATTTCATAACGGCCATGTCCGCAGTACATATTAATTTTAGTACATCCTAATTTCCCTACGATGCGCGATGGGACGGCAAAGGCAAACCGACACAAACGAAAAGTCAGGCGCAGGACCAACGGGGTTGAACGTGGAACACTTATAAATATATCATATCTATAACATTTTATTTTGTTTAATAAAGCCCTTTATTCAGTGAAATATTTATAGGCTGATAATAAAGTACATAATACCAATTTATAAATAAATCGACATTCTTTTGTTATTTAATATTAACTGCCGTTCTGCAACATGACGCAAGATGCTGGGTCCTGGGCATCATCTTGTGAACTAGTTAATGCAGGTTGTTACGATAACAAGTACGACAAGTGCGTGTAACTCGCGCGCCGAGGGTTTTGAACTTTTGTCGTTTAGGTAGGTACGTATTATGACAACCTCTTGGCGCGGTGGGCTTACAACACAGGAGGTTTGATTTCTGCCTCGGGACTAATATTTGTAGGATCTTCAGATTATTTGTTCGGGTGTTCTAGTCCTTTTCAGTACACAAAAATAAATCATCTAATGTGATACTTATACATTATTAAGTATAACAGCTATCGTAGTACGTAATACCAATAACACTAGCTTTGCTTAGCTTGTGGGTAAATGATACTGTGTGGATTATCTAGGATACATACCTATCTCTTCTCAAAAATTTTGAGAACAATAGTTTTGGTGCGCTGTGGAACTCCTATTACAGTTACTACAGAGATTAGTGGGTAGGTAAGTGGGTTGGTACCTACAATTTTTTTTCGGCTTTTTTCAACCTATTTCACTAAGTATGAAACTTAGACGATTTTCAAAACCTGTTTTGAATTGTCGAAATTCATACCTTTGATTTGATTTACTCTCAATGAATAGCCCCCATTGTATGAAAATTAGTTTTTTGACCATATTTCAAAAAGTATTATATTTACAGACTTCTCTATATTTTTCCTGTAAAATATAGATTTATATCTACAAACGCTTAGTACATTTTACATCAATCACTCTGCAATCTTCGGAGATAAGGGGGGGAATGGTAAATTTTTTGACCTTTTTCAAAATATTTCGAAAAGTATAAAACTTATCGAAATTTCAAAAACTGTATTGAAATTTACAAACCAATACCTTTCATTTGATACCCAACTCGGTGGGGTAGTCAACCCTTTAGAAAATTTTCCCGCCCTTTTTTGACCTTATTTCAAAAAGTATTATTTTTACAGACTTCTCTATATTTTTCCTGTAAAATATAGATCCATATCTATAAACACTTACATAATCCCGTCGATCGCTCTGCAATCTTCGGAGATAGGGGGGGGAACGGTAATTTTTTTGACCTTTTTCAAAATATTTTAAAAAGTAGAAAACCTACCAAAATTTCAAAAACTATTTTGAAATCTACAAACGTGTACCTTTCATTTGATACCACTTTTGTTTTTGTACGTTCCATTTAAAATTTCGATTTCAAAATTTGTATGGAAAATCTTCATTTTGATTTTTCATTTATTTTCATTTATTTTTCTATAAATATGTGCGGGCGTACAAAATGTATTATTATTTCAAATTTCAAGTCAATAGCTGCAGTAGTTTCTGATATATTAAGGATTCAAAACACAAAACAGACCCAAAGCGATTTCATAAGGGTTTTGCAACCGATGGCAAAACCCTAAAAACCAGTAATATATTAAAGGATAGAAAAAAAAAATACTGTTTGCAATTAAAACAAGGAGTGATAAATTGTTCGACCTTTTTCAAAATGTTTCAAAAAGTATAAAACCTAAAGAAATTTCTAAAACCGATATCTTTTATTGATATAAATTTACTCGTTGTAGGTCTCTTTTAACGACATTTCGACATCAGTACATAGTACCGAATACTTTTAAATTTTCCATTTAAAAATAAAGTTAAAAACTGTAGGTAAAGGTTCTTTAAAATTTATTTTTACTTTAAATTTCATGTTAATAGCTGCAGTGCCTGCAGTAGTTGCTTAGATATTACAGATTTAAAATAGGACAGATAAAAGTGAGACCATAAGGGTTATGAAACCGATCTCGAAACCATTAAAAATTTAAAAGTATTCGGTACTATGTACTGATGTCGAAATGTCGTTAAAAGAGACCTACAACGAGTAAATTTATATCACTAAAAGATATAATAAACTGGAAAAGCCGGCTGGATAACAAGGGCAATAAACTTGAGGAGGGCACTCACTAGGGTCACAGTCAAAAGATTTTTATTACTGTACTCATCAATAAACTTTTTGTCAATACCTACCTATTAAATAATTTAAAATCTATAATCATCTGCCCATAACTGGACATAGGCCTCCCCTAAAATAATTCAATAACAGAACTCAATTAGAATTTGTATTTGTAGATACTTGTCAGAACTAGTATTTTCAAAATACTCAATTGAAACAATTGAGATAACTGCAGACCGTGCCAAACAACCTACAAATAGCTCAAATGATTTCACATTAGATCTAAAAGTTATAACAAAAATTTCTTTATCAGTGAACGTAAAGTCAATTCCTAAAATCATCTGATTTTCATACTTTGTTACAGATCACTGCGCTCTGCCAATGATTTAATTAACTTAGCCTTGAAGATTACCACCGAATCCAAACTGAGAAGGTTTCGTGCGTCCATCCATGCATTGCTGGAGCCGTTGATTGCTGGGAACCGGGACAGATTTAATTGTGGTCTTAGGTGTCACGAGCATCCGACATCATACCTATAAGCCTCTCATACTTTTCATGTACCTCGTATTGAACAGTACTTTAGCCCTGATTAAAATTGTATTCTTTTTGTTTTTTTAGTTTGTCAGCCGTGTAGACACGGTCGCACGAAAGGTCCTACCAGAAAACCAGCGTTGCTCGACTCCTGTCAAGCAACATTATGCTGAGGTAGGACCTTTTTGGTTCACACGCTGCTGTAGGGTAATATAATATAATTATTGGGATTATTTTATTTAATTTAAGGTTATTTTTGTTTTATTGTTTGAGCCAAATAAACGATTTTCTTTCTTTTATTTTACTTACAATATTGATTCTCTTGTTATTGTTAGAAATATGTATAGCAAAATAATACGTTTTATATACTACTAGCGCCATCTGTCGTATACATTAGTTGTTTAGTTATACCTGTCAAAGTCAAACTGAATAAAAGCTAGTCTATGAAAAGCCACTACGTGTTTCATTAGTTATGGTCCGTGGCGTCACCGAACGGCTCTGTCGGAAGACCAGCGACTTATGCTGAGATAGAGACCGTTTTGTGACTCAATGCAAAAACTAGTATGCTTTGTGTTTTCATGTCTATCTTTGTTTGTGTTGATTGAGTTTCAAATAAATTATTCTCATTCTCATTCATTCTCTCATTGAGAGGAAAAACCATGTGAAAATCTGTCTGAGTATTTGTTCGAAGCGAGACGTGTGACCCGAGAGCTGGTATCACTTTGACTGCCGAACCATACGGCCTTAAGACATTATACACATTATACAGCGACGCCCCTCCGAGTCGTATTATTGAAGAGCAGTTGGCAGCGAATGCGTTAATAATGCTTTTTTTTACATCAGCCGGTGAAGAAGGATGCGCGTTAATGCTATCACTGCCCACTCTTGAAGATTTGGGTATAAATGCGTCGTGGGCAAAGAAAATGGTATCTGGCGTAGCGTATTGCTATGTCATGTAGCGAGGAGCGTGTGTCATGATGCCGGCGTTTTGGGGACTCTTCCGACTGATATTTTTAAGGATTAGTTGAGCTATTTGTTGTTTGTTTGCAAGTCTGCAGTTTTTTCAATTTTTTTTATGTATTATAGTAGTTAAGTTTGGTTCATATTTTTTTTTCTAAATTTGGTACTTCAATATTCAGCGTAAGAATTAGCTATGAGTTTTTAATGATAAAAATATTGAAATGTAAAAAAACACATATTTACAGATCGTACAAGCAATTATCTTACAGCGGAAATCGAATTCAAAGGCCTTGCATCGCAGGCGGGCTTCGTCATCGAACCTAATCAAAAAAAACTTTCCGACAATTGAAAAAAAAATTCCGCCAGTTTTCAAGTTTTCTAAAATCCTTTCCAATTGACCTAACAAAAGGAAAGGATCTAAATTCAATCTATGCCTATATCAATTTGTTTTTTATAACGTAGCTTACGTTAATTTACCTATACCTAAAGAACCATAGAAAATATAGCCTATACAGGATATAATCTGTGCCTATTAAAAACTTAATTCTAGACAATTCCATTATTTTTTTTAATCCATTGCATAATCGAACAGATTCCGCTAGTTGATGATTTTTCCGTTTTAAAGACATCATTATGACCGGCTGGTTACCGCAGTGTATAATTTAGTGAACGAGTGAAGTAATACAGATTCATTGCCAACCGTGTGTACAATACATAAATACACACGCTTGCAAGGTCGCGATAGTTGGGTAATGGCGGTGACTGACCTAGGGCAAAATAGGTGGGTCGATTTTGGTTTTATTGATTTATTTATTGATCAATATAGTGTATAATAATAAAACTACCGAACGTAAATTCTTTTAAGAATATAACAATTACCTAAATATCCATTTGTTTACTGCATTGATGCACATTACAAATGTGTAAAAATTTTATGGTAGATAATGAAGACTGTAAAGGACGTTGCAATATTTTTAGTTGAAAATCTTATAAAAATATCTTTAATTTAGTCCTCATATTAAATTTGCAAGGTAATACAAAAACAAATTCATCACCTGTAAATAACTTTATCATAAACTAGCGGTCCGCCCCGGCTTCGCACGGGTATTAAACAAAAATTTCAGAAATTATACACACTAAAACGATGGGTTTCACAGTTTTCATACGGATCTTTACTTTTTTTAACAGCAATGGGGTTTTTGCACAAAACAAACAAACAAACAAACATACAAACAAACAAACAATCAAATCTTTCCTCTTTATAATATTATCATAAATATGTATAATATAAATTATTACCTAACAAGTTTGCCAAAAATATCTTGTTATGTAAGTATAATGTAAGAAGAATAAATCATAATTAGCGATATTATACTCACATTCGTTACGCAATAAGTAAAATCCAAGTTACTATTAAATAATTTTCATAAAATATTCCGACACCCTACATTCATTCAATTTCATTGGTTTTTTTAAAGGTCTAATTGTGTTATGATTGGCGGAATTAATAATTTGCATTTATTTTCGAAATTGCGTTACCAAAATCTCTGCCAACATTAGTGGGTGTAGACGATTTGTTTTTTTTAATGTCTAACGGTATTTGATTGGTCGCGGCATTGAATAAATCGCTTACATATTTCAAAATATTACAGTTACTATCAAAAGCAAGATGGTGGGGTAGAGGCGGTTTTGGAAAATATTTTGTAACGTACTAACGTCGTCGGTGCTTTGATTGGTGGCTGGATTAAATAATTTACATTTATCTTTCGACATTCCTTTATCTATCTAGGGCAAACTAGTTACGGGTGGAGTTGATTTTGGAAAATGTTTTGATTGGTTAATGATTTTTTATAATATTCGTGAATTTGCATTTACGTTTCGAAATCCCTTAGGCTGATTGATTGCTTTATATAAATAACATGTGGGCAAGATTTTAATATATATATATCTATTTCCGCCATCCTAGTTCTAGTTATCCTATATCCTAGGAATAGGATAACTAGATCTTAAAAATACACAGAATACTAGTATTCTGTGTATTTTTAAGATCTGACTTACTTACATTAGTTATTCTTTTGTATCTGACTCTTCGACGTTTTTTTTTTAGCTGTAATTCCAATTAAATAAAGTAAAATAAATAAATCCCCGATTAAAAACATATACGATAAAACTGGCCTGTATAACAAACTAGTATCATGTTATGTGAACGTTCTCTAAAGTCTAAAGCATCAGGCTTTTGCTCTGTCGCAAAATCGCACTACCTCGGAGCTGGTAAAACTAATTGTGAATAATAAATAAATAATTAACATTTTTAACAATCAATTCTGTGGTAAGGTTGTACGAATAAACTCAGTTTACGACAGCCCGTCTTTCATTATACATTACAAATTCCTTCCTGCACTCATAAAACTACAAATAATTATAATACATTTATTTAATATAAAGTAGTTATCTTAGTTTATCTATAAGATACTAATCATCTTTAAGTTTAAAGGTAGTTATTGATTTCCTGTCTGAAAACGTATTTCTGGAACAAGGTTAAATATAAATTATGTAAATCTGCAGAATTGAATGGGCTCCATAACATAATGGTTTGATTTGAAAATATATTTCACCATTAGAATCTTAAATTTTCCGTGATGACATAGACTATAGAATATTTTCAAATAAGTTAGGGTTCCGTATGAAAAAATAAATTTTTGTTAAAAATCCGTGCAAAGCCGAGGCGGACCACTTGTATAAATAATAATAGAATCTTTGCTTAGCTTGGAACTAGATGATGCTGTGGACAAACAAGTGTTTATTAAAACAAGCCCCCAGAAGATTAAACGCCTGAATAATCGTATTACGGAAGAGACTTTTAATTAAGTAACATTGAAATTCATGGCCATTATTTTTTGCACATATAAAAATCTAATAACTCTATCAATGATATCTTTAGTATGATTTAACTAGTTAATAAAAAGAGGTTACATTTGGTAACTTTTTATATATTACAGGTTTGACCTTTCATTCGGGTTTTATTTATTTTTAAGTTTTCCGGATCGACTTAAGTGCACTCAATAGGAAGTGCTTTAGAGGTCTTTAAACGACTCAACAGTTTGGTATGAAACTCTCGGTTTATTATCAAGCTTTGTATACAGAGCTTTGCAAATACTTAGCTCAAAAGCTTTTTTAATTGATGTTGATGAATTCCAACCATCATCAGCCAAGTGGCTGGAAAATTGTGGACAAGGAAAGCTAGAGACCGAGAACACTGGAGATCCTTGGAGGAGGCATACACCGCTGAAGACGGTCCATGATCATTTAGAAACTGACATCAAAAACTATACCTACTGACATGAAATAAGACATCTCTTTAAAATTAAACTGTTTAATTATATATACTATATGCATGATTATTTAATATTTTATAAGACTTTGAAATTGTTTATGATTGTGATATGGGATAAAGCTCTTTTTATTTTATGATGAAGTCCGCGAATGTCTTGCATGCCGATTAAGGTTTTCTATGGGCCCGGCATTTTCCTAAGCATGTACGAAGAAAATATCAAATTTTAAAGTGCGTGATTCCTTTGAAAGATAAAAAAAAACGACGAAAGATAACAATAGACGAAAGATAAATAAATAAGTAGGCTCGTGGCGTTTTTGCTTTCGATTAGTATTGACATTTATATTAAATTAACTTATGATAAATTAACATAGGATCGATAACATAGGATAGACGAGCTCTATATTATTTGCAACAGCCTGCAGTTATCTCAACTGATCCAATTGTAAATACTAATTCTAATTCTTTTCTATTATACCAATAAGATATTTTTTATATCGCTCTTGCAAAGTCTGATTCATTTTAGGTCAGGTTCACACAGAATGGTTTTTATTATCGTTATGCAGGCGAAGGCTACACGATCACTGATGTCTTGATGAATGTCGTATAATGATAGGTACCTTGGTACCTGTACCTTTGTCTTTAGTAATTAGTCAGAAAATATGAGTTATAGTCGTTTCATTTTTATATCCACTTTGTGTTAATGAGATATTGGATTTAAGCACAGCTTTTCTTGACGAAAACAAGTGATATCAAAATTAAGTTAAAATTTTGTCATTGTTGTACTGTACAGCTATTGTTAATGGCACACCTAATGTGATAGTGTATTCATTAAATCACGAAAATAATCGTATAGTCACAATCGTAATCCATCCAAACTTAAAGTTGTCAACATATTTAAAAAAAAATTTATCAAATAATTGAGAATGCTACGTACCTACAATCCACATAACATCATCATATTTGGGGTTCTGGTCGTTTTCTATGTATAATAAAAAATATCTATCTATTTAATAATATTGTATTATGTTTATCAGTCATCTAGTACCCATAACACAAGCTCTGCTTAGCTTGGGGCTAGATGATGCTGTGTGGATTGTCCAGCATTATTATTATTATTATTTTACTTCATTTAATTATTTATCTCGTTAAAAAATACATTTTTTACTATAGAAAATACAACAAAATTATTATAAAATAACTCTACAGTAAAAAATATATCAAAACGGTGGATCACCAACCGCGAAGCTAGGCTCAAGCGGCGGTGACTAGGGCTGCAGAGAGAGGAACTTATTAATATTATTATTATTATATTTACATTTTATATTGAATGTGTAGAAAATAATAAATAAATAAAAACTCAGTTATTGGTTACTCTACAAAATTTCAAAAACTTGGGGCTTGTCTTTTGCTTAGAAATTCTTCAATACCGAACTATTATGCTCTTCTTTGACGGATGTACCAACTGTTATCGTAAATTTATTTATTGGCTTGAAGTTTTTCTATTGTGTAAATCCTACAAATGTTATAAAAGCAAAAGTTTGTAAGTATGGATGGATGTTTGTTACTCTCGCAAAAACTACTAAACGGATTTTGACGAAACTTGATAGATTTATAGTTTATGACCTGGAATAACATATGGGCTATACTTTTTATCCTGAAAATCCCACGGGATCGGGAGTTCCACAGGTGAAACCGCGGGCAACCACTTAGTATAAAATATATTTATTCATTCATTTATTTAAGCTGAGCATTCATCGGTGTCCGCAGATAATCCAGTGGATCCTATAACATAGCAAGCAATAAAGCAGCAAACATACGCTGCGCAAGCGCCGATTCTAATTCAAAACTTCTAACAACAACATAAGCCAAAACTTACAAGGTGTACCAAAATTAGTAGCACTTGCGCGAAGGACATTCTGCGATGATGTTGCAATGCAATTTTCTGGACACATTGCCGCACACTCAGTTATTAATCCTAAATCACCAGCCCAAAGCAAGGACTACAGTTTCGCAATGTTCCATTAAAATAAGCCTTCACTTTGCCGCCGCTTTAGTGTTTTGTTTGCTACTTTTAGGCTTGGTTTAACAGATAGGATAATCTATATCTATATCTTTACTAATATTATAAAGAGGAAAGATTTGATTGTAAACTACTGGACCGATTTGAAAAATTCTTTCACCATACGAATCATAAATTTTCCGTGATGAACATAGGCTTATATAGCCTATATTTCAAAATAGTATAAATAGCGCACGGTGCTTGCTTTTTATCTACGGCCAGTGTCAGTTATGGAGTGTCGAGTCAATGTCAAAAACCACAATGCTGTTAAAAAAGTAAGGGATCCGAATGAAAACTGTGAAACCCATCGTGTTAGTGTGTATAATTTCTGAATTTTTTGTTTAATACCCATGCGAAGCCGGGGCGGACCGCTAGTATTATTATAAAACCTTTCTTGTTTTTTTATCAATTTGAACCGTTTATTTATTTATTTATTTATTGTTTTAACAAAATCAACAGCCCTTAATGTAAACAATTTAAACCTATCTATTATCTAACTTACGGCCAATAAAAGATTTACATTTTATAAAAGACCTTACGAAATACCGACAGTCTAACATAAAGAAATTTTTAAAACAATAAAAAAATTAAAGTTTAAAGAAAAAAAATAAAGAAAAAAAGGTACATACAGTTAATTAGAAAGATGAAAAAATTATACAATCTTAAGTTAGATTAACACTAAGTTAATTATGCCTATTTATGTACTAATTTAAAGAAAAACAATAAAAAAAGAAAATCATTGGCTAAAACTATAATTTATGCAGTGTCCTCTTGCAAAATTTTTAAAATATCTTTTTTAAATCCTACCTTACTGACATGAAATATGTCAGTGGCGTGAAATTTCACGCCACTGACAACAATATAAGAAACGCTTCAAAATATTCAACAAATTATGCACGCTACTCTATTGTTAATAGGCTACATCCTTGTAGCCTATTAACAATAGAGTAGCGTGCATAATTTGTTGAATATTTTGAAGCGTTTCTTATATTGTTCACGTACAGCCTAAAATCTTCGTTTAATGATTGATTACTAAAAAGTATAATATTATAGTATTAGTGTAGAGTATTAACTGTGTATAGTATTTTATTCTCTGTGGTATAGATTAGGTACCTACATATAAAATTGTAAAATATTTTCAAGCACCCCTTTGAAATAATTCGAGAAACAAGCACTTAACTTAAATTAAACTTTATAAACATATAAAATTACAATAAAATAAAATAAAAAGAGAACCTATGCACTTAACTATTTAAGTTATTCATAACTAGCGGCCCGCCCCGGCTTCACATGGGGCAATGCTTATACTAATATTACTAATGCATGTTATACATGTAAACCTTCCTCTAGAATCTATCTATATTATTAAAAATACCGCATTAAAATCCGGATTCGTTTATATCGCGTGTCCCTTTACTATCCCGTGGGAACAGACACCGGGAAAAAAAAGTATCCTATGTCCTTTCTCCCGGTCTAGACAAGCTCTGTGCCAAATTTCAAAATCGGTTCATTACTTTAGGCGTTAAAGACGGACAGACAGAGTTACTTTCGCAGTTATAATATTTGTTAGGATTTACTTGACAATGACCATGAAAATATAATTTAAACTACCTTCACACTTCACTTACTTTGAAGATGATCAATTATTACTGAACAATAAACACGCTATATTATCTCCAACACAATTGAGATTCAATTTCTATGCAGTAAAGGTTGAAATTGAAAGTACAGCATTTGACCCAAATCTAAAGCCTTGTTGTTCATACTCAGTAGGCAAATAAAAGGTACAGTCGCCTTGTACAATCTACTCGTTATTATGAAGTGCATTGTTTGTTTTATTGTCGAAATTAAATTATATTTGTTAGGGATCCGTACTTAACCTTATAAAAATAATGGTAGACTTGATTTCGTGGCGCAGTTGGTTAGGGCGTCCCACACTGAGATAAGATCGTAAGTTCAAGCCCCGGCGCCCCACACATTTATTATCTTATTTCAAAGCAAGAAATTAGGTAAAAAGGTACTAAAAATACAAATAAATTACCCAACGTAAAATGTATTAAAAAATATTTGTATAATACTCGTGCGAAGCCGTGGCGGACCGCTAGTATGTAATACACATTAAATCAATCGCGTCTTTTCGAACTTGACCGATACATTCACATCACACAATCTAAACACGAGATTTAGATTTTTTTTGTTGGTTTTGTCGAATTAATTAGATTTAGCAATACGACGTATTTGTGCGTAGGTAAACATCAAATACTTATATCTAGTTCAAGATCAGTTTACATAACACTTATATACAATACTAGCGGCCCGCCCCGGCTTCGCACGGGTATAAAACAAAAATTTCAGAAATTATACACACTAAAACGATGGGTTTCACAGTTTTCATACGGATCTTTACTTTTATTTAACAGCATTGGGGTTTTTGACATTGACTCGACATTCCATAACTGACACTGGCCGTAGAGAAAAAGCAAGCACCGTGCGCTATACTTCTTTTTCTATTCTGACGCGCCATAATAGAAAAAGAGGTTGAATATACAGCCCACGGTTCAATTATTGAATTTTTCATGCGGATCCCTAACTTTTTTGAAAATATTATATAGCCTATGTTCATCACGGAAAATTAAGGATTCTAATGGTGAAAGAATTTTTTAACTCGGTCCAGTAGTTTCGGAGCCTATTCAATTCAAACAAACAAACAAACAAACAAACAAACAAACAAACAAACAAACATACAAACAATCAAATCTTTCCTCTTTATAATAGGTATTAGTATTGATTATTGTGAAGGTATTATTATATATACAATACAATATTATTATAACATCACACTATTATATACTAGCGGGCTGCCCCGGCTTCGCACGGGTAATGTGGCAAAAATTTCCAAAATTATAAACTTTTACAGAAAGTAAGAAAGAAAATAAATTTATTCGAGACTCAGTAACATAAAAAATCAATACAATATTAAAATATATTTAAATTTAGGAACAAAAAAACAGCTAACAGAAAATAATACATAATGATTAGTAATTAACGGGTATTTATCGCGTTTCTTCTTCCTCCTTTCTTCTTCTTCTTTTCTCGACGTTTCAACAGGTTTGCACTCTGTCGTGGTCACGAGATAACCACTCTGTCGTGGTCACGAGATGACTCATCTCGAGATGAGTCATCTCGTGATGAGTCATCTCGTGACCACGACAGAGTGCAAACCTGTTGAAACGTCGAGAAAAGAAGAAGAAGAAAGGAGGAAGAAGAAACGCGATAAATACCCGTTAATTACTAATCATTATGTGTTCAGATCGCGTAAGTTTCAAAACATTAAATAATACATAGGTAGGTAGGTAACAGACTACTTACCTACATAAATTATAATACCGTTATATAATACCTTTATTAACAAAGAACATTACAGTTATCTAACTAAATAAAAACTAGTATTTACAATTGAAACAATTGAGCTAACTGCAGACTGTTGCGAACAAACTACAGGTAGCTCAACTAATCCATATCAGTTATATAATTAATTATACTTATAGACACGTTATATTATTAAATATTTCGCTCGAATCCCTAACTTTTTCGAAACTATTCTATTAACTTCTGTTTATTAGAGATAATGTAGGATTTAATAAATGGTGACAGAATTTTTAAAATCGATCCATTATTTTTGGAGCTTATTTGAGCCAAACAAACAAACAAGTGGTTGGTGCGTAAGCCCTCGCACTAATAATGGGAAAATCTTCAGGAAATTAATAAATATGTACCCCAAAACTTTATTGTTTCCCCTGTAGGAGGAGCTAACGGCGCTATAGTCAGAAGAGAGTGCTAAAGATTTCGACTAGTCGGGTACTTGATTTCGTGGTGTAGCGGTCATCACACTCCCGTACTGGGGGAGAGTCGCGGGTTCAAGTACCACCGAAATCGTATTTTTTGGGATATTATCTAATTTCCTAAACAGAATAATGTTAGAAATATAGTAGTGAGTGTGATGGTAATATAAGTATTGTATAGTAGTAATGAAAATAAGATAAGATAATAATTCTTTATTCTCGAAACTTATGACTAAGACAAAATAAAACTAAAAGTTAACATGTTTACATTAAATGGATGGATGGATAATGTATGTTACTTCTGGGTGGATTTTCCTGACGTGAAAACTACTCATCGAATATGGCAGAAATGAGTCATTTTTATCAGATTATTGTTATTGTTATTTAAAACAAATGTAGTACCTATTTGTTGTTTACTCATTGGATTATCGTTTTATCTCGTACTCTCGACAGAATGAACTCGCCGAAATACAAATCGCATTTCGACAACCCTAGTTTTGTACTCGTATGTTATGCCCTAATGAATAAGTCGTTAATGTTACAAATTTATTAACTTTATTAAATTTATTTTTATTATTTAATTATTATTTTTGGGCGGGTAAATTATGCAGTGCGGGTTGAACTGCATTTTATTGTAAGGTGGCAGAGTAGCTTTTTAATTGAAGGATTCCGCCTATGTGCCAAATCCCCTTAAAAAGTAAATTGTGTTTGTGCGCGACTGTATCAAGTGTTTAACCACTCACTTCCGAGGTCCCCCAATCCCAAGGTGCATTGTTCTGCACGATGGTGACCAGTGAATGTCACTGTCAAGGGTGTCACTGGTGGTCGTTAGGGTGGAGCGTCAATGTATGAAAAAAAAATAAAGTAACGTAATCGATTTCGAATACCTGCCAAAAGTTGCATAGGGCCAAGACAATGACAAGTATATTTTTATTTTATTTTTTAAATATATTTTTTAGCCCTCTACCGTCGTTTGAAATTTGATATTTTTTTCTTTTTACGCAACTTTCTAAAATCTTTCTACTACTGAACACAATGATAAATTACGATTTATTTTAAAGGGATAGGGTAAATAAAACACTTATTTAATGATTACAAAGGTTTTATTAAATAATATTCTGATTAGAATATTTTTTTTTGTGACACAGCCCATATATCAGTATAGCCGCTGGCATTAAAGTTCAACTTCGGAGTTTTGAATAATTCGAACACTAGGCCTTGGATTTTTTCTAGCTGCGATTATTCGTCTCAAGCCCAGTTCTCTGATAGTATTTTTTTCATCACACAGTATAGTCAATATCAGGTTTTCGGGGTGTGCAAAAAACGCGTTTCTCTGAATTACGTGGTCTCTAATTTTCTTTACATCAGAACTCAAACATCTTGATAATGCACTCAATTTAAAAACATGCGTCGGGCCTGGCTTGAATGAACTGATTGGTTTAATATAAAAACTGAATCTTTTTTTATATTAAACCAAACAGGAGCATAAACTTTTATTATATACTCTGTAAAATTCTTTAGGTTTTAACAAGGATTGGGTGTCGCTACATACAGTCTTAATATTCTATTAGCCGTTGTCAACCATCGTGAGTGAGCCATTTTTCCAGGATTCCTGCGTGACAAATCTAGAGGACAAGTACCTAGTAAAGATCTAGTAAAAATGCTCTTTCTAACACAGGTACTTTCTTTTCCTTTGGGCAATTTACAAGTGTTAAAATCACAACATTTGGAACAACAAATATCAAAAAGTCCTTTTATTCATTCAGTTTTCCATTGCTGTAGCTTTGATTTAAAGTTATCATTTTGTTTTGATTTTGGAAAGCGAATAAAATGTAAATAGTTATCATAACAGGACTGTAATAATTGTTTTACACGCTGCATGATAACAACAGGCAATGAAGCTTTCCTCCAAACTTCCATTAAATCATGTCCTGCAATCTCAAAAACTTCAGAAATTGCGGTTTGTTTACCATTTTTCTCACTTTTCAATTTGTGTCTGATAAACAAATACTTCAGACGTTGTTGGTAATATTAATTCACTAAACAAACAAGGAGATCCATAAATAGGACAGTCTATTTCACTTCGTGTTCTTATATTCGGCATTATTTTATATTAGCACAATCAGACCACGCAACCCACAACGACGAGCTTATCTTATTGATTACTGAACTAAACAAATAAAATAAATTCATAAGACGAAGATAGTAAAAATAGATGACTCGAACTATTCTTATATCAAAGTTCAAGTTGCAAAGCTACGCGCCGACTGTTAGTATCAATTTTGTTTAAAATCGGCGCATTTGATATGTATCGTTTGACTTCACGACAAGCTAAGAATGATGTTCAAATTATTATCTACGACGTATAATATATTTAGAGATACGAAAATATGTTATTCAACATAAAAAAACAGTTTAAAAGTTTAATTAAAAAATTTATTAATAAGTCCTATTTATTCATTATTTTGAAATATTCAAAGGGCAGTAGAGGGCTAAAAAAGGGTTGCAATATTTTTTTATAAATTTTTTTCTTAATCTATGCAATAAGCTGCAACTTTTAGGCGGTATTCAGAAAAGCTAGTGTAAAAAATAAAATCTCGCTCCACCCTAGTGGTCGTAGGCTGTTGAAATCAAACGAAATATTTCGTTCGAAAACTTCTTGGCTCATAATCAATCAAAATGCTGGCGACGCTTCCGACTGGTATTGATATGGGTCAGTTGAGCTACCTGTAGTTTGTTTGCAACAAATTGTTAACTGTTTATTTAATTGTAGCTCTTAGTAAACAAAAGGTTTTTATACTGAAAAATCTGAATGTTGTTTAGTCGTGTTTCAAATGCTGTAATATTTCGTGATTTTGTCAAGGGAGTGCAGTGAGATATATCAAAAGCAACGTGATTTTGGGTACCTGGAGGCCTGGAGGGTTTTGGGGGTTAGTCAAACCTGACTACGTCTCACCAAGGAAAGGGGTGTAAAGTTGCTAAAACGTTGATTAACTAACTGATAAGATCAACTACACACGTCGTTTCGACCAGGCGTTTCGCTTCTTCCCCACGGAACTAGGGTCTCAACTCCAAGAGAGTAAAAGCGTAGGTATAAGATATTTATATAATTTTCAGGATGCCATTTCGCCGGAAAATCTCCAATACTAATAAAAACGAATGTTGGTGCCGTTGTGAATATGTTTGCGCCAACGATAGCGCCAGAACTACTGAATGAAGACAAATATAGTTTTGCTTTTAATCTAAGTGGGAAGGAGGAGGGGTGTAGAACTCTAAAGGGAAACGTGCAAAGCGACTGCTTGCTCATATTTTTAGCAGGGATAGGTAGGTATGCCTTTTGCAAAATATTTGTGATTAATTGGCATTTAACCAACTTTTCATCAGCTGTTGTTTTTCTAAGTATAGTTACTTAGACAGGCTTAAAGTGGTCAAATTTGCAAAGACAATGGAATCTTTTCACCTTAATATGAATGTGATACTTAATCATTTAATATTATTTATCTATCGGAAATTACTTATATAGTTAGAATGGTAGCAACATTCTCTAATACTGAAAATATATATAAATATAAAAACAATTTGCTTAATATATCTATTTCTTTTGTTAAATAAAACAATCGAATACTTTAACTCGTGTAAGATAATAATCTATGTTTCAGGCCAAGTTTTAAAGGCAGGATATAATATTATCTGAAGATCTTCCTGCTCTAATTAAGTTTATTAATAATAATTCATAGTAAATAGAATTGTTGCCTATTTAATTGGTTCAAAAAAGTATGGTTTCCTGCCCCGGTATGAAAACTTCAACAATGTAACCCAACCCACGGCCGGACCGCTAGTTATTTATAAGAATACAATTCGTTTCATAAGATAACTATCGAAATTTATAAATTGCATGAATCCCGTGGAGTTAGAATAAATCTAGTTTGGGCTTAAAACGCCGCTATTAAAAAAGAACTAAGTTCCTAAACTGCTCAGTAGGTACTCACCGGTTTGTGCTGCTACTTGCATAAATAAAACTACCTAAGTGTGAGTCACGCGCAACTAGGGTTCCGTACAAGATTTAGGGTATGTACCTACGTATAACGTCCATGATGAGTTACGAATCAATACGTTTTCGTGATTTTTTTTTCTTAAAAAGGGTACTTCTTAAGGTGCTGTTTGCCAAATTTCATTTCTGGTTCTAGGTCGAGTTTCTAATTTTCGACAAGTGTCAAAAAAGTGTCATAAACGGCGTATTCTTTTGATTGCGGTTATCTAAGTTTGATTTTTGCGCAGATTCAAGGGATAGCAGACTTGAGTTGAATTGAGTCATTTAAATTTGAGAAAAAGAGATCGCTTCTTTACTCTAGCTAGTACGTACTTCTCAACTCTCTTTCCTTGAAAAGATTTAAGTGACATAAAAAGTGATCACTTTATTTCCCAGTATTATTTACCTACTTATGTAAATAATAGTTTGTGACGTTTTCAAGAGTCCTGTAAGGTAAAAGAAATAAAGTACTTTGATTATCAATTTGATCCGTCCGATCCAGGATCCGTTATAGGTTCCTTTTTGGTGTACGGAACCCTAAAATAAATAAAATACGTGCAAGTAACGTAACATCGCAGTGCGATCGCTCTGGCCTTGGTTATCAATGCTAAGGGTTACGGATCTAGTTCAGGTCGGTTATTGAACGTGCTCGTGCAAGGATGCCGTTCTGAACGTGGAAAAAACATTTTTAATGAACTAGCAACCCGCCCCGGCTTTACACGGGTGTTACACATATTAACCTAACTCTTGTATCACTCTATTTATTTATAACTAGCGATCTGACCCGGCTTCGCACGGATATTTAACAAAAAAATTATTTTCTATAAACTAATTTTGTGTAACTATGTTCATCACGGAAAATTTAGGATTAATGGTGAAAGAATTTTTCAAATCGGTCCTGTAATTTCGGAGCCTATTCAATTCAAACAAACAAACAAGCAAATCTTTCCTCATTATAATATTAGTATAGAAAAGCGGCATCAAAATATGTTGCGAACCTAGTTTTAAAGAGATAAGCGTACAGACAGAGCTACTTTGTTTTATACTATGTAGTGATAATACTGGACAATCCACACAGCATCATCTAGCTCCAAGATAAGCAGAGCTTGTGCTATGTTAAATACAATAATATATAATATATTAAAAAAGATGATGTTTATTAGAAAACGGACAGAACACCGTGAACAAATATTTACAGATCGTACAAACATTTGTCCTGGAGCAGGAATCAACCCGCAACTTCCTGAGTCGCAGGCGGATCTACGCCCACCGCGCCACAGAGGACGTCAATTTTCACTTCTCTAGCTCAACAGGTGTGTTAATAATCGTAGCTTAGCGAGAGTGAAATTGGAGTTTAAACCGTGGGGTATATAACATTTTTTTTTTGCAATATTGGCTGAAATTTTCAGCTAGTACAAGAGCTTCTTCCTCCTTCATAAAGACTCGACTTTATGGTGTTCCATCAACAAAGAAATGTTAATCTTTTTTTCTACCTAAGTACAGAAATATTATTCTGCTTTTTGAGATGGGATTGGATGGCCAAACCCAAAAACTATGAGAGTTAGAGGAAAGTCATAAAAGTTTTGAGCTCAATTTATGAGAAAATCAAAACTGTTCATTTATTGAGAATCCCCATCATCAGGGATCTGAGGGCCCTTACAGCCTCTATTTCGATATATTTGATAAAATATTTTTATGTAATTTTTTATATTGTTATTATTATCACTACATAGTAAAACAAAGTCGCTTTCTCTGTCCCTATATCCCTATGTATGCTTAAATCTTTAAAACTACGCAACGGATTTTGATGCGGTTTTTTTAATAGATAGAGTGATTATTATTATTATTTTATTTATTTATTATTAAGTACCATAGTAGTGTTTGTGATACCTACTTTTTTACGTATTTAGTATTATTAAGTATCGTGCTTACAAGTTTTACTGCTAATTCTGTGCTGCTCCCACCTACACTACGGGGATAAGGGAAGGAATTTGATTATTATTGTTATTTATATTTAGGACACGGAACATTTTTGCCAAGAACTGTATATTTTCTTGTAAATTTTCTTCTGTGCAAATTTAAACCTTGAAGAAGGAGTGTACAAACTGAGCATCAATGTATGGAATCTCAAAATTATTTTTTCAAATGACAAGTGTACGAAAAGCCGACAACCCCCAGTAGGAAGGTTTTTGTATCAGCATTGGACCCGTGCGAAGCCGGAGCGGGCGCTAGTTTATTATAAAGAGGAATTAATTGTTTGAATTGAATTCACTCAGATCTACTGGACCAGTTTGAAAAATTCTTTCACCATTAGAATCCTAAATTTTCCCTGATCAATATAAACAACTAGCAGCCCCGGCTTCGCACGGGTATTAAACAAAAATTTCAGAAATTATACACCCTAAAACGATGGGTTTCAAAGTTTTCATACGGATCCCTTACTTTTTTTAACAGCATTGGGGTTTTTGACATTGACTTGACACTCCATAACTGACACTGGCCGTAAAGAAAAAGCAAGCACCTATTCAACCTCCTTTTCTATTCTGACGCGCCATAATAGAAAAAGAGGTTGAATATACAGCGCACGGTTCAATTATTGAATTTTTCATGCGGATCTCTAACTTTTTTAAAGATATTATATAGCCTATGTTCATCACGGAAAATTTAGGATTCTAATGGTGAAAGAATTTTTCAAATCGGTCCAGTAGTTTTGGAGCCTATTCAATTCAAACAAACAAACAAACAAACAATCAAATCTTTCCTCTTTATAATATTAGTATAGATATAGATATAGACAATACAAAATTTTCAAAAAATAAAATTTTAGTTAAATTCTTTTACGAAGCCGTGGTGGACCGCTACTTTATTAATGTACTTATAACTCAGTACCGTACCGTTGTAGTTAGTATACAACAACAACAACATCAGCCTATCAGTCCACTGCTGGACATAGGCCTCCCCTAATGCGCGCCATAGGTAGGCGTTATTTCATCTAGGGGTTATTGTCCATAATCCCCACGCTGGGCATGCGGGTTGGGGATCGCAGTTCGGTGGATTTGTTCTACAGAGGGCGCTGCTGCCCGGCCCCCGGTGTGTTTCCCTTAGTCGCCTCTTACGACATCCACGGGAAGAGTGGGAGTGGTGAAATTCTATGTCGGCACCACACGGCATATAATTTTTAATTTTTTTTAAATATTTTTACGAAGCCGGGGTGGACCGCTACTTTATTAATGAACTATAACTCAGTACCGTACCGTTGTAGTTAGTATAATAAGTGCTTACTAGTAGGCAGCTAAGAAAAAGTTGTGTAGTTGGAAACCCAGAAGTGTTTACCAAGGTCTTAGTAATCATGGACATAATATTATTCTAACAATAAACCAATCAATAAAATCGCAATCTGGAATTTTCAATTACATACCATTGAGGAAACTCATGCTACCTATGGTTAAAAGTGACACATGTTGTGGCATCAGTGAGATGCGTTTATGTGATTCCCTATGACTGATGACTTTTTCCTCATAATTACTAACAAGTTATTATCTAGGTATTTACATTACATTATTGAAGATATTTGTTCAGGGGTTCTGGTTATTTCTGTATAATAAAATATATCTATCTATTTAATAATATTGTATTATGTCTATCAGTCATCTAGTACCCATAACACAAGCTCTGCTTAGCTTGGGGCTTGATGATGCTGTGTGGATTGTCCAGCATTATTTATTTATTTACCTATGTAAATACTCAATACTCAATAATTTATATTATTATAAAAGTTATATTAATTTAATTCATTACATTAAAGACCCTGCCGGGCACACAATAATGTATGAAGAAAGACGTTATTTTTTCAAAATATTTTTAAAATTTATCATTAAGATATTCGTCAATTGATGGTTAATAAAAGCTTAATTTTTTTTTAAGAAATAATAATTTTTAATATTATTTTTTAAAAAGAACAGACACATTCCTACTTTAAATACTCGTAGGTACCTACGACAATGTTTTCATATGTATATAAATAAAATTATTAATTCATTGGTTATTTTATATTTTGGCTTATATAATGGCTTAATTATATATACCTAGATAAAAATCAATTCATGATCTAAAACTCGAGGCTCCGTGACCGATTAATTTTCCATACAAACGTAGAAATGGTTTGTAATTTGAGATGATTCTACCATAGTTTGCTTTTATTTGTAATAAAAATTGTATTTGATTAGGTTCCTGCCACAAGCTTTACTTGTGACAACTGTGACAAGGAAACCTATAAAGGACTTTGACGACCTCTGTGACGCGGTGGGCGAAGGTCTGCCTGCGACGCAGGAGGTTGCGGGTTCGATTCCCGCCTCGGGACAATTATTTGTACAATCTGCAGATATTTGTTCAGGGGTTCTGGTCGTTTTTCTATGTATGATAAAAAATATCTATTTATTTAATAATATTTTATTATGTATATCAGTCATCTAGTACCCATAACACAAGCTCTGCTTAGCTTGGGGCTAGATGATGCTGTGTCGATTGTCCAGCATTATTGATTTAATTTATTTATATGACAATATCGTTATGATGGTGGTTTTGTCGCGAATTAAACACTCTACTTTTCACTTCGATTGCGAGAAAATAGAGCAATCGAAATTTGTCTCTAGGGAAATATTGCACGTTTTTCACTCCACACATGAATTTGTGGTAAAAGTTTCTATAATTTCACGTTATTTTGACAGCAACAGATTCATTATTAATTATTTTTTTACCTTTATGTTCCATTTGCATAATATTGTTCTAATTTTCGCTAGAACATTCTCAATTAATTTAAATAAGTAACGTTCGTTGTTCACCTTCAAGTCAATTTGTAGGAAACAAAAAGAAACAATCAACAACGAGGCTTTTTCCGTTCCATTTTTAAAACAAATTCAAATAAAATTTACATTATTGTTATAATAAACGCTTTTCAGTCAAATAAAAAAAATATATAAAAATATATCACAAAATTATTTTATAATATACAAAAATCAAATCGAACATTAATTTGGTGCAATAAGTAATAAGAACCAATAAAGCCGTTGGACCCGAAAAAATATATAATAATTATATTTTTTTACCTTTATGCTATAAGCATGTTTGTTTGTAATGTTTTCTTTCTTTGTGTGGTATAATAAAGTACATATATTCGATCTGTATCTAATAATGATGCGAAAAAATATTAGAAAGTGCACTACCTAGTACATTAATTTCGATGGGTGGTCAATAATTTGTATACCTAATTATAAAATTTTCATATTACGTACGCATTTTTCCTTGTTATCGTGAACCAAGTCGAGCTTTATATCGGGTTATTTTCATGATTGCCAACAAACACATAAATAACGTAACTAAAATACTCGTTCAGTTAAGCTACCCGCAGTTTGTTTGCAACAGTCTGCAGTTAGCTCAATTATTTTAATTGTAAGTAGTACCTAATTCTAATTTGGAAATTTAATTATAATTTTCTTTGTTATTAAAAAAGTAAATTTAATTAGGTACGAAGCAATTAATCTTTTTTTCGTATAAAATTAACAGGAACAATGGAATTTTATTGAAATATATTTAAAATACCTATACATATTTAGATTCAATTAACTAAATGTTCATCACTAAGATATTTTAAAAATCTCGCAGATCAATATTTCTTTCTTTTTTTACTACCTCAAAAGATAATAAATAATAAATTTTAAAATGGTAAAACAATACTTATAAAAACTTACTGTAAAAAATTCGTTCCGTCCCGACGAAAACCCGAAAACTCTTTGAATTGTCACTTTCACAGTCTTCCGCGCTTTTTTCAAAACGCACGAAACACCCGCAGCTTTGCAAACGCGATCCGTGTTCGAAAATCGAACGCGAACCGGACGCAAAAAAAGTAAAACGGTTCAAAAGTTCGAGCGCTAAAGGAGTATAGCTATCACTGAATAGTCTTTTTACAAGGAGTTCGGTTATAAACGCACAGTAAAAAAAACTGGCTAAGTCCTTGTTCGTCGATTGGATAGTTTTAGCGCGTGTGCCTTGCACCTATTGTTGCGAGAGACTGTGCAGCGGTCGCTGCGAGGGACTTTAATATGGCTTTAAATGCGTGGTTAGGATTGTAGTTTAAAAAACTAAGAGTCGTCTATAATTTTCAGTGCTCTTAAAAATTTTAATATCTACGCTATTTCTATACTTATATTATAAAGAAGAAAGATTTGATTGTTTGTTTGTTTGTTTGAATTGAAACTACGGACCAATTTGAAAAATTTCTTACACTATTAGAATCCTAAATTTTCCGTGATGAACATAGGCTATACAATAATATTTTCAATAATTGAACTGAGCTGTATATTCAACCTCTTTTTCTATTATGGCGCGTTATAATATAAAAAGATGTTGAATATAAATAGCGCACGGTGCTTGCTTTTTCTCTACGGCCACTGTCAGTTATGGAGTGTCGAGTCAATGTCAAAAACCCCAATGCTGTTAAAAAAGTAAGGGATTCGTATGAAAACTGTGAAACCCATCGTGTTAGTGTGTATAATTTCTGAAATTTATGTTTAATACCCGTGCGAAGCCGGGGCGGACTAGTGTTTTATATAAATAAATAAATAATGCTGAACAATCCACACAGCATCACCTAGCCCCAAGCTAAGCAGACTTTGTGTTATGGGTACTAGATGACTGGTATACATAAAACAATATATTATTGTTTGCGGCCTAATTTTACGTCTTCCTTCTCAAAGACCCCTTTCCTTCTTGTCTTCCCTTGTGTTGATAAAATTATAAAAGAATCCTTCAAGATATTCACTCAGAGGAATTTATTCATACAATCATCATACAATCTTATAAAGTAGTATTTTGCAATGTATAAAGTGATAAAGTTGATTTAATTTATCCTTGTTCAAATAAAATATTTATGTTAAGTAATAAATTGCTAACATTTTTATAGTTTTTTCTGTGTCAGTGCTGATATGAATAAAGAATAAATAATGTGATTGATTAAATAAGCAACAACATTATTTACTGCATTTTTACTCTACAAATTAATGCAGATAAAATTATCTGCAGTCTAAATTCTAAATTCAAATCTAGATTTAATTTTAAAACACAATTATCAAATCAATTAAGGTCGAATTTATTTTTATTATGTATGTATTTATTTGTAGGGCACCGAGGCTCTCCGGGTATTAAAAAAAAATATCTGAGCGTCTGGTCGAAGTGACGTGTGACCCGAGAGCTGGTCAATATCTGGCGCAGCGCATCAGCATTGCCATACAACGTGGCAATGCAGCCAGCATCTTGGGTACACTTCCAACTGGATATGGATCAGTTGAGCTACCTGTTGTTTGTTCGCAACAGTCTGCAGTTAGCTCAATTGTTTCAATTGTAAATACTAGTTTTTATTTAGTTAGATTATTGTTATTTTATTTGTTATTAAACGCTTAAGTATCAATTATTTTTTATTCGATATATTATATATATAGTATATATATATGTATATATATATTTATAAATTAATATATACAGATGACTCCCAAAGGACTCGCTCACTATATTGCCTGTGATCATGGAAATTATTATATTATTTAAATGGATCAGTAAGCTACATACCTGTACTATGTTTGTAACAGTCTGCGAGTAGCTCAATTGTAAATAGTAATGGTACTGTTATTTAATTGCAATTTTCTTTGTTAATAGTAATTAACAAAACATTTCATAAATTTATGAATTAGATAATTCAAAAAAATTAAATAAATTGAATAAATTAAAATTTAAATAAATAGGCTTAAATAAAACCTTATAATAAAGTAGGTATTTGTGGTGCCTGTGTCCAGTATGGATTTCTATTGTCATAATTATATGATGATTTAAGTTCCAGGAAACGAGTGCGTCATTTGACAACTAGTGCATTGAATGCAAGTGTAATAGGTTATTTACCGCCAATCTCAATTTGACAGCTGTCATCTTGCATTTCCTGGTAAATCCAAGCATGGTATTTATACCAAGTAAACTAAAACCGCATATTTATACCATTTGTATTAATTTATTAGTTCCCATACCAAGCTCTGCTTAACTTGGGGTGAGATGATGAAGTTTGAAGCTTTAAGTTCTGCTTTTTTAGAAACTTTGTAAGACGATAAAAAATACTATTAGTAACGAGTAATTATGGTTTCCATCAAACCGAACAACAATACAATAAAATAAATCACAAATTTAGAGGCTAAACTGCATATTTTTTTGAAACCCAGTTTAAAGTGCAGTCTTTTGTAAATTAAATATATATTTTTTTAATAACTAAAAATCCCGGGCCTGGAATTTTTTGAGGGGTTCAAGTAGGTAGCAAAAATTCTCTCCACCCCCATTTCATTTTGGCAAGCGATGTAGCAGGCACCCTGTATTTAACTTAGGGGTCTGTTTTTGAGAGGAATCATTCAATATTATCTTACAAATATTATAAAGCTGAAATTTTGTCAGAATGAATTATTTCACAGACTGACAGACGCGAAGTTTTTTTATAATATAACTAACATCCGCTGGAGGCTTTACCTGCTTATGTCCATACATATAATTTTATTCCAGGTTTAGAACTACATTTAAGCAAATACATTTCATCGCGATATGAGATGTATTTATTATTATTATGAACCCTCAGTGCAACTGCTCAGCCCAGACATGGGTTCATCTTAAAAATAAACAAAATTTGCTAATGGTCCTCGTTTTACAGGTAAACGCGTTTAAACCTTAGAAATATGCTAGAGTTGGCAACCCACAAATAACCAAAACTTCCCCCTGTTTTATTTGGAATGCCTAATAAAATAACACAAGTTACATAATGTAGATAAACATTAGGCTACATAGATAGATGTTTTTATGATATATAGAAACATCTAGAACACCCGGAACAATTAACTGCAGATCGGACTGTGATGTAATTATAGCTAACTAGCGGTCCGCCTTGGCTTCGCACGGGTTTTAACTACATTAAATAATTAAATTTATTATTTCAGACATAAATTTTTAGGAAAATTTTTGTTAGTTAGCTGTCTTATAATTATAGCTCCATTATAGCTCCATTTATCTGCTTTCCCTGTATTCTAACATAGATTATAAGTTAGAATACAGGGAAAGCAGATAAATGGAGCGATATGGACCCTTACTTGTTGTTATATAACAAACATTTCAAAATTTAGCTTTTTACATACACTTTGGATTACATAATAGAAGTTTTCATACGGATCCTTAACTTTTTTGAAAATATTCTATAGCCATCCATCATCGGGGATAATGTACATAGAATTCTAATGGTGAAAGAATTTTCCAGGTCGGTCCAGTAGTTTCGGAGCCTGTTCAATAAATAGATAAAGCTGGACCACACACAGCATCATCTAGCCCTAATCCATTAAAACATATAATCCAATTATTTCTCTTTATAATATTATTAGCTTTTGTCCGCGACTTCGTCCGCGCAGAAGTCGAAAATGAACCATTTTGGACTTCTATGTATAGAATTTTTTTTCTGAATAATATTTTTAGTTGGTTTTTAACGTTATTGATTTTGTTATAGCTTATAAATAACATAAAAAATACGATTCGATTACAAAGCGTATCCCTGTACTATTCCGCGATAATGACGCCAGGATAAAAAGTATTCTGTTTTTCCGCCCGCCCGGGCAACGTCTGTGTCAAAATTTCATCAAAATCAGAAATTTAGGCGTGAAAGACGGACAGACAGAGCTACTCGCATTTATAATATTAGCAATGATAAGGACATACATAGTGGGTATTTCCAACGTGTTGATCCGTTGGAAAGGTAACTCAGTGCCTAAGGGCGGCACGAGTCAAACAATGTCATCTGTCACGAAAACTTAGTATCTATTTATAGACATAATTAATTCCGCGTTGTTTATTATATGATCTTGTCACGATCGTACTGTTCGTTATATATTTATACTAATATTATAGAGGAAAGATTTCATTGTTTGTTTGGATTGAATAGGCTCCGAAATAGCCCTATTTTGTTTTTTTTTACCATTAGAACCCTATTATTCCTCAAATTCTCATGAACTCTGGTCCCTAGGCTATAGAATAATTACAAAAAAAGTTAGGGATCCTTAATGAAAACTTTAATAAAGTAATCTAATGTGATCGTGTATAAAAAATATAATTTTTCAGATTATAAATGACTGCTAGTTTTGAATAAAATTAATAATGATCAATTCTTTTTAGACTTATTATTAATACCAGTTGGAAGTGTACCCAAGAAGATGCTGGCTGCATTGACTCGCTGTATGGCAATGCTGTTGCGCTGCGCCAGATACTGACCAGCTCTCGGGTCACATGTCACACACTCTTATTTTAATTGACTCAATTATCATGTACCTACTTGTTTTGTAGACAGAGAACGACTTGTCGTATTTTCGTCTTTGAAGTGTTGTATTTTAATCTGTCAACACCGTCTTGTCTGTGGTTGTTCGACGTCATATTGAGCAAAAGTTTTGGAGGGAAAAACACGAGAGGTCGTGCATTCGATCTTCAAACTTGGTAGCGAAATAGTATTGTGTCCACTGAACACGCTTCCCCCAAACAAGGAGGGGATGGGGGGGGGGAATGTTTGGTACGATCTGTAGATATTTGTTAAAGGTGTTGTGATTGTTTTCTCTGTATGTTAATAATATATATCCGTGTAATATACGATATTGCATTAAGTATATAAGTCATCTAGTACCTTTGTCATCTAATGCTTGTGTTATACAAGCTCTGCTTAGCTTGGGGCTAGATGTCATTGTGATAGCAATATACAATATATTCATATCGTATATTGTTCCTACCTATGTCTATCTTAATATAATTCTGTGCTGTTCCTGTGTAGCTAAATAGGTTTAAATTCATTTATTCTCAAAAAGACAAATTATGTCACTTACATGAGAACAGGATTCTTAGGTTAAGTATAGATAGATACATAGGTTGTGGTCGTTCAATAACTAACTCATTTAGTGTGTTCACTTGATAAGAAGTGAATCATCATTTATAATGTGTTGAGCTAATTTTAATTTGAACACATTAAATGAGCTTACACTTTTAATTTGAGAGGGTAAATTATTGTAAATAAATGTATCTTTATCTTTATCTAACAATCGTCCAGTATTTTTAATATCCCTTCAATATTTCGTTGTATACTTTTTAGTAAAAAAAGTTTAAGCAGAAAATACAATAAACATTATTAATTACCATAAACCGATTAAATAATCAAAGATACCGCTATGTTTCTTAACCGTTACCAAAAAAAGCATAACGAATACATAGTGCTCTTGTAATAATGACGGCAAGGTCGTCGCGCCTGCAGCTTTGAGGGTTAAGGCCGAATGCGGACTGAGACGGTTTGCAATAGACATGTTTGTCTATGGCCTCGACGAATTCGAGTACGTCGAGGCTACGCTGTACGTCTTTGAGGGAGTTGTTAGGGAGTCATAATACAAAAAAGTAAAAATACTAAATAATTAATAATAAATAAATATTGCTGGACAAATCCACACAGCATCATCTAGTTCCAAGCTAAGCAGAGCTTGTGTTATGGGTACTAGGTGACTGATATACATAATACAATATTATTAAATAGATAGATATTTAATATTAAGTAAATAATAATGCGGGTTCGATTCCCGCCTCGGGACAAATATTTATACGATCTGCTGATATTTGTTCATGGTGTTCTGGTCGTTTTTTATGAAAAAATATCTATCTAAATAATATTATTGTATTATGTATCTATATCAGTCACCCATAACACAAGCTCTGCTTTGCTTGGGGCTAGATGATGCTGTGTGGATTGTCCTGCATATTAATACGTCAGTGGTCCGTGATCATGGAAATGAGATACATCTTGGATCGTCAGGAAGTTCTTCTCTCTGCAGCCCTAGTCACCGCCCGCTAGAGCTTTGCTTCGCGACCTGTGATCTACCGATTTGATATATTATTTTTAACTGTACAGGAATTAGTATAATTTTATTTATTTATTATATAAATGAAGTGGAATAATATTAATACGTCAAATTAACCTCCCTTAGCCGTGTGGTGCCGGCATAGAATTTCACCAGCCCCACTCTTCCCGTGGCTGTCGTAAGAGGCGACTAAGGGAGACACACCGGGGGGTGGGCAGCAGCGCCCTCCGCAAACAACTCCACCGAACTGCGATCCCCAACACGCATGCCCAGCGTGGGGATTATAGGCAATAACCCCTAAATGATAAATAATGCTATCTATGCGTTTATTAGGGGAGGCCTAGAGATCCAGCAGTGGACGATTATAGGCTGATGATGATGATTTTTATTAATTTTATTAATGAAACAAAATTATTCTATATAAACTTAATATACATGTTTTTCTTAAAACCAATAACCAACCAAGATGAACCTCCTATCACAATAGCCTGCCTTTTTCCTATAATTTTACTTTGCAATACTGAGACACCTTGTATTTAGAGTAAGTACCTACGTTATTAAACATTTAAAAAATATATTATGAATCAGTTGAGAAAAAAGTACCAGTAGAATAATTGCAGACTGCAGTTAGCGTCATTGGTTTCCCTTGTAAATACTAAGCTCTAATTGGATTCTATTGTTCGATTGCAAATTTTCTTTGTTGAAATACTGATTTAAAATTCTAATTAATAAAACACTTTTTATATCTATTAGTATAAAAAGTTATTTATTACGATTATTAATCAATAAAAACTATCGTAGTTTGATGAATTCATTATGACCTAAAATAGGTTCGTAGTTAACCCGCTTACATTCATAATGATTATTAATCACTTTAGAGACCATCAGAGTGCTAGCTTTTTTTGTGTCAACAAACTAGCATCGCCATCTAACGTGGCAATGCTGCCAGCATTCTGGACACTCTGCCTTCTGGTGAGAGCTAAGATTTCAAAGAAAAAGATAATGTGTAAATACTAGTTGAATTGTTTTATTCTGTAAAGATAAAAATAGAAACACTTTTCTATCGAATTGTACCTTCCATTGTTAGCAGTAGCACTGAGAAATTCAGAGCAAAGCGGCACTTTTTGATAGGTATTTAAAGATCAGTGCATAGCGGGAATCAAGCATAGCGAAACTAACCGTTATTAGCTATGTATTTTACCTACCGATTGAACGATTAGTTGGGGTATATTTTTTTAGGCACATAGATTAAATGCAAATGGACTAAACTTGTAGTAACTAAACTTGTTTAAAAGACATGTAAACGACATTAAATATTTAAAAATCATATGAATAAGGTGCAGGAAATAATGTTCTTAAATCTACATAAATATGTAGGAAGGAAATAGCAATAATCACATTTCAGTTGACAATCTAATCTAGGCTAGTAAATAAAAACACCTAAAAAGATCGGTGAATTTAAATTATATACAGTACATTCTAGATTGATGGATCCTAATTTGATATTTTATTGAATTTACTTATTTATTACATTATACACTTATTTATTTGGCAGTAAATCATAATAACTATTTCCACGAGTGGACAAAACATTTCTTCGCTTTCCATCACGTGAGATCGAGGTCTGTCTATGTCACGTAATTGTATCATATCAAAATGTAATAAGTACCTATTAATATTATAATTATGTTAATTTAATTTATTAATTGCAAATATTCTAGATTTTATTATCTGTTTGGATCGAATAGGCTCCAAAACTAATGGACCGATTTGAAAAATTCTTTCACCATTACCTTTGCCTACAATCCCTTTTGATATTTGTTCAGGGGTTCTGGTCGTTTTCTATGTATAATAAAACTATCTACCTATTTAATAATATTGTATTACGTATATCAGTCATTTAGTACCCATAACACAAGCTCTGCTTAGCTTGGGGCTAGGTGATGCTGTGGATTGTCCAGCATTATTTATTATTATTAATGTATAAAAAAATCGATAGGATATTTTGAAAAAAGTTAGGAAGTGTGAAAAATACAAACGTACCTACACTGCAGAAATTATTGATAGTAAAGCAAAGTGTTGTGCTTCAGTTTTATAAAGGACTTCAATATCTACAAAAAAAATATCCATCCCATGTATTCCATCATCGTATATCCATCACAGTGTATGTCACAAATAACCATTTAGGTACTTTTTCATGTTAGCATATAGACTGCGTTATGCGATGTAGGCGTCTCGTCACTGGGATGCGGGAAGTCAGCTCTCTATGCAGCAGTCGTGTGAGGAATCGAATAATTTACGCTGGAAGATATTTTGAATTCCCTTAAAATTTCGATATTATCCTAAAATTTCCTTATAATGAACTCTTTTAGGAACCCCCGACGCTTACAGAAGGATATGTGTGTGTTAAATTGTATAAATTAAGTTTACTAGTATTTTACAGCAATTTACTAGTATTATTTTGTCAAATATTAGGTTATTTACCATGACTCAAACTCTAGTACCGGACAATGTCCATGTAGGAAGTTCAGCCCCTCAAGGATAGAAAATGGGCCACTTCCTCATCAAGTCCCAATTATCGACCCCCTGACAAATCACGGACAATTGGTTAATCTGTGCTGTACTATTATTATGCTCCTGTTGTCTCTTTCTAATTTTAGGGAGTGAAAGAGATGGTTCTTTCATAATTTAGTTTTTTTGAAACGTATATTTTACCTCTTGTCGCCTTTGTCAGGTGTCTCTAGGTTCTTCCTGTTTTGTAATTGACATTTTTGAGTGACATTTAGGGTGATATTTTGTTTGGCATTTATGTTCCAGATTATTTAAACAACCGGCTGGACCGATTTAGATACGGTTTTCTTAAGGTTTTCTTTACGTTTAACGTTTTCTTTAGGAGTTCTTAAGATGCTGGCTACATTGCCTCGCTGTATGGCAATGCTGATGCCCTGTGCCAGATACTGACCAGCTCTCAGGTCACACGTGTAGATACAAAATGTAGATAGGTAAAACCGATAAAACGTAT
Organism: Eupithecia pulchellata; assembly: GCA_963931895.1. Taxonomy (NCBI): domain Eukaryota; kingdom Metazoa; phylum Arthropoda; class Insecta; order Lepidoptera; family Geometridae; genus Eupithecia; species Eupithecia pulchellata. The sequence goes on from OZ007544.1 coordinate 1,470,305, forward strand.
GTCATTTCTTAGAAAGAGTACCGCTAGCTAGACGGTATATTTAAAAGTGCAATAATGAAGGTACTTTCCAGACAGACATTTGTGTACGAAAACTTAACAATATAGAGTAAAAACACGTTACTTAAATAATGCGTGACAGCCGCCGGCAGGGTCTTTGTTTTATACTATACTAGCGACCCGCTCCGGCTTCGCACGGGTCCAATTCTAATACAAAAACCTTCCTCTTGAATCACTCTATCTTTTAAAAACAACCCGCATCGAAATCCGTTGCGCAGTTTTAAAGATTTAAGCATACATAGGGACAGAGAAAGCGACTTTGTTTTAGGTATACTATGTAGTAAAACCTAGTGAAAACTAAAAAAATGGTTGTTAAAAACCAAACTGATACTGACTGGCACTGATATCGAATCTGCGTTCCCTTTGCTGTCTCCGATCAATAACGTTCGGACCGTGTTGTATATACCTACTTAATAAATATGAATAATCTAGTATCTTCCAAATAAATAAATATTGACACTGTCATTTAGCCGTAAAGGCAATCTATTAGTGTTTTGTTGCTAGGTTCTTGCAACTTATTCTGTATTCATAATAAGCTTTGGGCCTTCCTTGTGATTAAACAAATAAATCTACATTAACTAATTCGCTTTTTATTTGACAAATGTGTTTACAATCGGCAAATATTTGTAGTAGTTTATTATGTTATGTATATTATGGTGACAGCATCAGTTACTAGGGGTTTGCCCCGCCTTTGCACGTGTATTCAATAAACTATAAATTTTAACACACTTTTGGGTTATATTATTAAAGTTTTCATACGGAACCCTAACTTTGAAAATAATCTATGTCCTGTTCATCAGGGATGATGTAATTCTAAAGGTGAATGAATTTTTCAAACCGGTCCTTTATTTTTGGAGCTTATTCAATTCAACGAATAATCAAATCTTTTTTCTTTATTATTAGACTAGCGGTCCGCCCCGGCTTCGCGGGTATAAATATCTAGCAACCATAACACAAGCTCTGCTAGCTTGGGGCTAGCGATGCTGTGTTGTGTATATTGTCCCAAAAAGGCCGATACACCTGCAAAGAGTTAGACATAAACAAAACCATACTAACCTCTATGGATCAAACCTTTTACTCATGGTTTCTCTCAAAGTGACACTACGCCATTTCCATGGTGACAGCATTCCCGTTGCTATGACAACGATTTAACACTGCGCCCCGACTTCAAGCGAAATTTATATTGTTTTATTTTTATATTTTTAGTGTATTTATAGAAATTTTGCAAGATGTTTGACGACGATGAGGAGGAGCCTTTCGGAGGGGCTCTCAACATCGGCTCCGAAACCACCGAGGCTGAGAAAGAATATGAAAAGGTAGGCTTCACTAGCGTCCTCCTGCGACATCGGTCGCGAAGATCTTTAAATGTGTGGTGAATTGGTGAACATGAAAACATAACATAAAAATTATGGTTTTGACAAAATTACAATGTTTCAGTGTTTTATTGAATCCATAGAGTCCTGAAATAGCCTAGGCTGTATTTCAGGACCTAGGGCTTCGCAGTCAACATTATGAGAAGTAAAAATTAAAATTATAAATAATTATTTATTTCAGGCAACATATAAACAGTTAAGGATGGTAAAAAACTTATTCTAGGGCCCATATCAACAAATACCAGACTAACATATACATACAAAAATAAAAGTCTTAATATCTACCGAAATAATACCTTTAATAACGTTTTAAACAATATTTTCCAGGTGCTTCAAGAGCTTAGAGATGATGTAAATCTGAAATTCTATTCAGATGTCTACACGAAACTTTTCGATTCCTACTACAAGATGAAAGAAGAAAATGCTAAAAACCTCGCAGAGGCTGACTCTTTCAAGGTTCGTTTCTAATTATTAATTTAACCATCCATGTTAAATTTATTTTGTTTTAAATAGTTAATAATAATTTATGTTAAATTTAGCCTTTCCTGAGACCAGACGCATGGGAGCCTTTCTTATTTTATTTATTTATCTATTTTTGGGGAAACCATCAGCACACTGTACAGAAATTGATATTACAGTGGATAATTTATGGGCTATTGATAGGAATCCACTGAAAGATACTAACTTAATGTAATTTACATAATGCAACCGACGACTGTGCCATACTAGATATACCTAGTTAGTATTAAGATCGTGTATATAACCTTAAGGTAGGTATGGATGGTGCAATAAAAGAAATATTCTACTTAAAAAAAAAATAACTACAGATGAAACAAAAGATAAGATATCAGACACATCTGTTTTTAAAACCTCTTGTTATCTCCATACTAACCTTGCCTAACTTTCATATCCATGTCCTATTTCACACAATCATCTTTTCTTCTGCCCATCCATCTTTTCTTCCTCTCCCTATTGTATCCATTTCATTCTTTATTTACATTGTTTATATATTGTATATATATTTTATATTGTTTATATTTTATTTACACTTAACTAGTTACACTAACTTAGTAACACACAACTTAGATCAATTTGGAATATACCTCTAGAACCCTGGTCTCGAAAGGCGACTCGGCAAACGTAGCGACATAGGAGGATCAGGTAGATCTGGGAAAGACTGTAGACTGCTGGATGCGGCAAGTAGAATTAAGGGCGTTATAGCGCTCTTCAGGGGAGTTCTATTCCAGCTGTGGACTAATCGGCTGATGATAAACGATGCTGGAAAATGCTCATGAAGAAATTTAATTGACCATGGTCACCAGTCCCCCTGCCGAACGTAGAGATCATAAAACGCTTAAGAAATTAATTCAAATCCAAAAAAAAGATTTTAATTCGAATTTCTGATTTTATTATGTGTGTCAGTCATCTAGTACCCATAACACAAGCTCTGCTTAGCTTGGGGCTAGATGATGCTGTGTGGATTGTCCGGCATTATTTATTATAAAACTTTCGTAGTTTGGCGAATTCATTATGAATTTATGAGCAAGTTCTTAGAGATTTACCCCGAGAGCCTTACTGACAAAATATTAAAAAAATGACTCAGGCACGTTCAGCTGTGAAAGAATGTGTGAAGGTACAGGTCCTAGAGTTTTTGTTATTATTTATTATTTATTTTTTTTAATAATAGTATTAAAAGATACCTTAAGTTTGAATACGTTTTTACAGACAAAACTAGCACGCTTTGACGAAACCGTCAATGATTATATCAATGAAATTAATGACAACCACAAGGTTATTGAGAAGTTAAGGGACGACATTGGTGAGTTAAATCAATAGAAATGTAATTAATAAGGTACTTATTTGTATGATTAAATCTCCTTTTTTTATCTAGCCATTTCAATGCTATTCTAAAATATTTTTAGAAATATCAAGACATCTATTAAATTCCGTTACGGGGCAATGGTCCAACTGCTCTGTCCAATTAGTTCGACTACGGGCCTTTACTAGGGGTCGTCATAGAATTATGTTAATAAATCTAACCAAACAATTGACTTACAAAAACAATTGAAGGACGTATGTTTTTAGAAATGTCATCTAATAAACTTCTAGGACGATAGACTAGACCCCTAAAAATACAGACTGCATCGATGTGATCCAGTCTAAAACTTAACCAGACGCTGCAGTATCGCCGGTTCCATTATCTAAAGTACCATGCCATGACCAAAGCTAAAGCTAAAGCTTAAACCTAATACCCGTTGTATCCAGACTAGGCCACAACATACGTACCACCCCGTGTCATGTCATGACCAAATCTATCCTAATACCCGTTGTATCCATACGAGGTCACAACAAACGTACCACCGTGTCATGTCATGACCAAAGTAAACCTAATACCCGTTGTATCCAGACGAGGTCACAACAAACGTACCACCGTGTCATGTCATGACCAAAGTAAACCTAATACCCGTTGTATCCAGACGAGGTCACAACAAACGCACCACCGTGTCATGTCATGACCAAAGTAAACCTAATACCCGTTGTATCCAGACGAGGTCACAACAAACGCACCACCGTGTCATGTCATGACCAAAGTAAACCTAATACCCGTTGTATCCAGACGAGGTCACAACAAACGTACCACCGTGTCATGTCATGACCAAAGTAAACCTAATACCCGTTGTATCCAGACGAGGTCACAACAAACGTACCACCGTGTCATGTCATGAACAAAGTAAACCTAATACCCGTTGTATCCAGACGAGGTCACAACAAACGCACCACCGTGTCATGTCATGACCAAAGTAAACCTAATACCCGTTGTATCCAGACGAGGTCACAACAAACGCACCACCGTGTCATGTCATGACCAAAGTAAACCTAATACCCGTTGTATCCAGACGAGGTCACAACAAACGCACCACCGTGTCATGTCATGACCAAAGTAAACCTAATACCCGTTGTATCCAGACGAGGTCACAACAAACGTACCACCGTGTCATGTCATGACCAAAGTAAACCTAATACCCGTTGTATCCAGACGAGGCCCGTGTCCTGGCGGACGCCATGCACGCTCGCGAGCTCCTGACGGTGGAAAGTATGGAGACGATGAAGAAGCTCGTGGCCCGCCTGCAGAAGGAGCTCGACGCCAGGAAGCGAGCTGGTGATGACGATGCGTTAGTGAGAAGAACAGCCTAGCTGGGCAGTCTTAGTTATTTATCTACACAAGCGCACAAGCGTTTTCAACAGTAATATGCCTATTTAATACTTAAAGCTGTACCCACCTCTGTAGCGCGGTGGGCGAAGGTCCACCTGCGACGCAGGAGATAGTGGGTTCGATTCCCGCTTTGGGACAAATGTTCTGGTCGTTTTCTTTATATAATAAAAAATCTGTCTATTTAATATATAGTACTAGATGACTGATATACATACGTATATCAGTCATCTAGTACTCATACATTACACAAGCTCTGCTTAGCTTAGGGCTAGGTCATGGATTGTCTAGCATTATTTATTATTTTTTTTATTTATATGAGGCGTACTTACTATTATTGTAATAATAATGCTGGACATAGATATTTTTACTATACATAGAAAACAACCAGAAAACCCTGAACAAATATTTGCAGATCGCACAAATATGTATGTTTCCCGAGATTTTTTCAGTTCTTATGCAGCTCGAGCTGCATAAAGCCTGTTTAACTGAAATCCAGAAGTAATAAAGTTTAAAAAGATTACAAATACCTATACTAATATACAGTTTTAACTCTGCTGTACACTATACCTAGTGTGCCACATCAGGTCAAGAATTAAATCATTTCAAATCCGAGGCCTATGTCCAGCAGTGGACTATTATAGGCTGATGTTGTTGTTGTTGTTGTTGTTGGTAAGATTGCTTACGTGATTGGTCAACAGAGGCGCAACATCGATCGCTAAAGAGAAGGAGAAGTTTGAGAAAGAGAAATCCCGACTCAACTCGGAGCTGGACTCCGCCAAGCAGCGCCTCACGAATGCACTCAGCTTCGTGGAGGAACTGGAGCAGAAGAACGCTCTGGCCGAGGAGAATATAGCTAAGCTGGAGGAGAGTCTTGAGGTAAATAAATAAATGAATAATAAATAAAATTCATTATTTCAGACAACACAAAAATTACATTAGGTCCATATTATGACAGTGAAAAGTTTTTAGTCTATGTTAGTAGTATTCAGGAGAGTATAAAGTAGGTATTATTTTATTTCAAATACTGCTAATGATGAAACTACTTCATCCAGTAAAGAATCCTTTTTAAACTTTCACGATTTGTGGACATATTGAAGAATGTTTATCGGGCATTTATCGCGTACCTTTTGTATTTTTTATTTGTTTATGTATCGCGTTAGATTCGCGAGAGAATCCATAAGGATTCTCGCTATATTCTAGTTCGATTCTAGGTATATTCATACCTAATACATAATCCAGTGATTGGTTATCGATTTGCATTTTATAAAGACAAAAATGAGTTCCAAATATCTCGATCGGTTGCAGGGACATTTGATGTGAAAATAGGTTCAGAAAAATTAAAAGCTGTCATAAAATAAAGTTTATAATAATAATAATAATAATGCTGGACAATCCACACAGCATCATCTAGCCCCAAGCTCAGCAGAGCTTGTGTTATGGGTACTAGATGACTGATATACGTAATACAAGTTTCACATGAAATATTATTACAATTCGCGGTCTTCCTTTTATTTCTGATAATATGTTATTATACCTACCTAAAAAATATGTATCTTTATGATGAAACCTTTCGATCAGTGTGATAAAACCACAGCTTAATAATTTTCTCGTGTAGCGGGTTCCATTCCCGGTTCAACCATGTAACTATTTAGAAATCTGTGAATGCAGTTTAAAATGTTTCTTAAATTAAAATAATGTCTTCTTTCTCTTTGTGGCGTGTATATAAAATAAACCTTTTGATTTATAACAATAAATAAAATAACAGGAAGCTGGGAACAACGCCGTGAGACAGAACCGGCTGACAGAATTTCTGAAGGGGGAGAGTAATAAGTTCAGGGCGGAGGTGGAAGCACGAGGCGCTACCATCAGCACCCTCACGGATAAGGTAAATCACGAGGCGCTACCATCAGCACTCTCACGGATAAGGTGAATCACGAGGCGCTACCATCAGCACCCTCACGGATAAGGTAAATCACGAGGCGCTACCATCAGCACTCTCACGGATAAGGTGAATCACGAGGCGCTACCATCAGCACCCTCACGGATAAGGTAAATCCCCAGGCACCGTTACTCACCATCCTTCGTAGTTTAACACATACTAGAGGATTCAATCCCGGGATAGTCCCGGGATTGTATTGGTAATAAAAATTGGTAACAAATAGAAAGTAAATCATATCAAAATCAACTTTTTATATTAATACTTTACTTAAATGTTGAAAAACAAAACAAAATTATAATTTCTTCTGATGAAATAAACAAACTAAGCCCTTATATATTTTATAAGGGCCTAGTTTGTTTCATAAATTATTGCTCAGTTTGTTTATTTTATTTTTCAATAAACTTTCAATTTCTTCAGATTTGTTTATCTAAACAACGCCATTATACTATAAGAAAGACTATGAAAAAGAGATTAATGTTTATAGGACTCATATTTTAAATCAAATTGACCAGAAACTATAAATTACTTATTTAAGCCACGAAAATAAAATCTAAGAAATAACAACGCATCCAACGTCTCGTCCGAAAGCATACTTCTCAATTTGTTCCACAAATATGAAGAAGCGGAAAAAGCGCGTTCAGGCATGATGGAAGTTGGAGGAATCGTCAATAAATTTTCATAAGTCTTCTCCAAATTATAACCTCGTGTGGAACTAGCCTCATAAAAAATAATTTATTGTATAATGATCTTAGAAAGATCAGTTTTTTATATGCTTCTGGATTTATAGTTTTCATACTGTTTTCTATTTAGTTCTGAAGCTTTTAAAGTAAGTGCGTTTCACGCACATTTTTATTGACTTATATAAAAAAATATATCAGTCCCGAAAATCCCGGGATTCATTGAATTTAATCCCGAAAATTTTGGGACTAAAATATGATCGGGATCCTGGGATCCCGAAGCCCGGGATTGAATCTTCTCATACCCCAGCACGCATTGCCTATCGTCATCGGTGCGAACAGTAGTTGAGGTGCGCCGTAACTCGAAAACTAACAATCTAACAAGGTAAAGCTTTTTAGTTGGCTTCTCTACTTTAGCTTAAAAAGATTGAAGTAAACAAAGAATCAAAGTGATCATATTATTTCCCACTATTATATTGATAATGATCCAGACTACAGTGATAAGGAAGTTGCAAACATAGTACAGTGGATCAGTTACTAGTTTGCAACAGTCTGCAGTTAGCTCTATTGTTTCAATTGTAAATACTAGTTCTGATTTGGTTATTTAATTGTAATTTACTTTTTCATTAAAGGTTTTATCCTGCAAAATTAATTTTATATAATCTACTTTTCCAACGCGTAAATGTAATTTAATTGCGTAAATCTCAACCCTCTGTTATGGTTGAAATTCTTTTTTCCAATTTCAGCTTTTTAGAATTTCATTTTAATAATTGTAACATACCTACGCTCGTATCGAATTTAATTTCATGTTAAAAATTAATATATTCTTGTAATCTTAGTTATAATAAAACTCATAATATTAAAGCTTAGTCGCTACATAGAAACTAGAAATTAAAATAAATAATCCTAAGTAATCTCATATGTAAACTGTTAAGATTTTAATGAGAATAAATTCCTTAAACCTACATTTCAGTTGAACAAAGCCGAAAAAACCATAGAGCGGCGTGACAAGCAGATTCGCGACCTCAGCAAGAAGCTGGAAGATGCTAATGAGGAGAAAGAGGCCGCTACCGCGAAGGCCTTGTCCTTGAAGGATGCCCTAGATAACACCCACAAAGAGCTCGAGACGACGAAGGCAGCGCTTACCAATTCTTCGAAAGAGTTGAAGGTAGACAATACAATATAATGTAAATAATAGGGTCTTTATTGAAATCTAAATAAGCCGTGTGGTGCCGGCATAGAATTTCACCACCCCAACTCTTCCCGTGGGTGTCGTAAGAGGCGACTAAGGGAAACACAGCGGGGGGCGGGCAGCAGCGCCTTCTGAGGAACAACTACACCGAACTGCGATCCCCAACCCGCATGCCCAGCGTGGGGATTATGGGCAATAACCCCCAAATAATGATGCCTTCTATGGCGCTCATTAGGGGAGGCCTATGTCCAGCAGTGGACTATTATAGGCTGGTGATGTTGTATGATGATGTTGTTATTAAAATACCTTTCGACGATCTCTGTGGCTCGGAGGGCGAAGGTTCGCCTGCGACGCAGAAGGTTGCGTACAAATATTTGTACGATCTGCAGATATTTGTGCAGATATTTGTCAGGGCGTTCTGGTAGTTTTCTATTTGTAATAAAAAATATCTATCCATATATAGTATTGCATAGCAGTCATCTAGTACCCATAACACAAGCTCTACTCAGCTTGGGGTTATATGATGCCGTGTATCTACACGGCATCTTGGGATCAAAGGACAATCTTGTCCAGCATTATTTATTTATAAGTAACCTGAACAATTCGTATGCCATAGAACATGACCGACGACAACAACAAGCAGCGCCTAGAGGTGAACAAACTGATGAAAGCCAACGTTGTTATGTACAAGAAGTATTCACTGCTGGAGAAAGCGAAGGCTGGCGTCGTGTTTGATCGGTGAGCTTGATTATAGCTTTATTAATAAGAAATTTTCAGCTCAATATGAGAGTAGGTATGTTAATGGTTGGGTGCAAGGTGTTGCGTGCCTCATCAGATTTATATTCAATAACTTTATTTTCTTTAGGCTAACAAAATAAGCACCAAAACAATCTTAGACACTGCACCCACCCAACAGTTCTATGGACCTGCTGCCTGCTGGGAAAGAAAATATTATTTTTTTAAGATATCTTGGCCCTCTTGGGAATCACGGTATGAACCTAAGTTTTTTGAAAACGTTGGAGCCGTGGGACTTCAGGGAATAAGCCTCAGGCAATGTCAGTGCCGTACTGTCGAACAGCTTGGTCATCATGGATTATCGTGTTCTAGGGCTCTCGGTCGGATGTATCACCATGCCATTAAACCATTATTGAAGTTTTCATACGGATTCCTAACGTTTTTCTACAACTTTTGCTCTTTTCTTTCACTACACTGTAGGATTCTAATGGTGAAAGAATTTTTCAAGTCAATCCAAAAGTTTCGGAACCTATTGAATCCAAACAAACAGATCTTTCTTTATAATATTATTGGTATAGATATTAAGCAAGGATTTTCATGATAAAGGTAATACATTACAGCGAACGCCTCCGCCAACAAGTCAGCGTCATGGAGCGAGAGATTGTGATATCGAAGAAGCAGGCGGAGAGCGACAAGCGAGACATAGAGAACCTCAACCGGGAGAAGGATATCCTCAACAAAAGCATGCAGAAGATTCAGAGTTAGTTACATAATATTTACAAAGATTAGGGGGTCACCGGGGGGCGGACAGTAGCGCCTTCGCAGAACAACTCCACCGAACCGCGATCCAATCCAACCCGCATACCCAGCGTGGAGATTATGGGCAATAACCCACAAATGATAACCATCTATGACGCTCATTAGGGGACGCCTAAGTCCAGCAGTGGACTGATATAGGCTGATGATTAGGGGGCCCTATCGAAAGATTAGCGCTGGCTGACAACTGGAGCGTTTCTAACTAGAGCTTAGTCAGTATGATATGCTGCGTTAGGGCCTTTTTGTAACAACTACGCATGCAACTAACTTAGAATTGTGTCTTGTTTTTATTTCTTCCTATTGTTTTTATGAATCAATATCATTATATTTTATGCTTGCACGATCAAAAGATATTTGTTATGTTGGTCGTTTGTCGTTGTTTTGGTATTTTTCTATGTAAACTCAATAATATAGCTATAATTATCTATTTAATATATTTGTTTTATGTATATCAGTCATCTGTACCCATGTCGCTCTGTTTAGCTTGGGAGCTATAACGATTGTCCCGGATTATATTTTTTTTTAATTATTAATACAGTAGTTTGTTTGCCGCTTCGCCTTGTCTTTTCTCTTTACAGTTACCTGCATTACCTTCTTATAGTACTCAAGTAATGTTGCCAATTTTTTTTTCTCTTTGAAAGTACCTAGCACCTATTCTTTTAGTCATAACCTCTTCTCAACTCACACCAAACAAGAAGTTGTAGTTTATTATAGGCCTGTCCAGCTTAGTCGCCTCGCTAATTCCCACCAACCATGAGTTGACAGGTTGTTACCTCCACAAACAGTACAGTGGCGTTATTGTTAGCTTACCCCCCTCTTGCACTTGAAGTAAATTTTTATGGATACACAACTATTTTAAAAGTAGAATCTTTGGGTAAAATTAAGATAGCAAACCGTTTTACGATAAAAATAATAAATTGAATATATTAAAGCTAAAACAGTGTAGGTACACTCGTACCTAGCGGTTTAGCTAACGAAGAACACCATTGTACATCAATGCTCCTACTGCACAGAGTAGAATTTTGACAAAACTAACCATAATTTTGGAATAAATAATAATATTTATTTTTATTATATTTTGTTTAAATATTTAAATATTTGATTAAATATATATAATATATTTAACTATTTCTGTAATTGGACAGACGAGGCCCAAGAGAATCTGCAGATGCTGAATCTGCAAGAACAGCGGCGTAAACAGCTAGAACACGAGCTGGCGATGAACGCCTCTCTGATTACCAAGCAACGGCTCATGATACGACAGTTCGAGAAAGATAAGGACAGGTAACTGGAGGGTGATAAAGGAGGGGTAGAGACAGCTAAATAAAGCTCCATAGAAACGAAATATTTATAGTACATCTAAATTGTTTAGTATTTCACTTTGCATAACCGGACTAACAATATTCTGATATCATTATTTTTGGTATTTTCAGATCGCTAGAAGAAACAATAGCATTAAATGAGAAGATTGACGAAATTTCTGGTAAGAAAAGCAGGAATGGCAAATTATTTTGCGCAGGCATAAATATTTATTTATTTAATGGTGCAATATAATGTAACAAATTTGATATCCTTCGGCGATTTTTCTGTTTTATGATACTTAACAGAAGCTTGCAAATACAAAATAAGCATATGCACCGGATTTTATAACTCTCACTGAAATAGCATATTACTTTTCGTATTGCATCCGTCTTATCTAAAAATAGGTACATGAAGTTATATATTATTTATTTCGACTAGTTTCGTTCGTTCAGCGCAGTCCGTACTGAGAGAAGCTCGCGATTTCAATTCCCGCGGTTTTTCTGGGATATAATTTAATTTCCTAGACACATAAATTCATAATAATGCATTTTTGTATCACCAGACGAGGTCCGCCTCCGCACGGCCGACCTCGCGGACCTGACGAAGGCGCTCCGCGAAGAGGCGATGCGCTCGCGCAAGCTCTCCGTCAGCCTGGACGCCTGCCGCGCCGAGAGGAACATGCTGCATAAGAACTACACCGAGGCTCTGGACGAAATACAGGATCTCAAGCAGAAACTCAAGGTTCACTATACAATTTCATGGTCTTTCCTTTATTTCAGATATTATGTTATTGAGCATAAAATTATCCTTATGATGAAGCTTCGGTATGATAAAGCTACAGGGTAATTATTTTTCTGGTGTAGCAAGTTCGATTCCCGGTTCACCCATGTAACTATTTAAAAATCTATGAATGCAGTTTAAATTAAAACAATGTCTTCTTTCAGTAAAATGTTCCATCTTAAATATTTAAGGTACTTTACCTCCATGTGGCATAGCGGTGGGACGCCCTGTATAGCTTGTACCCGAGAAATGCTCAAGATGTTTGTCTAACTTGCAACAGAAAAATCTAAATTATTTTTGGGGTCGCGTTTGAAATTCTCAAGATCTAGTTGTTCTTAGTCGCGTTTGAAATTCACTGGAGAAATTCTCAAGATCCAATTGTTCTCAGTCGAGTTTGAAATTTACTCGAGAAATTCTCGTGAAACTCTCATTTGTCGAAACAATTTACAACACTAAAACCTAAAATCCTCTATTTTGGTGTAGAGTTTGAAATTTACTCGAGAAATTATCAATTTCCAATTTTTCGAAACAAATTAGAAAACAGAAATCAAAATCCTCTTTTTAGAATCGAGTTTGAAAGTTTAATCGTCACCCTACACATTGCTCAGACCTCTAAACAACAAGTAGGGCGAATTTTGACATTAAATCAACAACATTAAAGTTATTTTAGGTAAAGTATAGTGACTGTGTTTTCAAACATATTATCTCGAGCTGGCACGCGTATATTTAGTTTTAACCCCTGCATCTTTTTTTAAAGGTGTCGTCCTTAAAAACATCTTGCCATCTCATACTCTCTCACTCATTTTATTTGCAAAATAAGCAGATTCAGATTCAATAACTTTATTTCTTTAGTCTTACAAAATAAGCACTTAGACAAGTAAAATTTCATAGGTACAGATATTAGAAATAATTTTTTATTTTGATTTCTCTTCACTTAAACAAGTTCCTTTCAACAGATGCTAGCCTACCAGATCGAGCAGCTAAAAGAGGATATTACGGGCAAAGAGATGGGTCTCAAGACATGCGAGGGTGTGCTAGCCAAGTACGTGAAGAGGAACGAAATGCTTCGAGCGGAGGTGATCGCCGGCCAGGCCAAGCTGTCTGACGCGAAGGCTGATATTACTGCCTTGAGGCAGGAGGAGGCGCGGCTCAATAGGATTGTACAGGTAAAAGGAAATAAAGGCTTGCAGAGAAGAGTAGTGCTACGGCATGATTCCATAGCTTAGTGTTGGGCATTTTTGTAAACTTTATTGTATTTCTTTGCTATCAATGCCACGTCTTATCAAGAATTTATTGTTTTATTAAGTATTTTTCTTATAACCTGTTCCCCAGGAGGGTGATGCATTACGCGCGAAAGTAGTGAAAGAGTCTGAAGGTCTGATGAACGAAAGGGACGTGGTGGGCGCGCAGCTGGTGCGGAGGAACGACGAGGTTTCTCTGCTGTACGAGAAAATACGTATCCTAGAGGTCACACTACACAGAGGTGAGTCAAGGAACAAAGCAGGAACAACCTGGTAGCTACTATAACGATGAGGTTTCTCTGCTGTACGAGAAGATACGTATCCTGGAGGTCACACTCCACAGAGGTGAGTCAAGGAACAAAGCAGGAACAACCTGGTAGCTACTATAACGATGAGGTTTCTCTGCTGTACGAGAAGATACGTATCCTGGAGGTCACACTCCACAGAGGTGAGTCAAGGAACAAAGCAGGAACAACCTGGTAGCTACTATAACGATGAGGTTTCTCTGCTGTACGAGAAGATACGTATCCTGGAGGTCACACTCCACAGAGGTGAGTCAAGGAACAAAGCAGGAACAACCTGGTAGCTACTATAACGATGAGGTTTCTCTGCTGTACGAGAAGATACGTATCCTGGAGATCACACTACACAGAGGTGAGTCAAAGAACAAAGCAGGAACAACCTGGTAGTTGTTATGACGAGGCTTCTCTGCTGTATGAGAAGATATGTATCCTGGAGGTCAGACTACACAGAGGTGAGTCAAGGGACAAAGCAGGAACAACCTGGTCGCTGTAACATTACACAAAGTTGAGTGCCTTTAAATATAATATAACAATGAAATTGAATTAATTTAAATTCTTTTCGACAACCTATGTCGCACGGTGAACGAAGGTCTACCTGCAGGTGGTTGCGGGTTCGATTCCCGCCTCGGGTCGAATATATTTACGATCTGTAGATATTTGTTCAGGGTGTTCTGGTCGTTTTCTATGTATAATAAAAATGTCTATGTATATATTGTATTAAGTATATTCATCATGTATTGTATTAAGTATATCATTATTTAGTACCCATAAGGCAAGCTCTGCTTAACATGGGCCTAGTAGATGATGCTGTGTGGATTGTTCAGCTTTATTTATTCCATCCAGGGCAGCGTCAATACGAGCAGCGCGTTGAAGACATCAGACTGTTGCGACTGGAGATCATCCGTCTTCGCAAGGAGAAGAACTTGCTCTCGAAGGGCATTGAGAACATGACGGACCTGAGATTGGAAGTGAGTTCTTGGCAAAGAATCTCCAACTACCCACATTTCAGATTATAAACCTACAAATAATGTACCCTCCGGCCAGGTAGGCAATAACCTCCGAATGATAACCATATATGGCGCTCATTAGGGGGAGGCCTGTCCAGCAGTGGACTGATATGGGCTGACGACGACGGCCAGGTGGGATGACGATCTGCGAAAGACTGCAGGCAGATGCTGGATGCGACAGCTGAAGACAGGGCGCTATGGCGCTCGCTCATAAGGGGAGGCCTATGACTAGCAGACTATCATCGGCTGATGATGAATACCTTTTGTTTCCGTATACAAAATGCGACTAAAATAATGTAAGATAAGACTAAAATTTACTATTTGACTAGAAAAAAAATATAGGTTTTTATTACACATAGAAAATGACGAGAACAACTTCATAGGTAATAAAATACATGTTTGTTCTGTCCCGA
The DNA here is from genome assembly GCA_963931895.1 of Eupithecia pulchellata. Classification (NCBI taxonomy): domain Eukaryota; kingdom Metazoa; phylum Arthropoda; class Insecta; order Lepidoptera; family Geometridae; genus Eupithecia; species Eupithecia pulchellata. The sequence continues at coordinate 1,485,353 of OZ007544.1, forward strand.
GGTGTTCAACCTAGAACGCGAACTGGGCCGCGAGCGGCTGCGAGTGCGGGCCCTGGAGGAAGCCCTGGAGACGCCTCTGAACGTCCACCGCTGGCGCAAGCTGCAGGGCACTGACCCCGACAGCGTGCATCTTACCAAGAAGTTGAGGCTCACGCAGAAGTACGTACTGTGTACTTTACCTTTAAAAATTAGTTTATAGAACCTTTGAAAATTTGTTTTTTGTTTTATAACATTTTTCATATATTTTTCTTTTTACAGACTTGTTATTATTTACTTGAACACTTTATTGCAAACATAAAAGCAAACAAAAGGTGGGCATAATGCCGATGGCATTATCTACCTACCAACCATGGTAGGTACACTTTCCTAATATCATAGGGAAGAGAGTTTCGCAGTCTAACAGCCACAACAGAAAATACTTCTCCATTATTGTTCGTTATGGGTTACATTTTTGATATTTTCATACGGATACCTAAGTTTTTTTGAATATATAAAATACTAGCGGTCCGCCCCGGCTTCGCACGGGTATTAAACAAAAATTTCAGAAATTATAGGTACACACTAAAACGATGGGTTTCACAGTTTTCATACGGATCTTTACTTTTTTTAACAGCATTGGGGTTTTTGACATTGACTCGACATTCCAAAACTGACACTGGCCGTAGAGAAAAAGCAAGCACCGTGCGCTATACAACCTCTTTTTCTATTCTGACGCGCCATAATAGTAAAAGAGGTTGAATATAGAGCCCACGGTTCAATTATTGAATTTTTCATGCGGATCCCTAACTTTTTTGAAAATATTATATAGCCTATGTTCATCACGGAAAATTAAGGATTCTAATGGTGAAAGAATTTTTTAACTCGGTCCAGTAGTTTCGGAGCCTATTCAATTCAAACAGACAAACAAACATACAAACAAACAAACAATCAAATCTTTCCTCTTTATAATATTAGTATAGATAGCGTAGGTATGTTCCGGGAGCGTGTAAGATTTGCACTGCGTGAATTGAACCTGCAACATTCTTGACGTAACAACAGTTACAGATCAGATGTGAACCTACACAATAGTTAACTTTTAAAATATGCATGGAAATTGTCATGAGATCCAGAAACTAAATTACATTATGCAAGAATGTTTTCTCATGATAAAATTTTCATGCAAAGCTAATTGTTTTAAGTCGTTTTGTAGTTTTTAACGTATAAACTTATTTATAGGTCTCAATAGCAAGTCTCAAGGCGTGTAGCTTTTAAAACCTTTCGTTTTAGAAAGGGAAGCAAGCAAAGTGTGAATTTCAGAGAATCGAACAATATAAACGTCTAATTGCGTCACGCGCGACCTCAAAAACAATACCTATACCTAGAACAAATATCTACAAGTGTTTAACTAAATATGTCTGGGTAACCAAAACAGAAAATACAAAGCAATAAAGTAGGTACAAATCTAAATTGTATAAAAAATATGTTCCTACTAAATTAAATTTATATATGAGAACCATTCGGTGATCAATGAAAAAACCCCAACACTGAAACAGATATATCCTTATTTTTACTGAAACAGATATATTATCCTTATTTTTATGCAGCAAATAAGAATTTTGAAGTCTGCCTGCGTTTGCAAAAAATTGGGAAATCAATAAAGTCACCGATGCAGTCGTGACTTTACTGACAATGAGACTGGATTTTTGGTTATTTGTCATCGTGTTTATTTCTAACTTCGAATAGAAATGCATTGCGTACACTTGAGCACTTTAATATGTCCTGTGCACTAGTGTGGGCTAGACTTTTAGGATGGCTGTCGAGGACGAAACTCGGCTAGCGGCTTCATCATTAGTTCGCATTTCATAAACATATGTAAATGTTCCTGTTCACGAGACATACCTATCACACAATGCAACGGTGAGGCAGTTAATCCTATTAATATTTTAAACGCGAAAGTTGAAAGTTGGATGTTTTTTACTCTTTTACACAAAACTACTAAACGTTTTTGATGAAACTTGGTACACTACATAGATAGTATATGACTTGGAATAACATATGGGCTTTTTATCCCGAAAATCCCAAGGGACCGGGAGTTACACGGGTGGAATCGCGGGCACTCAGCTAGTATACAATAATTGACGACCTCTGTGGCGCGGTGGGCGAAGGTCCGCCTGCGACGCAGGATGTTGCTGGTTCGACCCCGCCTCGGGACAAATATTTGTACTACGATCTGCAGATATTTTTTCAGTGTGTTCTGGTCGTTTTCTATGTATTTATAATAAAATATAGATATATTATGTAACAATATTGTATTATGTATATCAGTCATCTTAGTATCTTTAACACAAGCTCTGCCTACCTTTGGGGCTAGATTATGCTGTGTGGATTGTCCGGCATTATTTATAATATATTTACATAATTCGCCAGGAAAGTGCTGGCCCAGAGCGAGATGCTGGTGCTGAAAGAACGAGAGCTGAAGGAAACTCGCAACCTGTACAGCGCGGTCAAAGACATGCTTGCTCTGCAGCCCAGTCCCGAAATACAGGTAGTACTTATATTTATTTATTTTTAATGATTAGTAATTAACGGGTATTTATCGCGTTTCTTCTTCTTCCTCTTCTTCTTCTTCCTTTCTCGACGTTTTAACAGGTTTGCACTCTGTCGTGGTCACGAGATGACTATCATCTCGTGTCCACCTCATTATGTGTTCAGATCGCGTAAGTTTCAGAACATTATTTATTTTTACTTATTTAACGTACAAAACACATCACAATGACAATCAATAATGCGGTTGTATAAAGCTAGATTAAACTTTTTAATAAGTAACGATAAAATATAATAATATATTAAAATAATACACCCCTGCCTTTTGATATAAAGAATAATGATATAATTATTCTTTATATCCAAAGGTTGCCTGGAAGAGATCGCTTTTAAGTGATAAGGCTTGTCTTGTGTTGTCTTTTGTTATGTTCTATTTCTGGTGTACAATATAGTATTGTACAGGTCAGGGTCCCGAAATACAGGGCTGTTAAAAACTTGTAAGCTGGAATATGACAAGCTGAAGAGAGTGCGTTTAGGTCCTCAATCATTATGCTATGTTCACATACGCGCCGTGCAGCCCGGCGGGCTGCCTGGCGGGCTGCGCGGCATGCAGCCCGTCCCAGGCCGGCGACAATTCAAGCTGTTCACACGCACGCGCCGGCGCCGTCGCGTCAGTCAGTGCATTTGGTTCGCGGCATTCACGTTCACAGGCGCGTTTACGGGCTCGGGCGTACTGTTCACACGCTCGTGAACGTGAACGTGCACGTTGAATGTCGAGTTGAACGCGCGCATGTGAACATAGCAGGTTTTGTACATCAGCAAAAGGTGACGTCTGTGGCGCAGCGGGCGAAGGTCCATCTGCAACGCTGGAGGTGCCCGGTTTGATTCCCGCCTCGGAGCATACCTTTACATAGATTTCAATAGTTCTATGTGGAATTTTTGTAGGATCTGCTGATATTTGTTCCGGGTGTTTTCTTTATAGGAAATACAAAATTTATAGGTATCTTAATGCACTTTATACCAGTAGGGCAAGCACGGGCTTTCTTGTCTAAGGTAGAATAGAGAAAAATTACGTCACTTTGTCATCGAATGCGTAAATTATTTGAAATTAATTTCTTCTACTTCAATAATGTACGCAATGTATGGCGATGCGATGCCATTATTGTCTATTCTACCCTAGAGATCAATCCCTGTGATTATCCTACACGTAACTAGTACCTACCCATAGTAGGTACTAACTATGGGTACTAGTTACGATAGATAATTCCTAGTATAGGTACTGCTCTGCTTACTTGGCCCTAGACGATGCTGTATGGACTTATTGTTATTTTTTATTATTTTGTGAATTGATTGCATTGTTTCACGGTTAATTTAAGTTGAAAGCCGATCATAATTCTTGACAATTTTCAATGAGAACTTGTGCCGGAAAAGTCTTAGTTCCCGCTTTCCTAATAAAAAGATCTATATTCTAAAAAGGTTTTAGTCTATTTTGTTAGTACACTTAGGGATAGGGGGTTAATATTCGATTTTGTCCTCTAATGTAGGGTATTATACGTTTGTACTCTACAAAATAATTCGGGAAATATCGCATTCAGGATGGTGTTACTTCCCGCGGATTCTGCTGAGCAGTGATGCTGTTTATTTCATCATCACCAGCCTATAATAGTCCACTGCTGGACATAGGCCTCCCCTAATGAGCGCCAAAGATGGCATTATCATTTGGGGGTTAATGCCCATAATCCGCACGCTGGGCATGCGGGTTGGGGATCGCAGTTCGGTGGAGTTGTTCTGCAGAGGGCGCTGCTGCCCGCCCCCCGGTGTGTTTCCCTTAGTCGCCTCTTACGACACCCATGGGAAGAGATGAGGTGGTGAAATTCTATGCCGGCACCACACGGCTGTTTATTTGCGCCATATTAAATCCAGAGAGGTACCTAAGTGTTAAGTAGAATTTTTCGTAAAGGAAATATTTAAAAAAACAATTAATTTTTCAGCAAACACTAAACCGAACACAGAGGGCGCTGACACAGCGAACTAGCAAGATGAAGTGTCTTATTGCCGGTAAGGTACCTGAATCATTATTACATAATTTGCATTTACCATTTGGTTATTATATGCTGTCACTGTGAACTATGTACCTACAGGGTTTTTCTAATCCGACGACTTTTGACCATGCACCACTTCTCTATTATTTTATTACATTACCTACTTTGATTGTCTGCTAAAAAATTTAACAACCCCTACGTAGTGGTTTTTATTTTTGACTTAGATATTTTGTTGAAAACCCGGAGAACCTCTGTAGTACCCCACGGACCAAGAGGAGAAAAGGTTTTATTATTAGTATTGCTTGTTATGTGTATTGCGTACCTAATAAAATAAATAAATGCTTAAGATAATGAATAATATATAAATAAACCTCTGGTCGAAGCGTGTGACCAGAGAGCTGGTCAATATCTGACGCAGCGCATCAGCATTGCCATACAGTGCAGTACAATGGCAATGCCTCAATTGTTAATACTAGCTCTACTTTAGTTAGATGATTATAATTTTATTAAAGGCTTTTTTGCCATTCAAAAAAAAAAAAAAAAAAGATAATTAATTGCAAGTTATTTAGAAACTTGCTTTCAGAGCTCAGCATGCGGGAGCGATTGGTGACAGACTTACGTCTAGAACTGGAGCAAGTGACCAACGACCTCGCGAGCTACAAGCAGAAGTACTACGAGATGAAGCGAGCGCTGGATGCAGACGAAGCGAGGCGGTTGCGAGTTCCCACCCCGGAAACCAACTCTACCAAGTAAATAGGGTATTATGTACCATTTGGTACATTTGGCGGTTGGTAAATGTTAAGCCATGGGGTTCGTGCGGTAAAGAATACAAATGAACCCATGCTAGAAACTAACTGTACCAAGTAAATAGGGTATTATGTACCATTTGCGGTTAGTAAATGTTAAGCTATGGGGTTCGTGCGGTAAAGAATACAAATGAACCCATGCTAGAAACTAACTGTACCAAGTAAATAGGGTATTATGTACCATTTGCGGTTGGTAAATGTTAAGCCATGGGGTTTATGCGGTAAATACAAATAAATCTATGCTAGAAACTAACTCTACCAAGTAAACGAAGTATTACGTACCATTTGCGGTTGGTAAATGTTAAGCCATGGGGTTTATGCGGTAAATACAAATAAATCTATGCTAGAAACTAACTCTACCAAGTAAACGGGGTATTACGTACCATTTGCGGTTGGTAAAATAAATGTTAAGCCATGGGTTCATGCTGTAAAGAATACAAATAAACCGATGCTAACAATGTTTAGCACAAAATGTTCGCGTGCGTTAAAAGGTGCTAAAATACATTATTTTTTTACCTAATGAAACCTAGGTCATAAGGTATCTACTTAGCCTTTCGTAACAAATGTAGAAATACGCGGCCGATTCTCGAAAACGAAATATTTTTGGAGCACAATATTAAAGTCGCAGTTCATGTAAATGTTGTTCAGGGTACCTTGTTAGTACGTTAGCTGTATCACAAAAATCTTCTTGCACCCTGAGGTCGTATATTGGAGAACTGTAAAATAATGAGAACAATGTGAAATATGCATTTATGGTTTATCCACAGGATTTTGTACTTAAATATGCGTCAAATGACTAAAACAAAGCCAAAACCTGCGCAGCCATTTTGTTCTTGTTATTTGACGCGAGTTAGCATTAGTTTTGATCATTGTTCACTGATACTTTTCGCGGATTAAATATAACTTACATTTGGCGAAGCTCCGGGTTTTTGCCTCAGTCGAACCCTATTTCAATTTCTTCATAGCTTATCCCTGGTATTAAAGATTCACGTACACAATGTGAGTATAATGCCTAACTGGTCCTGTGTAGCTGAATAAATGTATCTTTGGTCTAATTTTAAACTGTGAAGTGCCGGCGGCGTGTGGTGTGACCTAATGTGGGGCGGTGTAATGTCAGCCTAAGTGAATTAAGATTTGGATAATATAAGAATATTAGCGGTCCGCCCCGGCTGCGCACGGGTATTTAACAAAAATCCTTTTTGAAAATAATTTATAGCCTATGTTCATCAGGGAAAGTTTAGGATTCGAATGGTGTAGAATTTTCAAATTGGCCCAGTAGCTTCGGAGCCTATTCAAATCTTTCCTCTTTATTATATTATTACAACAATATTGAAGAAAGATATCAGTGAACATGAAAACTTTTTGATTTATTTCTAAGTATGTTGTATGCGCCTTAGATTCGCGCCTCCATTGTGCCAATTTCTTATATTAATTATTTGCTTTAAACATTCATGTTCTAATTATAACATGTCAAAAGCAAACATGTGTAACTATAATATCATCATCATCATCAGCCTAAAATAGTCCACTGCTGGACCTCTAGGCCTCTCCAATATAATATAGCAAGAGTAAATAGTATTTTGCTTTAGAGATTATTGTTTACGTTACGTTTATTGTTACATGAATATTCTAGTTTTGTTATATTTGTTCTGTTATTTCTAAATCATGTAAGACTGAATCAGGTTGTATGTTCGATATAGCTAAATAAAACACCAGAGTAATTAATCCGAAAACAATAGTTTTATTTAAGAATTTTTCACTTTCTCATAAAATATACACATTGTTTTTGTCATTAAACTAAACTGTAAGTAAATACTAATTTTAAATACCAATTTTCACGATTTTGAAACAGGTGGATATTAGGGTTCAACCCCTATTCACGGCCTAAGAATGGTGTTTCCTTCATGTACAAATTCGTCACTTAAACCCTATTTAGAAAAAAATAATCAAATGAAAGCATGATTTTGTACATTTCAAAATTAAACATATATATTTATAGTAGAAAGACACAGACCTGTTTTTCTCTTTTAATAAATGTGATGATAGAATTCTACAGTCCTTTTGTTTGTTTACTTAAAAATAACAGTTCGAATGCTTGCGCATGACATGACAAATGCGGCCAAATGCTAAGGGCGGGCGCACTCGGGCCACTGTCAGTATTATTGCACTCATTTCAACATATAAGAACGACATTTGGGATACACAATATAAGCTTCAACAGTTAATCGAGGGAACTATTATGTCATGTAAAATATCGACAGACTATTGAACTGTGCCGTGTGCGCTCGCCCTAAAGGACATCATCCAACACATTCACGATACGTCTCGATAACACCACAACTGTGGAAACTAAGCTGTAACCGGAACCAGAATACTACAAGCGTAGTAAGCGCTATTGAGCAGTATCTTTACAAGCGTTTGTAGGATTATCGAAACGTCTTTCAACCTCACAGTGTCGAGACAGGGATGGATTCAGAAACTAACATTTTATATCATTTCCTTGGTGTGTAGAGTTCACACTAAAATCGTCGGTCCACCGACATTGACACTATCAGGAACCTACATTAATTAATAATCTGCGGGGTTGGATGTGTTGTGGATAGTCCATTATGCTCGAGAATCGGTTAAAAACTTCTTGGGCTGAGCGTCATATCTGAGATTTACAAGTTGTAAGGATGGTGTAAAAGCAAACTGAATCCGTCCCTGGCACAGAAACGCCGATCCACACCCGGTAGTTTCTCATAATACATACATCGGCCCGCGATTATCACGCGCTTTAAAATAACTGTTGCAATCTCCTGAAGACACGGGAATACATTTAATGACCTTACTTATAAAAACCAGACGTTCCAGACATACATGACAGGGTTAAATCACGACGAAATTCAAAAGGTTTTATAAGTAAGGGGTGAATGACCGACTAACTAGTTACCTTACCTAACCGTGGTATCTGTTTCGAATGCCTTCAGAAATGCGCAGGTTCTATGTAAAATAGCTGTCCCAACTTACGAAATACAAACACGGATTCAACTATTCATAAACACGGAGTTTGCATCGAGACGCTTCGAAATAGTTCTTACACATTACTCTATACACGATTCACTTCACACTGTATATCATATCTGAGCAGCACTCACAGCTTCGTCTTTCTGTTCCGGCACTGTGAGAAACATTGGCTTCATCGTATCGGCGGACCGCGGGGTCCGTGCTGTATGTATGGGTGTCTCAATGCAAACGGTGTGCGGCACTCGACGTGTACCGCGGTGTGATAAAACTATTGCTTGTAATGTCGGCGCCGGGACGACGGTACTGCAACGTAGCGCGTCTAGTGGACGTCCGAGCTCTCCTTGTTCAGTTGGTGGTTGGCCGGGTCAGACGCGTTGATTGGCTGCAATAATATAATAAATATGTATGTTAATATTATATACTATTTTAATTTAAGGTATTTTTGTTTGTTTGTCCTGTATAAGTATTAACCACATAATGTTAAACCCATTTTTGTAAACAGGCTTCCCGCGATACAGGCTTGCCTCGTGCGGGGGCCGCCAGTAATGTGTACCCATCTCTAATTGGAAAATAAATCATTTTGTATTTCTATTTGTAATTTGCTGCAAGGTGGTGACGGATATTCCAACTGAAATTGTTAAAAAATTATGGATAGGGCACGAACATGGCACAGGGTAAGTTTTTAAATTATTAATATTTAACCCTTGTCAAGTTCCTCAACCTACTTTACCCTTTTGAAATTGAAATATTTGAATGAGAGATTGATGACTTCACCCACAGACCGTGGAAATCTT
>OZ007544.1:1494723-1612041 GCA_963931895.1 Eupithecia pulchellata
AGGGGACCCTGCAACACGGCACACAATATATTACGAATATAAATAACTAGCAGTCCGCCCCGGCTTCGCACGGGTATTAAACAAAAATTTCAGAAATTATACACACTAATACGACGGGTTTCACAGTTTTCATACGGATCCCTTACTTTTTTAACATCATTGGGGTTTTTGACATTGACTCGACACTCCTTATCTGACACTGCCGTAGAGAAAATGCAAGCAACCTCTTTTTCTATTATGACGCGCCATAATAGAAAAAGAGGTGGAATATACAGCGAATATACAGCGCACGGTTTCAATTATTGAATTTTTCATGCGGATCTCTAACTTTTTGAAAATATTATATAGCCTATGTTCATCACGAAAAAATAAGGATTCTAATGGTGAAAGAATTTTTCAAATTGGTCCAGTAGTTTTGGAGCCTATTCAATTCAAACAAACAAACAAACAAACAATCAAATCTTTCCTCTTTATAATATTAGTATAGATAACTATCAACAACATCATCAACATCAACAGCCTATAATAGTCCACTGCTGGACATAGGCCTCCCCTAATGAGCGCCATAGATGGCATTATTCAGGCTGGGGGTCGCAGTTCGGTGGAGTGGTTCTGCAGAGGGCACTGCTGCCCAGCCCCCGGTGTTTTTCCCTAAGTCGCCTCTTACAACATCCACGGGAAGAGTTGGGGTGGTGAAATTCCATGCCGGTACCACAAGCAAAATAAATATAATACATTTGAATTAAAAGATTTACTGTCCGTTTGTTTGCTCTCCTGTGATAGCAGACTATATTTTTCGCAATAACGAGACACTGAAAATCCCAATGTAACATACTACAATACAATAGAAATTTCGAATAAGTACGTGTGGGAAGAGCGGGGAACTCAAATCAAACGTTTTGGGTCGAAAGGAGCAAAATATCTATTACGTAGAAAAATAATGGGTGAACGGGGCAGCACTCCTTTATTGATAACTTGGCGTTATCAATAAAGTGTTGCATTGTAAGTATAAATGTCTTCGGCGAAGCATTGACGAAGCATGGACTAGTTGGATTCGGCTGTTCAACCGAAATGAAATAGCTTAATTGCAGAAGGAAAATGTCTCGACTCTTTCAATATAAAGTGTGTGTACCTGGAATACATTGAAGGGTTCGTTCTCGTGCACGTCGAGCGCGGCGGCGCGGATGCGGCCCTGCTTGAGCGCCGCCGCCAGCCCCTCGTCGTCCACCAGCCCGCCGCGCGCCGTGTTCACCAGGAACGCGCCTGCAACCAACACACACAACACTGTTATACACCACCAACAACACTATTATACACCGCCAACAACACTATTGTAAGCTATCGCTTCAAATACACGGACAACAACGATAGAACCTTTAAATAATTAATAATGGATATTTACGATTCAGAACATAAATAATGCTGGACAATTCACACAGCATTATCTGCCCCAAGATAAGCAGAGCTTGTGTTATGGGTACTAGATAACTGATATACCTACATAATAATATACGAGTACATAGATTATTATGATTTTTATAATACATAGAAAACGACCAGAACACCCTGAACAAATAATGCAGATCGTACAAATATTTGTCCAGAGGCGGGAATCGAACCCGCAACCTCAATCAAACCCTCAAACCCCATCGGCAAAACGGCGGAACTAATCTAACCTCAAACCGACGGGCTTGCAGATGTGGCTTAAGCCAAGTTCTGACCCATGTTTAGAGGCGTCACGTGTTACAAAGCAAGCTCGTGCAGTCTGTACGGGGAACGAAAGTACCCGAACAACGAAAAATATCTATCTATGTAATATATTGTATTTATGTATATCAGTCACCCAAAACACAAGCTCTGCTTAACTTGGGGCTAGATGATGCTGTGTGATTGTCCTGCATCATTTATAACGAGACGGACTTTGACGTAGCTTGTTGGGAATTACGCCGCGTAACGGTCAGTTGTCTAAATTCCAAAAACAAATCTTACAAATATTTGAGGAATTAGAAGATTGATTTCGTTGATAGATCTTACCGGGGCGCATCTGTTTGATAGTAAACTCGTTGATGAGGTGATGGTTGTGTTCGTTTAAGCTGCAGTGCAATGAGACACAATCACTCTGGAATAGGAGGTCCTGTAACAAAACATACTTAATGTTACCAAGCAATCATGACTAGTTTTGTAAATCACATATTATATTGTCATGTAAACATTTTTTACACCCCCAAAATAGAGTTCCATCTACTTTCTCGTGGGGGCCTCCTAAAGGGATCGTAGGTACGCAACTTCTAACTCTTTCATTGTGCGGGGCCATACCATACCAGCATACTAAACCCTAGGAAGCAACTTCTGCCATTGAAACCAAACAAACCGTCAAACTCTTCTGTACAACCAATGGATGGCCGATAAACGTATTCTTGACCTCTGTGGCGCGGCAGGCGAAGGTCCCCCTGCAACGCAGGAGGATGCGGGTTCGATTCCTCCTCAAGACAAATATTTGTATGGTCTGTATATATTTGTTCAGGTTCTTGTCGTTTTCTATGTACAATAAAAAATATGTATGATACTATATTATGTATATCAGTCATCTAGTACCCATAATACAATCTCTGCTTAGCTTGGAGCTAGATGATGCTGTGTGGATTGTCCGGCATTATTTATTATTTATTTATTATCTTGTCTACTGTTTGTTACCTGTAGCGTATAAACCCTAGTGAGCTCTAGCGACTTCTCAATCCCGTCGTCGGGAAGGTAAGCGTCGTAGAAGATGACGTTAAAGCCGAACGCTTTCGGCGTCAAAAAACCGTCAAACTTCTCTTCAAGTTCAAGTTTGACGGTTTGTTGGTGATGAGTTGATTGACCGTTAAACATGTTGTTGTCTACCGTTACCTGTAGCGTATAAACCCTAGTGAGCCCTAGCGACTTCTCAATCCCGTCTGGTAGGTAGGGGTCGAGAATATGACGTTAAAACCAAATGCCTTCATCTTCAAAAAACCGAACTTCTCTTCAAGTTCAAGTTTGACGGTTTGTTGGTGATGAGTTGATTGACCGTTAAACATGTTGTTGTCTACTGTTACCTGTAGCGTATAAACCCTAGTGAGCCCTAGCGACTTCTCGATCCCGTCGGGTAGGTAGGGGTCGTAGAAGATGACGTTGAAGCCGAACGCCTTCGCCCGCAGCGCGACCGCGGACCCGATGCGGCCGAGCCCCACTATGCCGAGCGTGTCGCCGCGGATCCGCGCGCAGCCCGTCGCCGCCTCGCGGACCTGCTCCGGGCCTGAAACAAACAATAAATAAAGGTTACAAACAGATATATTCCCAAGCTATTCAGTTCAATAACAAAATATTTGTTTGAACATAGAATTTTTTATTTGTGTTGTTTATTCATTAAAAAAAATCTATTTCCAATCGGTTAAAACTCCTGATTGGTTGCCGTGTGGTGTCGGCATAGAATGTCACCACCCCAACTCTTCCCGTGGATGTCGTAAGAGGCGAAGGGAAATACACCGGGGGGCGGGCCGCAGCGCCCTCTGCAGAACAACTCCACCGAACTGCGATCCCAACCCACGTGCCCAGCGTGGGGATTATGGGCAATAACCCCCCCCCCCCCCCCCCAATGATGAAATTATGCCATCTATAGCGCTCATTAGGGGAGGCCTATGTCCAGCAGTGGAATGTTATAGGCTGGTGATGTGATGTGATTCATTAAAACCCAACCAATCCAGTACAAGTCTATGAAGACAACATGAAACTCGACAAGAACATTTAAAGCCACCTGTTTGTATCCCTAACAAGATTCAAGCAAAATGGTCACGCGGTAACCCAGTACCTACCAAAGCAATTGCCCTCTTCAACTATACAACTTGTTTTGCATTACAAAGTTCAAGGTCACACATGGGATTAAAAAAATATCACCTTGGACGCTTTCTAGCGTCCTACCCACACTGCTTGATACAAATTTACAATTATCTTTCTTACATTTCGGAAATGCACGGGTTTTTGGTCCTATGACAGTTGGTACTTTAATACAACCCAAGTTGGATGACTGATACACTGTCAGGCACTTTAAACTAAAAATTAAACTATTTGGAAAGGTCGCAGCTTTCCAATTACTTTTATTTTTTGTGGAGTAGGTACTTTAGCAATAACACGTACAACCTTATTTCGATGACTTGTGTCAGCGAAGATATTTTGGAATTTGGTCATGGTTTGAAACCGTTGCAATTATATTTATAAACGGATTTCTTCAAGACTTGTAATTGTATTGTTGATTTTAACATAACTTCCATCAAATATGATCCTAATTTGACGAATACTATAAACTGAAAGAAATACAAGTAGGGCGGTGAACCGTGCCTATGGGTAGTAAGTCGTAGTAAGTAATAAGTGCATACCAGTGAATTTCTTTCCTTCCCGTACCATATTGGCGAGCCAATACGTCCGCCGGTATAAATTCAATATTAGACAAAGTGTCGTGTCTGCTACTTCTTCTACGCCGTAACCGGGCACATTACATACTGCTATACCTGAAACATAGACAATTATTACACTTAGCATTGTTTTAAAAGTTTACTTTGTGATTAGCGGTAGAGCGATTCAATAAGTCCAGTGTCCCTGTGCATGGATGTCGTTAAAATGCATAAAACATGGTTCCCGATGGTATGTTTGATATGCTTTTGATTGTCAACGTAAAACTGTCATCGGTCCGATCTAATCTAAAACCGATCCTACAGTTTTGTTTAATACTTCTAATTTGGGTGGATTCAATTTGATAGCGCCGGATTATCCACCGATCATAAACCGATCTGACAGTTTTGTTTAAGACTTCTAATTCATTGGGTCATAGGATTCAATTTGATCGTGTGCTGGACAATCCACAGATCATTTAGCCCCAAGCTAAGCAGCTTACGTTACTGACGTTATGTTTACTAGATGTCTGATATACTTAAATATACCTAGTATATTACATAGATATATATTTTTAAGACACATAGAAAATGATCGTACATAATATGAAGGTACTCCTGCGTTGCAGGTGGTGCTTCGCCCACCGCGCCACAGAGGTCGTAACATCAAACATGGACATGCCGGAAGCAAGCCCACCGTCTGATAATAAAGTGAACAGGTACATTACCTAATTCCCCGGCTGCTTTGACATCAATATTGTCAACGCCGGATCCGATGCGCACAATAATCCGCAGCGCCTTGAACTTCTCGAGGTCCTCCTTGGTTAGTATGATGGTGTGCCACATGAGCGCGCCCACCGCCTCGTTCAGCACCTTCTCGTGGATCTCCGAGGTGGACTGCGCGTCGCAGAACGCGACCGTCGCCACGTCCTTGAGAATGGGCATCTCGACTGTGCAGTCGCGCCCGTCCAGTAGCGCCACCAACGGCCTGGAAACACCATGCAATTGATATTTAGTTTTAGTTTCTAAGATATATGCAGACTTCAGGTGGAGTTCAATGCAGACTTCAGGTGGAGATCAGTTCAGCGCACTGATTTCGCTGAATCCTTGAATCACCCATCCTAAAATGACATTTGAAAACCCTTCGAATCGCCGTCGTAATAACATTGGCTAAGGTAATTTTAATGGCTTTCAAATGTCATTTATAGGATGAGAAAACTTAGTCTGCAGTTTGTTGGAATGTTGGTGACATTCATACAATAAGCTAATAAGCTGTCATATTGTTAATAGCTTATCCATCTACTCAGCCCGTAAGCGAGCACCCCACCCATGTGTGTGTCTGTATAATCAATAATAAATAAATAAATAATGCTGGACAATCCACACAGCATCATCTAGCCCCAAGCTAAACAGAGCTTGTGTTATGGGTACTAGATGACTGATATACATAATACAATATTATTAAATAGATAGATATTTTTTATTATACATAGAAAACAACCAGAACCCCTGAACAAATATCTGCAGATCGTACAAATTATTTGTCCCGAGGCGGGAATCGAAATTAATAATAGACGAAAATAAAAACAGAAATACATACTACTCGTATCGGCTAACTTAAACTAACCGGCCCAGCTATCTTGTATCTAAATTACTCCTAGAGCAGTAATTGAGGACACGTTTTGACTACAGAGACAGAATTTGGTCCCAACATAGTAACTAACTTATCTTTCCTTTTAAAGTCAAGGCCAAAAGCCGCGTGACGTCTCTCTAGCCATCCCAATCGATCGGAAGCCAAGCCGAGAACTTCAGCTATTGCCCTCTCTAGCCGATCTCGTATTGATTTTTGTTTTACTAATCTTAGGACGGCCCATCGGGCGTAGACCAGTCGATTGTCCTGGGTATCGTCGACTGTTCAAGTTATCGCTGTATTGGCTATTACCCCCTTATTCATAATAGTCTGCTAACTTAAAGCATTACTAATTCTCAGTTTCTCGTCTTCCATCGTTTGTAGATAACAGCAGCGTACAGTACTACAGTACCCACGTTGTAGTAGCCAGCGCATAAACCGTATCATAAACATACGTACAGTCCTCACGTCGATTATAAACCTCACGTGAGCGAGTTACGTCAACGTATATAGCAACAAGATAACATTTTTATTTGCACGACTGTTAAAGGAATGTTCGCGATAATATGTTCGGAATTCCTTGAATTGGTAACACTGATTATCATCACTAAGCTATCAACGGTCGCCTTTGGACCCAAATGCAGATTATATATATTTAACAAGTTGCAGTCCGTACGCGCGCGATTATCAAGCGATGAATGATAAGCGAAAACGCTTTGTATATTTTATCATTGTCGGCTTATCTCGTGCATAAACAGCAATGCGTACATTTTGTTTTTTATTAAATCTCAAGAAATTTCTTTTTTGACATCCATAGACAAATGGTATTCAAAATATCGAACAGAAATTTTGTAAGTATCCAAGTTTTGGAATCTTGAATAACATTATAGTGAATAAAACGCGCTGAATCTAGTTATGAAAATAATTACTTTATGTAATCGCAGCGTCTTCGTAAAGTGAATGATTTTTTTGTCATTTTTTTTTTATTTTAATTACTATATTGTTGTATAGTTATTAATACTCCGTTACTGTGGAAGTGTAGATAATTGAATATATCGTAATACTAATTACTGAACTGTGTAATTAAAAAACCGACAGCTTTATTACTTCCATATCTAATAAAAGTAAACTATTTGATTAAGTATTGGTTACATGTACTTCCATGTATAAAAATCGATTTATCGTTTTCGACCATTTTACGACTTCTAAACTCTATATAATAGAGATACGTGAATTTGATGTATCCCATACGATAAATTAAGCTAGAGAAAGTTAATTACAACAGAAATAAACAAGGTAATACGAAAATGTAAATAAATAATTGCGGAAACGTGATGACACGAAAGATACTGCTTCCTGAGAGAGCAAATAAAAGCAGCCAACATGTTAATTAAACTCCGTAATCTCAGCTTTTTCACTATCATTGAATTAAAACTTTTCCCTATTAACAAAGATTATATTTGTGTTTCGAAATAAAAACAATACTGCATTAGAAGTTGGGTCCTTCAAATACTCATTGATTCCTTATGATATTTTAAAATGAGTTTTTTATTTATAAATTTCATAACAGAAGCAGAGTTTTGTTTAGAAGCCGAACAGTAAAAGAAACAAGCAACCACCAATATTTAAATAGGCGCCTGGAAACAGTAACGAGAATTAAATCGTAACTCTCTTCGCAAACATCGTCGGAAACTTCGAAATTAATCAGTCACTTTGAATGCAGAAACAAATAGACTATTCGGATGGGCAGCAAATCCAAATTAATGGGGAAATCTAATTTGTTATATGAATCAATATTGAGAGTTCAAGTTAGCGGCTCCTTAACGAGGTTTGGCTATAACTTAACTGAAAACAATGTTAGTAGGGCGGTAGTCGGTCATGCTACAAGAATAATTAAAAAACACCAAATGCTATTAATTAGATAGATAGAGTTTATTGATAAAAATGATGATATTTTTATGGTAAGGGTCTTAAATAAGATTTTATGTTTGTACGATCCCCAGATATTTGTTCAGGGTGTTATGTCCTTTTCTATGTATAATAAAAAATATCAATCTATTTATTACATTGTGTTATGTTTATCTGTCATCTAGTACCAATAATACAAGCTCTGCTTAGCTTATGCCTATGCCTTGTGGATTGTGCAGCATTATTTATTTATTTTTTATCTAGTCACTAGAGTTCTCTAATATAATGATTCAAAAAACCGCATAACACTATGACAGTTACGCTACAGGCACAGCAGTGTCACAGTCTTTGTATGGCGAGGTATTCATTTGTACATGCACGCGTGGTTCACAAATCGTGAGCATCGATCAAAGCAAACTAATCTAATAATTTAAAATTCCGCGTCGACTTATTATTATTGAGGAGTATTCCGAGCAAGTTCCAAAAGTGGAAAGTAATTCCGAGCGAGGGGGAGGCTTTTGGAATTTCACCAAGTTTCCGGGCACCGACGAAAACAGATTTGACGGCAAACAAAGAGGCAGGGGGATGCCCCCCTCGGCTAATGATTGTGTAACAGTACGCATTGAACAGGTTTCACTTTCCCTATTGAACTATAAACGTAAGAGCCTACTCTTACTTAACTTTTTAAGTATTCGGTCTTTAACTATGAAATTGCCATTTTGTATTTCAAGAAAACTGATTTCGGCTTATTTTATATATTCAATATTGTGAATGGTGTACGTAGACTTAATTGCTAAAAAAACTAACGAATTTAAAAATACAAATTATTTGAGCATTGAAAGCGTCAACGCACGAAATATGAGTAATAATATATTTTTATTTTTAAGGGATGAATCTCCAAAACTATTATTAATTGAATCTCAAATCTTTTCAATAATAATAACGTTTAGAATATAATTTTGTTAGGACAATATTACTTCCCAATCTGTGAGTTAAAATATATGTACAGACAGAAGCATTAATTGGTAACCCCCTCACAGAATATGTCATAGTTATCATTCAGTAGCATGTAGGTTCAAACCCGTGAAGATTTATATATTCATTTTAATTTACATTATTTTTTATTTTTGTTTTTTTATAAAGTTTGTTTAATTGTTTAAATAAAAAACAAATGTTTTTTTCAACACCTACATTTCTTTTATCAGGAGTAACGATACTGAAATTTCGAGCCTGTATCACATGTAACTATGGTGTAGTGGTTAGTGTAACCGAGATTCTGTCTCCGCACATCGTAATGACCGTCATCGAATCCTTGCAGTGGATGTTTTTGTTTTTTAACTACTACTTAATTTTAGTAATGTAATGACATTTATTTATGTGTAATAGTGAAGTTTTTGTCTATTAGTATGACTTTAAAGTAATTGATAAAATAAAACAATAATAATTATTTCAGGTAAACAATTACGTTTATTTTTTTCAAAAATTTGCCTACACAAACAACAACACAAAAAATTTAATTAATGTTTTACTTTATTATTTAGCCTACTTACAAATAGCTTCTCTATCCTGAAAAATAATATTCCATTTTCGATTTAGTGCTCGAGAATACACATGTTTTCATTAGATTTTCGTTTACTTTGCTAATCTAATGAATTAAACAATTTGGATCTCGTGTAAATCATGGAATACTAAATAATCAGGTAGTTTTGAAAATAAATGAGGTCAAATGGAGTTTTTCTGACAATGTTAAAAGGTAAAATTACATTAGGGTTTAGTAGGTAGTGATATTTATCGTCCTTTATATTTAGTGATACTTATCGCTTAATAGCTTAAGGGCTAACGGATCGGATCTCAATTTAAAACCATTTGACCCCACATATTTTCTATCGGATGTAGGTCCGAACTTTTAGATGTCCAAGATATAACAGTAATGCCTTGTAGAGATGAACAACCCTTGAGAAAACATCCGCGTACGATGCACTGCAAAAAAATTATCATGGACAAAATAAATTTGGACTTCTGGATACGCGATCCGCGTAGTAACTTTCAACACTTTCAAGCTCGTCATTCATGCGCCCAGTTATTTTTACTATTTCTCCAGGACCCATAGAGGATATCCATCTCCAAAACCTAAAAAGAAAAAAAAAGTCAACTGTTATAATGTTAATTTAGTTCGTGTAAATACTAACTTGTTAAAAATATCATTATTATGATGAAATAATCATAGATAGATAAAGGTGTTCGAATTTGTTGAGAATTATCAGTATTATCACTTACCTAAAGTTAGTTGCTGCTCGATAATTGTGTAAGTATATCAGCTGCATGCAAATGCCTTCTGTTGATGTTGATATCAAATATTGTTGAGCAGTAGAACGAGTGGATGCAAAAGGCGAACTAGTGTGAATGTCAACAATATTATTGAGGCGACTTCACTGATTTGTAATACACTCCTGTTGTTTATCTGCCATTACTTCTTACATTCACATTTTGTAATGTGGGGCATTACACTTAAGCGCACGGTTTTTATCTGTAAGACAACAAATCAATACTTAAATGAAGTTAAAGATAACAAGGTTTTACTAAATAAAATATTTATTTGTTTCATAATGATTATGACACAAGAATAATAAGTTGATAACTTACCGTAATTCAAAGCTAACGAGCTATCTCCTGATTACTCATTTGCTGTTCGAATAGCACCGCGATCTTAGTTCTCACAAAATTCTTATTTTGCATAATTTCCTTCAATATTCTTCAATTCATTTATGATTCAAACCAGTAAGTCAAGACTAGAATTGAGTATGGCTAGTGACCTTTTCATTATTCACCAAGATTATATTTAAATCTACCCTCAAATACTTCTTTTTTTTCGTATCCAGTGTAAAGAGATCTCATAAATAAAAATCCGCTGTCGAACACTAATAACATAAAATTTCGACGCTCTGATAACTGGTTCGCTGGTTTAGTTGGTTGGTGCGTGCATTACTTGTCATGTGAGCGATTGGATGTCTGGTTCGATTCCCACTGGGTGTTACGTTTTTGTTTCTTAGTATATGAGTAAAAGATTTGTAAATCGTACAGTGATTTGCAATGTAAACTTTAGCTATTAGGGGGGTTACCAATTAATGCTTCTGTCTGTACAAACAAAATTAAATAAGGGAAAACACGTCAATTTCATATTAAATACATTTGTACAAATCTTGGAAGCTATATAAAAAGAAAACAACATTATTGACCGGGGGCGTGGACTGGGGACCAACACGTGGACTGGGGACCAACACGTGGACTGGGGACCTACACAATCAATGATCATTTCTCCGATAACATTTCTTTCACGAAAATAGTAAAACAATTTTGAAATCTAATATTTCCAAGGTTTACCTTTATTGACAACGAAAATTACAATTAAATAACGAAATTAGAACTAGTATTAAAAATTTTAACAATTGAGCTAGGTGACTATTGCAAATAAACTACTGGCAGCTCAACTAATATCAATACCAGTCGGAAGCGTCCCCAAGACGCTGCTGGCTGCATCGTCTCCCTAATTTCCAATTACAAATTGGAATTATTATGCGATTGGAAAAATTAAAACTCCCTAGTTCACAACTCCAGTTACCTACAAATTTTGTAACTACACAATTTTATTCCTGTGATTATAAGAATAAATAATAAATAAATAACTAATGCCGGACAATCCACACAGCATCATCTAGCCCCAAGCTAAGCAGAGCTTGTGTTATGGGTACTAGATGACTGATATACATTATACAATATTACTTATACACATAGATAGATATTTTTTATTTATTATACATAGAAAACGACCAGAACACCCTGAACAAATATCTGCAGATCGTACAAATATTTGTCCCGATGCAGAATCAAGTGATTCGAGGCAAAGCTTCAAACAGTAGCGGTAACAACCCTTCAGGCAAGTTCTGATGGAAACCAAATAGGATTAGCGCGGGAAAAGAATAAGTGGAGTGAGGTCGACTCGGCCGCTACTTTGTAACCCAGCCGAGCTTTGGACTCGCAAGTCTCGCAACTTCAAGTCGGGAGGGATTCGATCTTTGATAAACTGTTTAAGTTTCTCATTGTGAGTTTCTAATTGAATTAAATGAAGTTGTTTAAACAAAACAAATTGTTCTCGATCGGCTTTACGTTAGAAGTTCTGAAACAGAAGTTTCCGATCCGTCAATTGGTTTATTGATTTTGTCCTTGTTTCTGGGTCACGGAGCGGATAACAATTGGACATAGCGGCTAAAGCTTCAATCATTGTATGTACTTGTGTGTGACACCGTGACACAGCAGAATCTTATCGGTTTGATACATTTAGTATAGCGAAACACGTGATTACTGGGTGTTGTGTCGCTGTGTGTAATAAATAACAAAATCAATAATGCTGCCAATATAGCCCAAAATAAGCAGAGCTTAGGTTATGGGTGCGAGATGACTGATATACTAAATAAAATATTTATTTTGTTAGATATTTTTCAAAACATTGATAGATATTTTTTATCATGCATAGAAAACAACCTGAACAAAAATTTACAGATCGTACATACATACATACATTTGTCCCGAGGCGGGAATCGAGCCCACATCCTCCTGTGTCGCAGGCGGATCTCCGTCCACCGCGCCACAGAGTTCCTCAATAATGTATAATTCCAACCATACCATACGTACTTCCAACTACATTTGGGCAGGTTACGATGTCTAACGACCATACTAACAGGCGGTACTTCGTTCGCTGATAACCATTGATCAAATATCTCGTCAAATAGTTTATCCTCTATCCGAATAGACGCTGACAAGAGATAATATCACTACATTAACATTAGAGCCGATCAACCGGTTGTGAATGTATGTAATTAAACCGGCTTGACACGTCACGTCACGTTACGAATAGTGCTTGGATTCGATTATTTATCGTCGATTCCTGGGTCCATCTGGCTTAGAACCGAGATGCGAGGAGGGACCAGAGGGAGGCCTTTGCCCAGCTGTGGGACACACCAGGCTTAATAACTAACTATCATGATCGAATACTAAAATTGCAATATTCGAACACGCTGCACGCCTCCTAATAATGTAAACACTGAGTGAAAGCGACAATGTTCTAAGTGACAGTGTTCTAATTTAATTAAATAAAGCAAAAGTTATACATAAATCGAACTTACTTATCGCACTTCATAAGATGGAGCTCTATCCTTTATTTTGGTCTCGAAGATTTATTGCCTTTTTAGCGAAATATTCTTATGAATATTCAAATATAATTAGAACCAGAAAATAATCCGAATATTTGCAAGCCCTAGTCACGACACAATAGTGGTTCTCCCTTTCGGAACAACCGCCTCGGTGCGTCACTCTACCATTAGATAAGATGATAATAATAACTTTATTGCACCTTTTATAACAGTATAAAAACAAACATTAACTACTACTAAAACTAATGTGGCACAATCGGCGGCCTTATCGCTAAAAGCGATCTCTTCCAGGGAACCTTTGGATGGACAGGATCGGGTAGTAAAAAAATTTAACGGTGGCGTAGTTAAAAGTAAATATTATATGTGTATAAAAAACTATAACAACAAAAAAAGAACAATTGTTAAAAAGAAAAACAAAAAGTCTTTGAAGATAGGAAGGATTTGGCATGCCGAATGGATACAGGAAGAGCGTTCCGGAGTCTGGTAGCTTGCATGGTGAAGGAATCACCATAGAATCGGGTCGTGTGCGATGGAATTTTAAGGATTATTTTATTATCTATTGTAAAGTAGGTGAGTACAGGATTACCTGTCATGGCTTTGCCAGGCAGATCGTTAAAGTCAGATTAGTGTCTGGGCAGGTTACGATAATGGTCTAACATCCAACCCGTTTTACATGTTGATCGATTAAGGAGTGTGAGGGTTTTGAATTTAATCATAATTCAAGAATTTTTTAAGTGTGCTGTTATAATGTGTGATACGTGTACGTGACATAATTATCTGTAGAAGTTATATTAAGTTGAGTAGGTTCACTTTTTTCTGCCCAAAACTAAGTTCATCTTGATCGAGTTCAAATTCGTTGTCCTTATAATATTGTGACATGGCAGATCTTGAACGGGCTGTTATCTTTGTTATTGGGCAAACTTGTTTCAAAATAATATATTGAATATTATTACCGACAATTAAAACTTCATCTAATAAAAATAGAAAACACATGATCCATAAGATTGATAATAAAATGTGGCGCGAGCCAATCCGTGCCGCAGTAGGCGATTGGCTCAAGGTCTGCTTCAGACGCCATGACTTTGAACCCGTCCGAGGGAAATATATAATAGGGTTAATTACAATGTTATGGCGTTTGAGCGTGGTGGGCTGGCACGGTAGCCGTTAGCATTTAGAGAGCGAGGTCATTTGTTTCACAGAGTTTGCGTTGCTTAGACGTGTATAGCTTCTGCCCACGCCTTGCAGGTGTTTATCCTAATAATTGCCTTTTATATAATCCAGAACTAAACATCAATTATTTTTTTTGCGGGATCTAAAAGTAGTTTTGGCGTGCATTAATGGCATGATCTGCTCTACCATTTATAGCACATTTTGTTCCCGTATGTAAAAAATAACTCACCTAGATTGTAGGGGTCCATTTGCAATGGGACCCCTCATGCTATCCATACGCGCTCTCTTTGGCAGCATCTTGCGCTTGTCCATTTAAAGCGGCCAAGCCGCTTTAACACCACGCACCGGCAGCGCGTCACCTGTAACAATGACACATTCATATTTAACACATTACATTTACATTCATATGGATACATCGCTAAAATAATCAATACTTATGAATCATCAGGCAGTTGGGCTGGCCAGTGATTTGTACTTGAAGGATATGCGTTTAACGCATTCAGAGCCCAGCTTGACCGCGCTGAGACAGACATGTGGGTCGTGGCTCATGAAAGTTATAGGAGTATGTACTGGTATTAACAAAGAATTTGGACGGGTTGACCTGCGACGGTCCTGAAAAAGAATACGACCTCTTCACCTCGTGGATGGTGTAAGTGGCGAATGAGGGAATATTTAAGGGATGGGCAGCAGCATCCACCCGAGTAGGTAACTAAGACACTACTACTGCGATCAACAACCCGCCTGCCAAGCGTTATGATTATGGCAACCATTGCCCTCTTTGGGCGCCTATATCCTGGAGTGGAATTTTGTTGGTGCTTCTTTGTTTGTGTCTATACTAATATTATAAAGAGGAAAGATTTGATTGTTTGTATGTTTGAATTGAATAGGCTCCGAAACTACTGGACCAATTTGAAAAATTCTTCCACCATAAGAATCCTAAAATTTCCGTGATGAACATAGGCTATAAAATATTTTCAAAAAAGTTAGAGATCCGTATAAAAACTTCAATAGTAAAACCATAGCGATATACATCAACTTCTTTTTTTTTCTTTTTTGCGCTGCTCGCTTTTGCTGTGACTCAACTTCAACTTATTTTTTTATGGCACCGCTTTTGCTACGACGACTCCGCCAGTGTCAGTTATGGATTCACAATTCGTTACTGGGGTGCGAGTTCTGAGGGTGCGAGAGGAAACTCAATGTCAAAAAATATAAAAACTTCAAGATTGGAACCATGCGATGTAGGCTCAGAAAAACGATCGATGTAGGCGATATAGCAGCGGTGCGAGAGAAAAGCCAATGCCAAAAAATAAAGTTCTCCCTGTTTTTCTTTATATAAGTAAAGGAGGTAAAGGTACAATTTTAAAAAGGAGAGGTTTTATTGTTTGTTTGTGGTCTAAATTGAATAAGTTCCGAAACTACTAGACCTTTTTGGAAAAAAATCATCCTAGGAATGATAATCATAGGCTATAGAATATTTTTAAAGTTAGTGATCCTTAAGAAAACTTCAATAATAAACTACCTTATCTAACGTGTGTATGTAAGAACTTAAAATTCTTTAAAATACCCGTGCGAAGCCGGGGCGGGCTGCTAGTTATAAATAAAGTAATGGATCTAGTTTATACCAAGGGTCTATAGTGATCTTTAGCTAGATAAATAGACACTTCTGTAACATTATATAATGCAACTAGCGGCCCGCCCCGGCTTCGCACGGGTATTAAACAAAAATTTCAGAAATTATACACACTAAAACGATGGGTTTCACAGTTTTCATACGGATCTTTACTTTTTTTAACAGCATTGGGGTTTTTGACATTGACTCGACATTCCAAAACTGACACTGGCCGTAGAGAAAAAGCAAGCACCGTGCTCTATACAACCTCTTTTTCTATTCTGACGCGCCATAATAGAAAAAGAGGTTGAATATACAGCCCACGGTTCAATTATTGAATTTTTCATGCGGATCCCTAACTTTTTTGAAAATATTATATAGCCTATGTTCATCACGGAAAATTAAGGATTCTAATGGTGAAAGAATTTTTTAACTCGGTCCAGTAGTTCCGGAGCCTATTCAATTCAAACAAACATACAAACAAACAATCAAAACTTTCCTCTTTATAATATTAGTATAGATAAACTATTAAGTTGCTAATATAATAAATAATGTTGTAATATCTAAAACAGGCTAATTATGTGATGAGACTATTATGTACGGAAATAAATCTAAAATGACCATGACCTCTTTGACTTGTATCAGACAACTTCGAAAGCTTGGAAAACCAATGTTAATGTGGTAAAAAAGTCGATGTATTCAATCATTGTCATTACCCTATTATGAATCATACACAAGCTTTGAATAAAAATAGCTAGGTACGTAAGAGCCGTAAGAGCGTGTCGGGCAAATGCGTGATATCCTGGCTCCGCTGTTGTGCTAGCTGGTATTCTGCTGTGATCGCCATCTTTGTCAACCGGAAAGGCGTCATTAGAGGACAGGAGATGTTACCGACGAACGCGAAAACAGCCATAACTCAATACTTCCTTTTCTTCACACACTTTGCCATCACATTGAGTTGATAAGTAATAATTTTATAAGTACCACAAGATGGAACCTGTTGCCTAATACTGGAAGGCTGCAGTTGGTCTTTTAAAATATGTAAGTCAAACTTTTGAAATGATCATGGTTATTAAAAATAAAGTCATTTATAAGTCAGTTTATAGAACAGCTAATAAACGTATTTTCACGATTTTAGCAACGCTTTCAATAGTTACTAGGTAGTTAGTCGTAAGTGCCGCTTGCGTGTTATGCTAAGAGACGTACCGCATCCGATTGCAAAAATGCGTCATGCCTTGAATTATTAACGAGGACCATACGAGATCCGAGTGAAGCGATTGCATGCACCTTGTTATGTATTGCTATGAGGCATTGTCATGGTTTTCCTGCTGCAATTGCGAGTAGATATTATATTTAAATTTGTCCTGCGTAAAATAATGTACATACGTGTGTTATATGTGTGTAGTGTGTATGCTTAATGCGGTCATAGAAACATAATTTTTGGTAATAAACAAGTGAATGTAAGAATGTAACCGAGCATGAGATTGACTTATTTAACTTATTGAATACAATATTTACTTTATGTTCCTGACTTACCTGAGTATAAAGCACATGTTATAATAATAGCGAATAAAAAATCCGAATCAAATAGATATTTTTTTAAAATAGGACTAACCTGCCCAATATTTGATGAAAGAAATATGAATTACACACTGATATTGGAGTAAGTTGGATAATCATTTATTGTAAAAGTTTAGATACTATCACGCTTAAACACTTAAATAATTTTTAACGGGAATGGAAATCATGGGAGATATCCCACTATAAAAGTAGAGTTTATTCGGCTGTGGGGGTGTCGCAAAGATTTAGTAACAAAAATTCGGATAAGACTTTTCGGGATGTGTTCCAAATGAATAAGCCTCAGAACGGCCATATCCGGCTCTATCAATTAGCATGTTTTTAAAAGGGAAATATGTATACAAGATTTCCGAAATCAATGAATAAATTATACATCATACAATAAATTGTTATTGACGTTTCAAGGAAGAGTATTAGCCTGCCAGTGAGATGATTCATGTTATTTAATAATCATGAATTTATTATTATTTTTGTAACTCGTGAAGGTAGAAATAGTTACCGTAACCGAAAAATTTCAACTTATCAAGAATTTTGGAACATCAGAATAGAGTTACACAAACGTGAGTAACAAAGCTTTCATGCTCTTTGTATACGGCTTATGCGATTAAATTCAACATAACAGTACTTGTACACAAGACTCGCTGATGGACAAACGAGATATAAATAGCAGATAATGAAAGAGAGAGAGAGAGAGCGTATGAATGAAGGACTATCTTGTCTACTCACAATTGCAATGTCTTTAGCGTTGGTGATGGCATACGGACGGTGTCCTTGCGCCGCATAGTCACCTACGGCAAAAACAACACTTTTTACATTGCATTCTCTCTTACTAAAGATTACTTATCTTGTTCTATAGAAGGGGATGCGACTCTAGGCGTTATTACTTGACTTTGTTTGTCAAAAGTTATTTGGTTTTAATGAAACATTCAGGAAATTATTGGTCTTGAGAAAGTATATAAGTAGATTAAGTGCAAAAAGTAAGAATTTGGTTATGTTGCACAATTCAAGTACAAATCAATAACATTTACAACAGAAATAGACTGGACCATTAGTTCTAGATGGAGATAACAAACTTTAAAATCTAATCTCTATGACAAGTAAGGTTATTTTTTTTACCTATGACAGAGATATAGTCCAAATATGCATTGATAGATAAATAGACTTTATATATGCAGTGTGTAAAGTTTATATAGTGGCCATAACTCTTCACTAACTACTGCATGAGCACTGCATAACTAGGGGTAAGATGCTGCGTGAATTGTCCAGCATTATTAATTATTTAGACTCGCATATAAAATACAACATTAAGTATATCAACATTTATCAATAGCTGCGTAAAATCTTTCATGGATGTCCCTATTGCTATCAGTTTTAGTAACAATTGATGTTGAGTTGACCGATTGAACCGTTTTTATAATTTTCCGAGTAGGTAAAACCCAATAACAATAACTGAATCTCGGAAAGGATGACTAACGGATCATGTTACTTGAAATGTGATAACGAGGCCGATACGATGATTCAGATAAACATCTGCATTTCAATAACATGTAAGTATTGATTTATAAACTATCTGATACCTATCGCATCTAGTAGGTAGACGATATATTTATAGGTACGTTGAGACAGTAGGTATAGGACAATAGGTATTATCTCTAAAATTTCCTCTCAAATAGGAAACTTTACTGAAAAAATATGCCGAGTATAAAATGCATTCATTCATTCAATAGCTACTCAATAAACCGTCTCGTAACTTAATTGTCTCACGATGTAGCTTAAAAAAACATTAAAAACCGGCGCAATAAGTGCAACCCAATTTTACACTACGCATATGTATAAGATCACCGTTCGCCATTGCCGAGTTTATTATTATCATATTTATTATCAGTAGAGATCACTATTATTATAACACAAAGTCCCCCGCGGCGTCTGTCTGTCTGGATACGATCAACTCGAAAACTGAAACTGGATTTACATACGGTTTTCATCTATGGATGAATTGATTTGGGAGGGTGTTGTATACAATTCATTTTGTGTAAATCTATACTAATATTATAAAGAGGAAAGATTTGATTGTTTGTTTGAATTTAATAGGTAGGTACCGATACCGATTTGAAAAATTATTTCACCATTAGTACTCTGAATTTTCCCTGATGAGCATTGGATATAAAATATTTTCAAAATAGTTAGGGAAACGCATGAAAAATAAAATTTTTGTAAATACCTGTGCGAAATGACCGCTAGTCGTTTGTAAACGCCCTGGCTTCGCGAAAAAGTCGCGAAAGTTATAAAAATACTATGTCGAACGTGGCCTTGTCTGCGGCTATGCTCTCGATGCCTATTCGGAAAACAAATATTTTTCTGATTGGTTTTCAAGCAAAACCTACTGATACACCTACAAAAACTAATAGGTAACTTAAAATTCAATTCTTGTTATTTCGAGTAGGCTAAAATTAGCAAGCAACCTTGCATTTTTAAATTCAATTCAATTCATTTATTGCAAGAAATATGGTCATAATACAAGGTCACATCAGAATAGGTAGTGTCACATACTTCACCAAAACACATTGGCATGCAAACAATTTCTAAAACTAGGTAAATCTACAACGTAATTTTAAAATTATTTAAATTAATGAGGTACATAATATTTTATAAACATGTCAATAATTGCTATTTATTTTTCAAATTGAGGTCCATGAATTCTTTGACACTATAGAAAGCTTTTCCAATGAGCCATAGTTTTAACTTTTTTATAAATATTGTTATAGGTAAATCTTTGATGTCATTTGGAATCTTATTATATATAGAACCACACATAGCATAACAGTTCTTTTTATATAAGGCTGTCTTAGGAGTTCTAGACAAAACAATTTGTTCAGGGTTACGTACACGTCTAGGGTATATATCCCTAGCTTTAGTAAATAAATTCGAATGTTCCTT
Organism: Eupithecia pulchellata; assembly: GCA_963931895.1. NCBI lineage: Eukaryota > Metazoa > Arthropoda > Insecta > Lepidoptera > Geometridae > Eupithecia > Eupithecia pulchellata. The sequence continues at coordinate 1,515,169 of OZ007544.1, forward strand.
TACAAATTTAGCAGCCTCTAGAATATACATACTGGGCAATGTTAGTAGATTTAATTTAATGAAGATAGGCCTGCACGATTCCCATGGAGGTATTCCGACAATTGCGCGTACACATTTTTTTTGAGCAATGAAGGCAAGATCTGTGTTTGTAGAATTACCCCATAGAATAAGTCCGTAATTCAAAGTAGAGGTTACGAATCCATGATATGCCGTTAAAATTGTATTCAGGCTGGAAGTTTTCCGAAGCCTGTAAAGAATATAAACAAATTTATTTAGTTTCTTTTTTACTTGGTCAATATGGGCTTTCCAGTTACATCTTTCGTCTAATGTTACACCTAAAAATTTCGTTTCTCTTACAGCTACTATCTCATGTTTTTTATAATATATGTCAAAGCATTTTTTATTGGAATTGTTAAATTGCATAAAATTAGTCTTAGTCAAGTTTACTTGTAAATTATTTGCCTCAAGCCATTTAATAATAGAGTCAATTGTATTATTTATGTCAGTAGTATAATTATTAATGTCAGAATTAGAATTAGATGTTATTAAAATAGAAATGTCATCGGCGAATAGAGTGCATTGATTATTGGTCACTGCTGGTAAATCATTTATGTAGAGCAGGAATAAAATAGGTCCAAGGACGCTACCCTGCGGTACGCCATATCTATTATGTTTATATGTTGAGCGAAACGTCTCTACTTCATTTTTAGCATTAACGTTAGTAATTTCTACACACTGTTGTCTATTGGACACGTAGGATTCTAGCCATTTAAGTGCCGGGCCTCTTATACCGTATTTATCTAATTTGTCTAACAATAATGGGTGCGAAACGAAGTCAAAGGCCTTGGACATGTCAAAAAATACACTTGTCACCTTTTTACCTGAATCTAAAGCATCAATAACATTCTTCATAAGATGAAAGCATGCTAGAGTCGTTGATTTTCGTTTTTGAAAACCATATTGTTCATTTATTAAGATTTTATGTTTATTAATAAATGATAAAAGGCGTTTTTGCATTGCTCGTTAAAATATACAAACCTATATAATATCCCCAGTAGTAGAATATGCCATAGCGTACACATCTATAACCCATTTAAGATTTCCCAACGCGCATGAATATGGACGAGTTACATTTGACTTTATAATGGTTACCTACTTTGGTATCCTCCCGCATCAGTTATTTGTCCTTATTATGGACATTCTAATTTCTAAATAAACCCATTGAAAATATGTCCTTACTACACTACTATATTTCAGAACAAAATTAAACTTGGACAAATATCGACATGTCCAAATACTATGTACAAGAGCTTATTAGCAACATTGGGTATGAAATGAAAATGGACATAGGATAAAGTATGGAATACTATATTCAGCTCGCGGCTTTGAACGCGTTATTTCAATGAATGCTATGAAAGCTAATTTCTATCGCAAAAGGAACTGATTTCTGGGATAAAAAAGTATGTGTTTTATGAAATGAACCTATGTTCTATTCTTAGTCTAGAACTACATCTATGCAAATTCTCAGATCTGTTCAGTAGATGAGACGTGAAGTGTAGAACACCAGAACCTGTCTATGGTAGCGATTCTGCGATAATACCATTGGCATAGTGAAGCGATTACTTTAGCACGATAGAGTCTCTGATCTTTAATGAGGTGTTACTAAAATAACGCTGGACGCTTGGAACGGACTTGGGAGTCTTGGACTTATCTATACTTCGTGAAAGGAACCTACACGTTCTAACCTAACGGCAGCTTTAGTATAGTTATAAAGTTACCTAGAGTGAGTTAAAAATCTTTTTATGTGATGTTTTACTTTTGTCATTTTGTTAAAAGCAAACCAATTGTATATGCGTGTTTAAAGTGAAAAATTAATCATTTTCTTAATAACTTTATCCGGAATCACCGCTGCTCTGTTTTTAGTAACGAAAGCACCGCTGCGCTGTTTATTGATTTTGAAAAAATTACCTCGCATCAACGGTTTTTGAAAACCTGCCATCATCCAAATAATAATAACGATATTAATCTTCCTTTGAACATGATATCACATTTATCTTTTGAATTGATCATTATTACGTTTTTTGTTCAGGGCAACCTTGAAGAGACGATTACGATGTGCTATGAAGACTTGCTCGTAACACCTTTGGCACGTGTCGATTGAGTTTAATGGTTGGTAGGTAGATTAGGTAGTGATCTGACCTTCGCCATGGCGACAATAAACGGATGGCGGAACAAACGGTAGTAAAAATTATACATGGTGATAGGGGTTATAGAGAAAGCAATGACACGTGTGTTATATAGTTTAAATACATAATCTAACTCTCTAACTAAGCAGTTGTGCAATTACGCCAAAACCACCCATCCTATATTGATATTTGAAAGCCATTTTAATGGCATTCACATTAAAATTGTAAATTACGAAGGCCGTACAAAGGGCTTTCTAATGTCAGTTTATAATGGCTAGTTTTTGCGTAATCGCATTGTAGAGATTGTGTTATGGGTACCAGATGACTGATATACATAACATAGAATAAGCTAGATATAATGTTTATGTAGAAGATACCCAGGCCAACCGGATTTTTCCCAAGGCGGGAATCTACACAACCTCCTGCGAGGCAGGCGAACTTTGCCCGTCATGCCACTCTTATGAAATGTAGCTACAAAGTGCGTGATTTTATTAGAGAGTTCTTATTCTTAGTTATATTTCATAAAAGCTTGTTATTGTTACAGTCAATCAAATAAATTAACAGATATCTGATTAATAACATTGCTCGCCATAACAAGGAGTATGAATCAAACTGTCTGGGGGAGCATAGCTGTCTCGATAGAATATAATGTGTTACATGATCGAGACAAAAGAACATTACACATTCAGAGTGTAGAATATCCGACACTGCTTTAAAGACCGGTTATTATAATAGGGTGACCGTAAACAAAGAGATGGCGCATGGCGGCGCGTGCTGCCCGAATGACCGGCACTAGGTATTTCAGACGATTGTAATGTTTTCAGCTCTTGTTTTAAATAGAGACAATGCAAAAATATGTCGCCTAGTTCCCGAAGTTGTTTATATACTAGCAGTCCGCCCCGGCTTCGCAAAGTATTTTACAAAATATATAATTTTTTAAATACGTTAGGTTACATTATTGAATTTTTTATTTTTTTAATATTTTACAGCCAAGGTTCATCAGAGATAATGTAGAATTCTAAAGGTGATTTTTTTAATCATATCGGTCCGTAGTTTCATAGTCTATTCAATCCAAAAAAACTATCAAAAATCTTTCGTCTTTATAATATTAGAAGGTATAGATTTAGGGCTCATACTCGTAAAAAATAAATCAAGTATCTGATTCATATGTTAATATTGACGTAAACGTAAAAGAGGTAGAGTAGGTATTAGACATTATAATAATACTTCAAGCCGAATTTCGGCCACGATTCCCAGCCTCAACAGGGACTGGATAGATGCGCAGGGCATACCAATCATTATAGTACACAAGTGTGTGCGTAGACAAAGATGCACTCTATTCCCTTACTCTCATGAACAGTCAAAAAGGCCGCAGTATATGAAAGATTGTATTATTTATTTAAAATAATAAAATCTTTCATAATTGCGTAAACGAAATATAAGACAAGTTTATGTTTATGCTTACCAGCGCTGCTCTTGAGAGATGGTCAGTCCACGATCACCGCTCCATCGGCGCACCGGCATTGACTTGTCGCCAGGTATGCGCCACCCGGACGCACACACACCGCGTCACACACACACCACTGCACTTCACTACACAACTGCACTACACTAAAACCGGCTCACTGCACTGCGGATGAACACTGCCACCTGCGAACAACAGATTTAATGCGTTAAAATTTAAAAAATAATAAGTAGCAACAGAACACTTAAATTTATTATTAGTAATTATTCTAGAAGTCTAGGAGTATGTTGTAACAGATTGCTAGTATTAAACGAACGAGCCCCTAAAGTCGCATTCGCTGTGAGATGATCACACATAAATCTTCCTTGCGTTTAAGTAAATAATACAGTTGTAAATTTCGTTTTATATACATATTATAATCTTTAAATTCTTTACTAAAAGAAGAAAGTCATCAGTATTCAGCACTACAGACAAATTGTATTTTAGGTATTTGTTTTCCAGTCCAAGCTTCTATTCAGCTCAAGTCTGAAGTCGCAGCTCTCATTCCATTAAATTATTAAAATGGTGTCGTCTCAAAATAACACATGAAATGAAATATGAAAAAAACTACAAACGAAGGGTCTTGTGTCTAATCTCTCCATGTAAATGGAGTGTCTTTAATCTACGAACCGATACCATTGTCATAGTAAAGCGATTACTTAGCACAATTTGTCCCCAGAACGAGCTAACTTTCGTTTATAGTGGGACAGCATTTTCGATTATACCGGCATACTAGTAATCCATGTTAGAAAGCCAAAATGAAAATATGTTCTGTACCAAATTGCAACATTGTAATGGAAAGAGCCAAAGCCCAGCAGTTTTATTAGCCCTGGCAATAATAAAGCATCGTCTCGATAGACGTAACTCACGGGCAATAAACCAGAGCGGTTACATTACATTGTACGATTTACTGCAGGCACGCTGTACCTGCATTGTTTCTCAACAAACTTATGTGCACGTATTTCCGAGTAGCTGTAGTAAACATAACGCTGTTTAGGTTATGTCGCACGTTCTGCCTTGCTGCAGGATTGGGTGTTCCACGTTTTATGTGACAGTTAATGTCTGATGCGATGGGTAAATTTTGTGTGATGAAGCGCCAAATAATTACTCTTAATTAATATAAGTATAAATGGGAATCCCATAGATAGAAAAGCGACACTCAAGTCACTCAAGTCGTCAATCTATGATTGGCGACTGAGCAAGCTTTAATATGCAAAAGAAATGAAATGTTTCATCGTATCGATCGTCGAATTTTGACAGTTTATATATTTAATAAAGAATAATAATAAATAATGCTGGAAAAGCCACACAAAAATGTCAAGCTTTGACTACACATAGTATTAATTAGCCAGAGATGGGACGAACACTAGCAACCAAGTTAATTATAATTAAAGTCCAAAGAACTATGTAGTTATAAAACAACCTATTAACTAAAACTATTAACCAACTTTAACACATAAAACCATATAACTGCAGTTCTCTCAAATACAACTAGCACTAAAACAAGCAATTCAACTCATAACGGCAACAAGCGGCCAACTCTCCTCCTCGCCGCCGACAAAAGGCAAAGCGCGAAAGCACCACCGGTCGTCAAGAGCTGTGTTGTAATTTCCGTAAAAACCATCTGCCTGCAGACTGTTGAGTAGAGTGTAGAGTAAATAATAGTTGTCGGTGGAGGCAACTCGAACAATGCTGCCGGCCGGGGCCCGGGAGAAACTTTTAATTGAAAGGGCCATTGATCGCATCCGGAATAAGGCTTTAGGGCTACCGCTGTCCTTGTTTATTTAATATTATTGTCGTGATTGTCGAACTATTTTATTGATGTTGCATACTTGTGCTGGTGTTGGAAGCTTATTTTATAAACAGACATCCAAATCTCAGCCTATCAGTCCAGACAGTCCACAGCAGACCGTCCCCTGATAAATAACGATATAAGTAATTTATTTATAAATGAATAAATAATGCTGGACAATCCACACGGTACAATCCCCCAAGCTCAGCAGACCTTAGTTTGGGGCTAGCGCTTGATAAGCACCATATTGGATTTAATCCACTACAAATTCATCTTACAGTTATATTAGTATAAGTTTTTTTTATTATGAAATAAATGTATGAATATTCTTAATTCAGAGATAGATAACGGTTTATACATATAATTATTCACCATACAGATTTTCGTATTGTCCTCGTGTAAAGACATTTTACGCAATTCTTGCAAAAAGTATTCAGCGTGTACAATTTCTCTGTGTTAGCAACAGCCCTACCACAGCTCACAGCGAGTATACCCTCTCGTACCGCGATGTTAAATGCGATAAAACAGCTGTAAAATATAACTGTACAATTCAGCTCAATTACGAGGTAAATGCTGTGGGCATTGAATATCGGACGACAAAATTGTATATAATACTTTATTGACGATTAAACGAAGCCGTACAATAGATTAAGCAGAAGTGTCACGAATAAAGCTTAGGAAAAGCAAACTATCAGTGAATTCGATAGTGTAATCAAAGTCTTGCCAAAACAAACCGACCTAAAAACTAAATTGGACATTCCACACCATTTCGAGAGTTCTCTGGCCAAAGTTACGAGGAACAAAGTACGTGTCGCTATTTAGGAGCGCAATCGGAAACAAGGAATCTGCACAGCTCTTGTTGCAGCCGAATCACTCCACTGAGTTCTAAATTAATCTTCCTTTAAGATTTCCGCCCTTATATGTACCTTGTTCAAGTTCAGAATCTACTACGTATTCATCATACAGTTTTAATACAAAGAGTTTGATTTCGTTATGAAATAAATGCATAATTATTCTTAATTCATATAATATTCTGACCTTGTTCAAGTTTAGCTTATGCTCTGAAAGTAATTCTGCGAAAAACTCCACAAGATAAAACTCGAGAGCATCAGGACCACAAATCTCCCAGTGGCCGTTCCCATAAAGCATTCGTCGCAAATAAAACAGTCAAGCGTAGTAGGTACTTTTATCTATTGCAGGCCATTAAACTGCGAAGTGGGTCAGCCGGTGGCGAACACAAAGCCATGGAAACGAGAGACATTCCTCGGCGTAATTAAAGGAGCCAGGCGAGGGCAGGGCTGCACACGTACGTTCACTAATTCCCCGTGGCCGGTCGGCCGCGGAATTCGGAATATCGCCCCGGCTCTCCGCCGACCGGTTTCCCGCAAAAAGAATACTTAATTCGAGCGGCGCGGCGCTCTAAAAGCTCAGGTAAAATGGGGATCAATTTTGAATTCATTTGATGTCGAGTTAAATTTTGGGAATGCGGGATACATCAGCTATAGCATTAAATGACAAACCTAACCTACATTGAAATCGTACATTTAATTAGCACTTTATCATCAGGGGAGCTCATTAGGGGAGGCCTAATGAGCTCACTAGCGTCCTGTTTACATTAGCACTAAGTAAATCGCAGAAAAAAAACTGACCCGTTCGATAAACTCACACTACACGTGTATCCTAAATTGCAATGATACCTTATCGCCTCAAACTTTGAATTCAGATACCGTCTGTATTATTAATTAAAGCGACAAGTCAGGAAGAGTTTCTTATCGCATTGGCACACAGCGAATAAGCGAACCACAGGCTCACTCGTCTATTTGCCAGCACACATAGCCGCCGATAAGATAGGAATTGTTTACATATGCCACCCTGCAAGCAGGGGGCACTGAACTGGAGACTGGAGAGAAATTGCTCAAATTAAATTGAGAGCAGGACAACCCCGCCCAACCCTTACAAAACTGGGTTATGAACAAACAATATGGTTTCAAGGCAGTTTATTTGTAAACGGAATTAACCTACGTTACTTTATTCCAAGTATTTCAACGCAATCACAAATTCGCACACCTTATTCGTTAAAATTATAGGTCGACCTACCAAAAGCAACCACGCCTTGTTTGAGGAGACTTCTTCATCAATGTACTTAAATGTGCTGATGAGTACCTATCCAACGTTATCAACTAAATTGTTCTTCATTAACTACGCTACTAAGGCATCAATCAAAATGCAAACAATGCTCAGGCCATGTGTAATGCTATCTATAATTATAATAAGTCATTTGTTGACTATGTTTGACTATTCTTCAGTGAACCACAAATTGTAGCCATCTTTTATTCTTAAAATTAATTTAGCGTATTTAGCATTGTTAATTTTAAACAATGCATAGCTTTTATAAAACAAGGCGTCTATTCTAAAAGTCTAGGATCATAAAATATATACGACTAAGTGATAGTACTTAGTCGTATATATTTTATGATCCTAGACATTTTATTCTTTTAGTTCTAAGATTTTTTGAATAAATTATTATTTCTCATTTTCCCGTAAATATTGTTGCGGCATTATCTCGCGCAATGGTACTAGTCCACAGCTGTTACGATTTCGCTATGACCATCAGTTCGGAATGGTTCGCAACAAAGCGATAAATCGACACTGGCCACCGAGGTCGTTGAACTATCGATTGGTTAACGAGCTTTGGGAGTGGTAGGTGTGATTCCTTTGTCGCTGCGCAGTTATACGATGATACTACTTTATTGTGTTAAGCACACAAGGCTCCTCTCGAAAAACGTGTGTTACGCTTTTTAAATGAAGAGATAAACTTTACTGCAGTGGTGTTTAATTAATAAGAAATACTGTTTTTCCGGTCTGATGTCAATAACAGAAAGAATGTCTTCTAGAGCTTCGTGATACAGCGGGGCGGCCTAATCGTAATTTTCCATCTCGTGAGATTGTGGTCAGACGAAGGTCTATCGAATAGTTTAAAAAAACTAAGATGAAGAATTTTCTGTAAATAAATAGGATTCGAGAAACCGCGCACGAACTTATATATAAAGATAACTCCTTAGCAACAGCTTCTGAATTCTAAACATGAACGATAACCGCGACTGCACTCTCGGCGAGTGCATAATTTATTAAAAAGTCCGGTTCGTAGATAGAATCTCTGCATTGCCATTTAGCCGCGCGCTCAGTATGCAATGTTTATTCATGTATTCACAAAGAGTTTCATAATCTCTGTGGAGAACGTGCTGCAAAGCGGTTCCAATTATTCCTGGCCACTAATCCGATAGCGGCATTTCATCGCGCTCACGCGTCAAAAGAACCCCTTTCACTGTTCATGCGATAATAGTAGGGACGCCTTGTCTGACAATGTGATGTGTCCACTCCACCATCAATATACGAAGACAAAATGGGGTTGGATTGCTGACTTTCACATTCGAATGAGCACGATAAAAGCATGCAATATCCCGCATGCTTAGTGCTGGCTTTGGTGTTAATAGCTAGTCTGTTCTGGTAGCCTACCCGTTTGTGAAATACCGTGCCACACAGAAATTGCTCTCTTACATTACTTTATACTTTTATTTTCATCTGTCCATTTATCGTTATACTAAAGTATACTGAATGTCCCATAAAGCCCATCTGCGAACTCGTATATCGAGGTCATGCCAGCTCTCGCGTTGTTTAAACTTGATTGGTTCTGTTCGCGATCAATGTCGAGGGGAAACTGATGTTTAATTAAGCCTTCGGTGCTCGCCGAGCTCTGTACAATCTCATCGGCGTCGTTCGAATCAATCACTGTAGGCAGTCAAGTACACAACCAACGAGAGAAAGGAAAAGGCCGGTGCGTTGGTGGATACAAAAAGGGCCCTTTAAACTGCAGAAAAGGAAACAACAGCGACAGGGCAAAGCAGGCCCACAGCTTTGTTACAAAGTGAAAAGCACAATCCGTTCAATAACGATAGTTAGAAGCTAGTTTACCAAAGACGGCTACATAATCGATGGAACATAACCGATAGCGATTAATTATAGATATCGGTGGATGTACCGCTAGCGAAGAGGGGGACGAGGGTGTGTGCAAACACTGTAATTTACCACCGGCTATAATCTTTGACAGACAAGACAAGGGGTCCCCTGACGTCCCGGTATTGATTGCCTCGCTGTGGCCCGATGGCTCTGGGACAATAGGCAATTACAAACGGACTATTAATTAGATCGTTTGGCAGAGTTATTCCATGAATCACACAAATCGCACTTGGGGTTGGATATCTCCTCTGTTTAGATTTCTTACACAAAGAGCAATGATATAAGGCGCTACGCTTGATAAAGGAAAAAGTCGATATCACACATGCGTGGAAGAGCAGTCCCGAGTTGACCTATATCGCACATTATCGATCACGCATATTTATGATACGTGAGCAGCTAAGCAGTAATAACTAATAAGCGAATAAACCGGTGAATTATGTAGAGCTAATCTAAAACATTTATACAACCATTTTTAATGTAATTATGACTATCCATCCATAGTTATAGAGAAGAAAGATTGTTAGTATAGAATAGGCTCCGAAACTACTGCACCTATTCGAAAAATTATTTTACCATTAGAATCCTACATTATCCCTGATGAACAGAGGCTAAAGAGTATTCATTAGGGATACATTTGAAAAACTAAACGCGAATGTGTGTTTAGAAATTATTAATTTTTGAAATACCGGTGCGGACCGCTAGTTAGGAATAAATAGAGATGTGATGTATATCCACAGTGAGTTGGTTTACCCTCACAGTTAGTGCACTTCTGTTGGATCTAAGTAAACTAGCAGGAGATGCAGTTTGACCAAGTTGAATATTCATTAGCTCTAGTTAGACGACAGAAGCTCTCCGTGATAGTTGTCCGAAGACAGGCAACTTGCTTGTATCTTAGACGGGCAATTTGGACGAGTTCGTCCGCTCTGGCTCGGACATACATTCTTGATGATTAACGAGCTCCTACTTAGATACGTGCTACTGTATTTGCTATTCAATTAATTATATGGTTTCAGGGAAACGTTTGTCATGGTAAGATTTATTATGCGGACTAGATTAAGCACATTGGTAGATAATTAATTCAATCTCGTTGTGCTGATGCGTCGTCCAACCCTTCAGTCATTTCATTGGAGACACGTTACGTAAAAGAAAAACATGAATTCATAAAAACACGTTACGGAAATCTCCAACTTGTTTGTCATAAGTTCATAACCATAACAAGTTGCAAAAAAAAGTTATTTACGTACGCAGTTTTCCGGGGCGAAAGTTTACAAAGTCGACACTAGGGACGATAACATTATTTCTCCTTTACATTCAGCATTCGCTCCCGCCGAGGAAAGTCTGAAACTAGTTCGATAGTTACACAGGCCCGTACAGCCGGCAAAGTTGAACAGCAAGTAGAGCAAAAAACACTGGAAGAGACGACATGCTAAACTAAAGTTCCTGTTGTTTCTACGACTTGAGTTAAAAGTTTGAGATAGGATGGAGCGCAATTATGTAAGCTCGCAACTGGAAGCGATCTCAAGTATCATTGCTATACATTACTATTGTGAAAAGTCAACAAACCAGATAATTTAAGGCTTTCATTAAAATAGCAAATATTTACATCCACGTAAACGAATACACCGCTGACAAAGTAATAGTGAACATTCCAACTTGCAGCTAAAAGCGTCTGATTCGCAGTCGCAACGCTAATTTCATTTCCAGCACTTGAGATCTGCACTTTTAGTTTCCGAGTGCGGGGCGAACTTGGCAACTGAGCAGACTGGTTCAGGGAGGGGCCTGAACAAACTCCGAGAACTTTCTCCACGAGGGCAGCAGCGTGCTACTTCTGATCTGTCATATATGTATATCTTACCTTTACATATGTAATATAAAGAGGAAAGATTTTATTGATGTTTGTTTTTTGAATAGAATGGGCTCCGAATCTCCTAGACTGATTTCACTACTATAATCGTAGAATTCTAATAGTGAAATCGGTCTAGTAGATTCGAGAATTTTTTTTTCATGTTGGGGTACCGAAGGAAAACTTCAATAATATTAACCAACGTGTGTTTCGAAAAATTTGTAATTTATGACAATTTTAATACTCGTGCGAAGACTCGGACCGCTTACATAATATTTGAAATAAAATATACGTCGCTTTGATGAGAGACGCAATGAAATTACAATGGTAAACAAATTGTACGCATCTTTTCTATTTCATTCGGAGAATAAACTGTTTTACTCGCTTTATTGATGAAGTAGGTATATTAATATATTTACTCGGAACCATTAGTGCGAGGACACTAATGTATCTATATATATATATATATAGATTTATGTAGATTTTTTGTAAGAAAATCATAACTGGCAAATATTAATGAAATAGATTGCATTGCAACGACGTGGAGCAGTTACGTACAGCTGTGATTGTGTCTTTTGGTATGAGACGTTGGAGATTTTAAATTTCGAACGTAAATGATGTAATTAAGATTTTAAAAATAAATAACAAATCATATCCGATTTGACGAAATAATAAAGGCGAATTTCATTGAACGAAGGGCAATAAGACCCGCCTGATTGGTTATCCAAGGCTTTGAGACGTCCAACGTTGTATCAAACACTCCAGTGACTTTCTCGGTAGAGAAGGCACGCGAGCATCGTGTATAACATAATATAAGCCGGGTAGGTGCTATCTAGCAAGAGCACATCAATAAACAACCTCGCACGGGCGATTTATTTTCAATTTGTACATAGTAGGGTAGCCAAAAGCGGAAATTTTATGTAACTAAGCCATAAATAAAGTGAACCGAATCTCGTTTTGGCATTGCGGCTCTTTGTGGGGAGTAAACACACGACAAATGGCACCCAGGAATGGATTTTCTATTAGAAGACATTTAATCGAAATTGTTTCTGTGAAAGACGAGCGGATTGTATAATAATTGTTGTTTTTCTAGTACTTATTTTTCAGGTTGTTGCTCAAGCTTTCCTAGTATCCTATGGTCTCTTCTATAATTTGGAAGAATAAATAAATATTCGTAATAAATGTATGATATTTCCGCTAAAATGCTTCCATAAAGTAAATAAATATTAAATCTCTACAGCTAGTGGAATTTTCCCAAGAGATTTCCCGGAATCCTACAGCCACGTGTATCCGAAAACCAGTTTGAAAATTCGGCTACATAAAAGAATATTTTGGGGGCCTTCTTTTCAAATTCTTTATCCATGGATGTTTTTATACCAATTCTTGCGATTTTTCTATTAATAATTTTCCTAGAAGGTTGTTTTCTTGAATCCCCGAAATGTTTTTGTGACATTTAAGTAATAAGTCGTAAATTCACTACGATGCCTCTCGGCTAGAACGTTGAGGGCGTGTTTTTCTTGAAACTGTTTAATTTGGTTACCAACAGGAAATGTTGAGCTGAATAAATGGCTCTGTGTAAATAAAATAAAGCTACGAGTGCGACCCGGTCACCAGGCTTATACATTATACAGCTGAATCAAAAAAATAGTATTCTTTCATCAGCTTTTCAGAATTTTAGATTGTGTACAGAACTTGTATGGAATTTGCTGATTAGACCACTTTTTCTATTATTGTTATTAAGATTTTTACGGTAAAATTATGATAAAAAGACCTAGCAGGTATTTAAATCATAATCATCGACATTAATATCTACATAAATAATATTTTATAAATACCTACTTATTAACTAATATATAAAATAAATATTAAATAATATTTTTAGAAACTTGGTCCCTGGCACTCTGTACCTACTTGCATTGCATTTATCTTATAAACGTACATTACTTTGATACTAAGACCGACAAATTCAAACAATGTTAACAATAAATATGTATATTTATGCATTTAGAAACATCATTTAATAATTTGTAATAATTAAGTTTGTGTAAATCAATGTCGGGGTTAGGTTTCGCGAAATCTCATTAGAACACTATACTGAGTTCGCACGTCGCTATTCGCTCCCCAAGTTATGGCCCCGAGAGCGAAATTTCGACATAATTCGTACAAATTAGACAACAATCCTCGTTTAAAGGCATTAAGAGAGCCCCGCGAAGTTATAATGAAATTCACGAGCAATAAAACTTCCCTTTTGACTAACCCCTAGATATACATTTGGGTGTAGGGTTATCACATCTGCTGGTAAACTAAGTTTCTGCACGATTGCAAAGCATATTGCTGTTATAAGTTTACCATAATGTAGTATAGCAACTAGTTACAGATAATAAAATGTCCGGGATTAATACTTAGAAACAAATAAAAAGATACAAGTAGACTAAGATGATAAGATAATCTAGGGTATCATACACAACTCAATGGAAATAAGCCAATAATAACATATAAATTGACATTTTTATCATCAAAGTTTATTTAGCTGTTGAACGTCAGATTATCTTTCAGAGAACACCAACCATAGACTTAATCAAGAAGTCCACAGTTTAGTGCAGCACCGAGAAGCAGGATGGCTGAACTAAAACAATATCAGCAATAAAAACGTCTTAGGGTCGTTTAAAGCTACATTTGGCTCAGCCCTGGGCCACGCGTAAAGTTATGAAACGGGAGCGATGCCGTCCGCCAGACGAGTGCCAAACTCAGACAAAGAGAACTAACTTCCATTAAATCTTTTGCAACTAAGTTTCCCGTCCCCGCTGATTTCTGCCTCGCGTCGCGTGTACTTTGAACTCACAAAACATAAGTATGAGAAAAAGTTCAAAGTTTCGCTAGTTGCCAGAACTTTCTGCTCTAAAATATAATTAGGATCATTTGTTTTAATTTAACTATTTTAGTATTTTGCTAAGTGCTATTATTAAGGTCGAGTGCTTGGGGCCGAATTCTGCTAACCTATCAGATAACTATGTCAATAGTATCGTCGCAGAACACTCCGTAGATGAAAGATAATCTAGGGTAGAGAGTGCACGCGGTGCTATTTACACCGAGAGATTGATAGATAACTTTTTCATCATATTTCATGGCTTGCCGATGTCTGTACTGCCTCAACTCTACCAGTTTCCTCCTAAAAGGGATTGGTTTCATTTCAAGTCTACCTCCATCTGTAGTTTCTTTCATCGAAGTTAAAATGCCAAAATACTCAATTCTGAGACGATACCCTTGGTATGGTGAAGAAGTCAGTTAAGTGGAACCTCGTGGAACTTCTAGAATATAAAGCTGTTTAGATGAATGCTATACAACTAATTGCATTTCCTTGTATCTCGCGACATTGTAGATTGCGTAAATAAATTAGATAAGGAACGCGAGTGTTCCTATCACTATAGCGCTTATTTCCACAATTGCTTGTGATGTAATAAAATAAACGATGAATAAATAAACGGAGAATGATAAACTTTGACCATTTCCAAGAATTGTGAGGGCACGATTGTTTACACACAAAATATCGTTGTATTAACGAGATGATAAGATTTATCTTCATTTTGTATTAATTATTTTTATTTACTTTCCCATCCCACAAAATTCTTGTGTACGACGTTCAGCTATGGACAGTTCTGTTGATGTGATGTATGTAAGTGCTTAACTAATATTATTACCACCCTAATATCCGTTACGCACTGTCGACTAGTTCGCCGACAACTCAGTCGACGGCAACTGACTTTCTGTTGAATAAATAGGTGTTTAAGCACTTGGTCACCGGTCTCCCGGGCGACTCAGTCTATGTTTTGGTCGCCGCCGAGGGATAGGGTCACTGTAGACAAGGCCACAGTGCGTACCGGCTCTATACATATGTAACTTTTGTGAGTAGATTCTTTCATTACCCAGCAAATTACCTCACAGCAAAACCAAGGCGGTGATTTTCACCAATCAAATAGTAAATAAGTGATTGTCCGCAGAACAACAAACCGATAAAATTAAGTGAATTATAGAACGCGGCACAAACCAGCCAGGGCGCGGTAGATTGCGCACTAAATTGGGTTATCTCTAACATTTCGAAACGCAGTTACCCGTTATCTGGTACAATAACAGCAGGCTTAATTGTATACCCTAGCTCCGAGTCGATTTATTGTGCGTTACAGGAATCTAAAGCTTTTGTTTCAAACTCTAGTACGTAGCATATTTTTTTATATGCTAGATTCTGCCACAAACAATGAATTATGTATAAGAAAATTAAGTTCATGAAACCAGAATCATTGAGCAAAACAAAGGTTTAAGTTATGATGAATGGTCTAAATTCCCAGAAGAAGCAATTAAACACGAAATTATAAAAAAAAAACTTTCGAAAGACAAATTAGCTCCCTTGTTTTAAAACTCCAAAGAACAAATTATGAACTAGCGCAAATTCCAAAGTTTGGCTCTTCAGAAGTTGCGAGTTTGAAATAAATCACAATTTCTTTCATTACCGTAAAGTCGATTAAAAACATCTCCTTAGCTAACAATATTTTATAGTGGTGCGGAGTTTAACAGACAAATTTTACAACAAAATCCGTAAAAGTTGGATAAAACTGTTGGCTACACGTTACCATGTTTTTGAGGGATTACCCGCTTCCTCCGGATTTATGTACTTAACTAAACTGATGGTTTAACTTGCTCTTGTTATGTTGAGTTATGCTGTTTAGGCTGATAAAAGGCTACTGACACTTCACGATTTTAATAATAATACCCCCCATTTAGAAGCAGAGAAAATTAAAATCAATTGCAAGAACATGTCAACAAAGTCCATTTTTGAATGAACGTTGCAATTCCGTATTACCTTGTCGTGAGCTTTCCATTCTCTCATTGAGTATAAATAGCTGATCAGCGACCGGCACACAGTCTGCCCGCGATTATACTTATCATCATCATCATCTACGCAACAGCCTACGATAGTCCACTGCTGGACATAGGCCTATATTATTATACCTATACAACGCTACAACAGTTTCCAACTTCAAAAGCCAAACAGCTTACGAGATATCAGACCACCAGATCGGGTTGTTAGCTCGCCGTAGCCCCCGGGTTAACAACGTTCCATACATGGTTATATTTAACACTAACATACCGTACAGGTACAAATTCTACACAAGCGAACACTGAACACTGAACACACATGCAGTAAGAGGGTTCACTGTTTCTAATGAAATGTCGTGTGCGAACATAAACTACCGCCGCCGGCTTCGTACGCGTTCTTTAGAAACAAAAATTTTTATAGGACTATTATAGTTGTTTTGTCAAAATAAACATTCATCCATGCATATTTCGCATTTATATATATATATATATAAGTTTGAAATAGATTCAAGAATATTCCGTATTTTAAAACATTACGCAGACATCAAAGCTACGCTTCGTGTGAATTCTAAATGTCGAGAGGATGCGGCCGGATTTAAAATTCTAAGCGCGGACGGTTTTGGAAAACAACGAGCCGTATCTCAAAGCGTTGTCGTAAGCCGTTTTGTAATTATGTAAATGCCGTTTCAAATTTAGGAAACGTGTTATTTTTCACTGTTTTAGACTGATAGATTTGCCGCGTTTATAATAACGAAGTTAAAGGTAGATAGATAACTCCATAAAACGAGGTACATTCAGCGTTCATTTGTCAGACTTGAATCTGTGCAAAGGCTGCTCACAAAAGACAATGGGGTGTAGAAAAGTAATTTATCGCGTATGTGGGGCAATAAGTAGTTCAAGACAAGTCCGAAGCCACAAAAGTGGGCATCTTTAAAACTATAGGTTGTGTACTTGAGCTTGGCTGAAAGCAGAAAAGGAACTGGTCGAATGTAGTAATTTGCGAGTGTCGCACAGTTATTTGTTGTGAAGCCGGGTTCAGATAACAAAAGCGTGTATCTATCTATGCTCGGTCGTTTTCGTTAGTCGCGTAAGTGGTGTATCTAGAGATAAAACAAGATCACGAAAGTAATAAAGAGCTCTGTTAGGATTTGAAAGTCATCGGATCAAGGGATTGTTTGCGCGTTCTGTCCTTTCTTACGTACTTTCTAGTTTTGCATCGTAATTAAATTGTTAGTATATTAATATATATTAGAGTATATTAAGTGTAATTTAGCTAGTCCAAAGCTGTACAACCGTCAAAATTTCTGCGATCTCTAGGAAGTCTTGAAGCTTATTTGCAAAAAGTATGAGTCAAGTCCAACCGGCGCATGTGTCGAATAGTAGTTTTTCGCGTAAGTGGAGAAAGCTAGTCCAAAGTAGGACAACCGTCGAAAATTTCTGCGATCTCTAAGAAATCTTGGAGCTATGCAAAAAGTGAATGGTCTCGTACAAACGCAACGTGCCGTGCGGGTGTCGCACAGTAATTTGTCGCGTAAGTGGGGCAGGGCCAGCGGCGCGGGCGGGCGGGCGTTCGATCGCGGGGACGCGCTCAGGTTGTTCACCCCGCGCCGCGGCCGGACCGGCAAGCGACGCGACCACGCTGCATTCTAACAACGATCCAACCGCTTCTTTTATCGCAGCAAGCTGGATACCAAGGTCCGCTCGCTTCTGTTTCATATCAAATGTATGCAAACAGCGTTCTATTTTTAACTGGGTTGGATTAACTTTTATATATTTTACTGGATTTTACGATTATTTCAGCTAAAAATAGTTACAACCCGCGCGGTCTTAAATCACAGGCGCAATACAAGTACTTAACTCATGATTTGTTTTGTTTGTAGTACTTATAATTTAAGCAATGTTGTGAGTTAAGCGACGATAATACTTCTATGAACTTCATGAAATGAAAATGAAGTCTGTTTTTGTCATGGAGCATTATTAGTTTACACCGCTTGATTAGCCAATATCTATAATTTCCTTTGCGCCCTCAAGTAAAAACAAACGCCCGGAAATCAGAGCAAATGGAAACCCTCTATCAAAGGAAAGTCCCCTCCACCCATTTATTATTGGGGGCTATCAAATCAACAGCCATCAATTGGAGCGAGATCGATCGTGAAAGTTCCTCAGGGCAGCTACCTTTCCCTTCAAACCGCATGGGAAGTGGGCTCTACTTAACTTGCCACATAAACTTTATACAGCTATGTTGAAACTTGAAACACTCCTTTAGCGGTGCTGTGAGGGATTTTGATGGGCTGTAAATCGGAGTGTGCGAGGGATGCGGATGGAGTGTTTGCATGGTTAAGTTTATATATTCCCTAAAATAGTTTTGTTAGACGTGCGTGATAATGATCGAGGATCCACATGCCCATCTGCAGTTTCATAGAGCGCTGTCGTATCATGCAATAACTTGAATTAAATACATGCAAATAATACATAGAATATTCAAAAAGCAACAAAACCTTGCGATGTCGGTTTAAAAATAAACAACGTCAAAGGCAATGCTCCGAGTGTTCATTCTGCGTGTATTCAGATCGTTCAAGTGAACGAGGCGACAACGACAGGTCTATTGATCCAGCGAAGCAGACAATCGAACGGCCCCGCGCTGGCCGCTGATCGGAAACCAATGGAGCGGCCACAATGCACGATGATGCAAGGTTTCATATCATAACACAGGCGATCTAGTCTGCTAGGATATATCTAGGTGCGTATACATGCGTATACATATATGACAATAGAATTCAATGCTAATTATGTCATGTATGTGAAATGATTGCATGGATAATTTCCGCAACAGTTGAAGTCGACCAGGAATATCATTTATGATCACACGAAACTTACCCTGAACGTGAGGTTTGATTATAATAAAGTAAACAGCTTCATTCGTGACAGAAGAAATCGCGTCGAAAAAGCTAGAAAATAAAATGTACTACGATAATTCCTATCTAATAATAACAACAAACACAGATATTATTGTGTTTGTGAATGTCATCTTATAGAAGCCTTTATTCAAGCTTTCGTACACAATCGCGTAATGAGATCTTTTTAAGCAAAGAGCCAATTCACAGCGCCTTTTTTTAACCCACTTAAAACTTTCTTTGAACAACTCAAAAGCAACCCCAGTGGCCAGCTGGCAAACAGCTCGAGAGTCTCTTTGTCAAAGCGATTAAACTCAAATTGAGTTCTGGCTGAAAAACGAAGGCAACAGCGCTGTTTTTACGTTTGTCACTCGCCATTGGCCCGAGGCGGGCAGCCTAGGCACGTTTGGGCAGCTATTTCTATAGAACTGAAATGTTACACTTTTTTTTATATTTTTGTTCGTGTACCGGAACGGGCAAAACAAAAATGCGATGCCAGTTCCGCACAAAAGCAAATAACTGATACGAATTTTCGCTATGATATTGTGCTAGAGTTCAGTATTTTTGAACAAATAGAGTACATAGTAAAACTATTATTATATCACAGTGGAAACCTGGTATCTAGCAATTTGTAAGCTCATTTAATAAGCTCCTAGTTAAACTTCAAATAAATATAAAACGGAACCTCCTGAAACCAAGAAGTAAATTTCGCAACAACGATAGAAAATGCTCACCAAGACCGTAAAACATTGTCCGACCGCACACTGCACTCTGTAATTTATTGTATGCACCGCGCTTACCATCACAACGATAATGTGAGCAAGGCCTTGTGCATGGTATAATTATAACCAGTTCAATGTGTATAACTGATATTATAGGGACTGACTATAACAGGCGTTATAGTGACATGATTGCTTGGGCATGTTTATTTGTTCGTTACATTCACATAGCTTTGACATAGTTAAATTGAATTTTATTGGTATTACCAACGCAGACTACATAAATTTCCACAAAAGTAAAGTGATAATTTACTTATTCCGTTATTCGTAAGAAAAATAGTTTGAAAACTTGGTGATGTGATGAGTATAAACACAAATCTAGACAAATATACCGTTAATGATTTTATTGTGTGCGTCTGAATGAGACGTTTTCTTGTTGTAGAAAAATTTCAACCAGACATTGTTTAATGATAATGGTAAAGTGTTTGACCACCATACACATGAAGATTTGACGTCGTTCACATAGGATTTGAAGTCTCCGAGATTGCACTCTACCAGAAAAAGTCTGAAGAGTCGCCATGGCTTTCGGTCTGTCAGATTTATAATAGCATGGACCGTGACAGGAAATCCTAATTACTATCTCTATTCTTCAGCAAAAGATCCGCGCAATCTAGCGAGTCGATCAGTGTAAATAGGTTTTTGGAACGCTTTTACTATGTAATGATCCGAAAAAACTGCAAATAAACTGTTCGTAAAGGATATCAGGGTGATTATGTGGAATAGGCAGCTATTCCGCAAAATCACCCTTTACGAGATCATACGGCAATATTTATAGGTAAGTAAAACTTTGTTGCCAGCACAGCACACAGTAACGGTTTAGCCATAACACAGAATTCACAGACACGAATGCTGAATCAGCTTATAGCGGGCGTAAACAGTAATGGCCGTATCGGATGCGAGGGTCGCTTTTAGCACCCTCGTCTGATTCTATAGCTTCTTTACAAAACAATAGGGGTTTATGAGAGACGACAATTGTGAGAAGTGAGCTGTGAATTGAACGCTATACGGAGAGATAATATCTACCAACTTTTGGAATAGGTGCCTTTTGTTGAATAAAATCTGGAGTTCTTATAGAATTTAACTTTAACTGTGGACCATAGAAAAACGATTAGAAGATTTATCCCATAGAAAGAAAGCACAGATAGAAAACTAATTAAAGCTAAGAACATACCAACCAATACTCGCACTCCCACTGCTTACCACAAATACTTCTAGCGCAATGAAACCGCACATCAAAAGACCACGCACAGTAACCAAGTGGCGAGAGTTGTAAGGGCATCCGCGTGAAAGAAAATGCCCATATCAGCATTCCATTCGAGCAAGCAAAGCGGAAGCGAGCTAGCTGTCTTTCAATATTATTATTGCTCGGAAACTCGCAACGTTCGCATTCGAGCGCTGACTTCACTGTGCTCATTAGGGTTGCTAGCTGGCCGGGCTCAAACAAAAACGTGTTTACATTTTATTCGATGCTCTGCGACTTTTTACAACTTCGCTTTTCATTTTTTATTTTTACTACGTCAGAAAGAAACGTTACACTCTGTTCAGTCTTAGATTTAATATTTTTATTGCGAAGTAAAAGAATACTCCAGTTCTCGTCAAAATAAACAGTCACGAAGACAATAAAATAAGGAAGGAAGTTTTATAGTGAACAAAGCAATTTGCAAGAAAGTTGTATTGCATTAAATAATTTTATGGTACCCATGCTGCGAAACGATTGTATCTTACTTACAGCGAATGCAACAATTCAATGTTAATAATTTAGGGACATTTATCGTTAGTGTTCCCGTAGGAAGTGATTTCCATGACACTATTTTAAGAGACAAAATGGCCAGGAGGTAGCCCTGCAAACATGCCTACAATGAATAGCCAGGCGATTTGCTGCGCTAGTCAAAAATGGGTAAAATATACCGCGGCAATCGCAGAAGGCTGCATTTTTATGGATGCCTCGATAAACTTATTATTTAACTGTCTATTTTATTGATCCGTTCAATATAATAGACTTTTAAATATAAACCATTTAAAGTAGTAATGATTTATTAGCTGTTAAGCGTACTCAATTGGTAGTTATCGATGCAGTCTAGCTGGTATACGACGTTGTATCAAACGTAAACGGTATCAACGATATCTCGCTTCAGTTCTCCTACTTTACGAGACTATCTGCATAAATGTTTACTCAATTTATGCTATTTTACTATAAAAGCTATCGTAGTAGACCGATTCATTATGAATGTAGGTTAACCTTATGAACCTTATTTGTGTTGATGAACCACGGGAAAGAAGGGATTGGATGAGCACTAATTTAACCATGTCTGTTTGTAATTTTATTATTATAAAATATTCTCTAGTCCATTTTGACACTACTTCTGCTGTATTTAAATCTGTTTTATTATTTTTTTTTACTATTATTATCAAACATTTTTAACTCCTTTTGTACATTCATATTATCTATGCTCTTACAACTCTATGATTCTATCATGTTTAGGAACACTATCTAGTAAAAGAAACTTGGTTACATTTTCTACTAAAATATCATGTTATGATTCTTTTCTGTTTTGGATGCCAATATAGTAAATAAAATAAATATACTCTATTTATTTTATTTACTATATTGTGTTATCCTTCTTTGTGTGGTTCAATACGTATTTTCTATCCAACTAATTTCTGCTGTAGATACTTGTAACTACTGAAATCTCTGTATCTTTGTCATCCATGCACCTCATCAGCAAACTTAATTATAGTTCTAACTTACTCCCCTCTTTCTCTCAAACGGCGGTTTCGCCATAATCACCAAGCCTGGCAAGCGGATCGATAATCACAGTAGAGGTGTTCAATTACATAGATGAAAGCAGCTGTTCTTTCTCTAGTTCCCTAAGTTGGTGAGACTGACGTTGGAGGTATTCTTACGTCGCGCCCACAGTAAATCCTTGCCATCATAATCCATGATATTATCCACGGTAAACGAGTTACGAACCATCAGGATAATAAATTCAAACCCATAACTTATTTATAAAAACTCGGATGATATCGCAAGCACTTCGGAAAAGTTTTAAAATTCCATTTTCAAAGAAAGCTTTGAAAAGTTTACCATTTCTTTAATGACGGAACTTTTCATAAGTTTTGATCTGAGCCGCCGAAAGAAGTTTTTTTTTGTGAAATTCGGATCTTCGACGGAGTTTATTTATGTTCCGATATAAACCGAAAAGTTTAAATTGCTTTAGACAAGGAGATAAGATAGCTATCAAAATGCTCAGTGATTAGTAGTAGTTTAAGCAGATATTCTATTAACTTTCTTACGGCATAATATTCTTGAACGCTTTATTAACTAGAATAAGATATCATATCAGTGTCATATCTATAGTTATTATTTAGATGTCGTAGTAACCGTTATTTACAGCTAGTAATTAACAGTTATTCAATTTTTTATAAACAACCTAAAAGCAACACCGCACGCACCCATTAGTTTCTCTTTTATACGGCTCTTCCAATAAAACTCTTGAATTGTCTAGTTGCTTTCTTTCTATTCGTTTTACGCTTGATATTATATCACACTAGCGGTCCACCCAAACAAAAATTTCAATATTTATAAATTTTTACACACATACACTTTGGATTACATTATTAAAGTTTTCATAAAGATGCCTAGCTTTATGAAAAATATTCTTTATTTGATAAAACTCCCTTGACTTCATCACCTCGAACCCGCCACCTCCTGCTTCGCAGGCGGATCTTCGCCCACCCCACCACAGAAGTCGTCAAAAAGGAACCTACCAGAGGAAAGACAGTAGATTTCTCGCGTAGGTACTTTGAGCATCTCTACTGGGTCACTAATCCGCAAAGCGTGGTAATTATGACATATGTATTTGTATTGGGGTTGCAGGCACGATCAGATATCATATGAGTCCGGAAGAGGGTAGATTACAAAATTATTTAGCTACTCGATCAATACGAACTAACCTGAGATGTTTTACTCGCCTCTACATTCCTACCTACAAATGCAAGCATGACAGACCAATTATTTGTGTAAGAGAGCCAATGTAAGTGTAAATTTGCGGGCGTTAGAATAAGATAGCGTAGCGGGGACGGGGGCAAAGATCGCATTCGCTCGCGGCGACGACGACGCCGCGCCGCAGCACACCGGGTCACGGGTCAGTGTTCAGGTCACAGCGCCAAGTACACCGCAAATAGCAGTCTCACTAATGTTAGACGTCAATCTTTGAATGGGTGCGCGTTATTTGGCGAAACAACAAAACGGAATAACTGGCGTAGACAACTAGATTAATGTATACTTTTATTCTAATGAAAAGGAAGGTGTGTCAACAGTCTGCAACTTAGCTCAATTG
Organism: Eupithecia pulchellata; assembly: GCA_963931895.1. Classification (NCBI taxonomy): domain Eukaryota; kingdom Metazoa; phylum Arthropoda; class Insecta; order Lepidoptera; family Geometridae; genus Eupithecia; species Eupithecia pulchellata. The sequence goes on from OZ007544.1 coordinate 1,539,396, forward strand.
TTTCAATTATGAAATAGGAGTTGTAATTTGTGTTATTTGATTGTAATTTTCTTTGAAGTCACGTTTTCTATACTAATATTATAAAGAGGAAAGATTTGATTGTTTGTTTGTTTGTTTGTTTGTTTGTTTGAATTGAATAGGCTCCGAAACTACTGGACCGAGTTAAAAAATTCTTTCACCATTATAATCCTTAATTTTCCGTGATGAACATAGGCTATATAATATTTTCAAAAAAGTTAGCGATCCGCATGAAAAATTCAATAATTGAACCGTGGGCTGTATATTCAACCTCTTTTTCTATTAATGGCGCGTCAGAATAGAAAAAGAGGTTGTATAGCGCACGGTGCTTGCTTTTTCTTTACGGCCAGTGTCAGTTTTGGAATGTCGAGTCAATGTCAAAAACCCCAATGCTGTTAAAAAAAGTAAAGATCCGTATGAAAACTGTGAAACCCATCGTTTTAGTGTGTATAATTTCTGAAAGTTTTGTTTGATACCCGTGCGAAGCCGGGGCGGGCCGCTAGTATTCCAATAAAGCAGTTCCCAAGGGACAGATATAACCTTAAAAAATCCAAAGGACAAGTAACATGTCTATTTTATTGTAAATGTTAAGTCTTAAAAGGTTGCTCTACCTTTTGGCGTACATCTAGTGGATTGCGTCCCCAGCAGTAGGCCTCAGGGCATACATTTTATCTTCAACGATACGGTTTCCGTAAGACTTTTCACAAAAAAATCATATTCGTTCAAGTGAATTCAAACTCTTCGTAATATAATAAAGCATATTGTACAATGCTATTCGCAGTAATACAGCGTTGGCTGCGTGATATAATGTATGTACTACATCTTTGTGCGTGTTCGTTTCGCTACAAGACATATAATGTAGCTAGCTATTGTTGTATGGAAGCACGTACTTCTTTCACATTGGGAGGGCGACGCTCTGATTTTTCTTAAATAGGTCATTCCAGCAATACAATTCCACAAATATAACCGCAATTCGTTTTTGGTGTGTGGATATTTCGTGATTTCAAAGGCGATATTGGAAGCTTTTTCCTTACAGTGGTTTCGGATTGTTGGACGAATTCAAAGGGAGTTTTATCAAATAAATTCTCATTTACGAATTTCGGGGTGGCGATGAGCGGTTTCACATTTTATATTACGTTTGGTATCGCTCCAGCAACTCTTGAGGAAATAAGTGTTTAATGAATGTACGGATATAATTTTCCTGGATCCCGTTAGTGTGCCACAAATGACCAAACAATGTAGTAGGTAGTTATGTATGTAAGCACAAAGTATAGTACAGTCACCGCCTAAAGAAGTGAAACTCCAAAACCTCGAGCAAACAACCACTGAAGCCGCTTCATTATTGTGGAAGACGTAACAAATACAAGGTACATAAAACGGAAATAAGTCTGATTAAAAATCAGCAATAAAATCCCAGTAACTTCGGAATAATATCGAGCGCAATCTAAACTTGAACATTAAATCATTCATTACGTATTCAGGTGAAATTACAGTTCTAATCTAACACATCGAAAGATATCTATTTTACATACGGAAATAGAGAATTTATTAATTAATTTGTTTTTAACGTCTAGGTGCCAGCTAATGAGTTTATTTGGCATTGTGTGAGAACACAGAGTTTTGTAGTCATCTGTTCAACTGATGGTTGGCAGTGACTGTACTTGAGCTGTTGCTAGGCGGTACGTCGCGGTTCGCGGCCAGCACAGTCACACGAGAAAGCGAATGAAAGCGGATCACTTTCAAGACAAGGCAGTTTGCTGTTTTCGCATAGAAGGCAGTGTGCCGGCGGCGCCTGATTATCGGACACAACTCTTACTGACAGCTTTAAAAAACATTGTCAGTAGATGACTAGCATGTTTTTCCAATTTCGCTAACGAATAATTGAAATTGTTCTATATTTATTTGTTTAGAGCCTAACTAACTAATATTAAAATTAGTCTAGTATTAAAAGCCTAGTAAAGTCTAGAAAAACAAGATAACAACCAGCAACGTAAGCCTGCTTTGATTGTAAGCGCGTCTTTTGTACGTTGCGACACGGATAACGCAGCCGCGCGGTTACAAATAGGGTTGTAAATCAATGGTAATAACACGATTTATTCTACTGTAATACCAGTAAATAAAACTTGTCTGGTCGGACGAGATTGGATTCATTGTATAAGCTAGCTGCGGTAAATCATAACTCTGAAATGTGTCTACTTTAAAGGTATACAGTTTCCTCGACGTGGCATGTTTATTATACATTTCAGTTGTGACTTGGTTTGGCACTCTCGCAAAGGAAGCTTGGATTTGGTTTAAATATGCAACGAAGCTGACCCGTTCCCTAAACCTAGTTGCAACTCAGCGCTAAGGGGGAACTTGATGCTAGATAAAAAATAGATTTTTGTTATTTCTGCTGCAGTTATTTACCCATTTGCTTTAAACTCGCTGAACGAGATTGATTACTAAATCAACATAATATCGATTCGATAGACTCCAAAACGGTATTTAATTGATTCGGAGTTGTTTTAGCGTGGGTTCATAGCAAACCATGTACGCAAAACGTATCTGCTATCTAAAATTTCATTTAACACGAGACGTTACCGACAACAATAATCACGCTTCAGTCGTATACAAATATACATGCAGCGAACTAGAGCCAGCCCTGTTAAACAACACAGAACACATCAGCGAGATCAATCGCATTGATTGCGACTATTCATAGCCTTTTTCATTGCCGTATGCAAGCGAACGCATATCGGATCCGACACGTGGCGTTTTTTTATTCCCTCCGCCAATTGCTATCTTTAGAGCGTTACTTTTCATTTCTAGCAAACTGCAATGTCACGTATGCTTTGAGACTTGCCAGGTTAATCAGCAAATTGTATTGAAATGGAAAAGCATTAATTTTTTGCAAATATGGTTAGAAAACTATGTACGCCAGCGGATCCCAAAGAAGCTCAATTGCAGCGCAAACCGAGTAGCAGAGGTAAACGCCCCGAAACGTTCGCATCGTATTTTACGTATTCCGACACGTCTTCGATCGGCGATGCGAATAAAATGTAGACTCCTTATCTATGCGGAGGATTTCTTAAGCTAGCTTCTTTAAAAATGTTGCATATCTGATGCTTTGCGATGCGATCTCGCGATGCTTTCTTTGTTCCAACAAACAATAGCAAGCGAGTGCTTGATATAAATGAATTTTAATGTATTTTTAACGATTCCGAGTTCTGAGAGCAGGAAACGAGAGTTCCGCAAACCCGTGGTTTTCTCGGTTATTCATTTGTTATGCGAGAGTTTATATCATAATGATGTATTATGCTATTACTTATCTACCTTTAATTTTACCGTTACTGCGAATGGCAGAATCGTGGCATAGGTAATTAATAATAATTAATTATTTGCAATCCAAAGCGTCAGTCACAGCCGCAAAGTAGTATGTATCTATAACTTAGAAACCATGTGTTAGCACAATCATTTTTTAGAAATATATTTGCATTATATTTACTTTTTGGACTTCATGCAACCGTTCTATTAAAATCCAATACACGATGGACGAATATCTAAACGAAGAATAAGAATATTTTTAAACTTACGCGATCTGTACACTGATTAGTGCTATATAAACTGGTATTTATCGCGTTTTTTGTTTAATTTTTTTTTCTTCTCTCGACGTTTCAACAGGTTTGCACTCTGTCGTGGTCACGAGGTGACTGAAAAAAAAATTTAAAAAAAAGGCGATAAATACCCGTTAATATAGTACTAATCATTAGAAGAATAAGAAGTTTTAGTACAACAAATTACACGTCCTCTCTGTCCATACATATTATGTGTGCCCGGCAGGTTCCATAGTGAAAATATTTAAACTATTAACCTTTGTATAGCAATAAATGATTGAGTATTAAGTTTCCTAGTCTAGCTTTAATTAAAACTAAATCATGGTAAACCAAGCCCGACGGAGAAAAAATCTATCGAATCGAACTGTGCATCGGATTAATTATCCCGGCATCGTTAATTAAAGCTGGTTTATTATGAGCGATACTGCTATAAAACTAGAATAAGAATGTTCTTAGCCTAGCCTCGAGGTCATTCAACCGATGTGCGTCAATGTCAGAAAAAATGCCTTAGTGATAAACGTATCTCAGCCTGTAAACATTGATTAACATGCGATGTTTAATTTGATAGTTGACTCGACAATTTAACTCGTGGCTTGCGTAAATGTCTATAGCTAACGTCTTTGGTAACCGCTTTTTGTCGTTCTCTACTTTCACCTCTACAAAAAATCTCCGATTCTGTGTCAAGTTTTTATCTTTGTTTTTATGGAAATCGGATAGTAACAATACCGTAAATAGAGTCAGGATCGGGTTTCTCTCCGTAGGCGGAAGCTGTTTGCTAAATGCGCGCGTCTCCTTGCGGAAATCCTGTGAGCCTGGTATTCGGACGTTAGCCGATATTACAGAATTCCGCGAAGCTTTTTGTCCGCACAATCTGTAGATCCGTTGCTGCATCGTTTATGTTTTACAGCATTCAATCTGCAATGAATCTTCAGAGGACGTATGGGTCTTTACAGGCCTCAATGGTGCTCAAGACTTCCGCAACGCTGCTATAGTCATCTGTCACAGATGCAAAGAGTAACTTTGATCTCTGAAGACAATTGCCTCGTTTATTTCCCTGTAGAAACGATGTTCCTGACAGGAAGCATTAACAAACAGTGGCGGTGCTTCCTTCGACGCATCGCCGGCATCCGCTAAAAGTCCATTAGGGCAGCCACCTGCCACGATCATACATCTCGATAAGTAGACTTACAAGAGATACATGATTAAACAGTACAATAATTACAATTTGGAATGATTCCGTGACAATAATTCGTGATAAATTAAACGTTTGTTCAACTGCATTATAGAATCTAATCATGATGGTGAATTGGCAGGCGGATAACTCATCCGCAATTAAAAGCGTTCTGACTATGGCAAAGATATTAGCGAGATATGTCAGTAGCAGACGTAGATATGGAGCTGATGGAGAATTCGTATTTTGATACAAAATATCTTACGGTGTCGGGGAACAGCAGTGACCCCCTCACGCCCTCAAAACAAAATGAAACAAGTCTATCGACAGGTAGATAAAAGAGAAAAGCTTCCAAGAAACAAAACTATTAATATTTTCAATAAGGTATTACATAAAGCACTCAACTTAATGCCAGAGATTTCCCAAGGGTACCCTTACTCAGAAAATAAATAAGAGTTTCATAAGTTTACGTGCTTCTTTTATAAAACCATCTGATTACATTATCTTGACTGAATGTATATTTTAAACTTCAGCTATTGACTGACTGAACTTTCTTTGTTTTAGAAGTGCTTTTTTTTATAAGTTTTAAAATTAAATTTTGAAATAATGTCCACAATTATTATCAGATTTGACTGCTTCAACCAACACAGCGTGTAATAAAACCGGCTATTTGTGACTCAACTCGCAAAAGAAGAATTCCATATCGTCGAACAGAACTATTCCGCAAAAAATTTAACCCTAAAAACGGTCGATTATATCATGAATTATAATTTACTCACTTTGTGGTATTTCTGATGCCTCCTCGCCTTTACGGTTCATAAGATACAGCTGACAAACAGACGGACAGCGGAGGCCTAAGCCTCCGCTGTCCGGCCGAAGGTTGAAAAACACCCTATTGCTAACAATAGGGTGTTTTTCAACCTTCGGCCACGGAACCTTAAAAACAACCATGATATGCAAAGCAGAGTGCTTTAAGGAGTAGTTTTATTCTAGACAAGAAAGAGGAACACACTTAGCTACTTTACATTCGGTCACGTCTCCTACGAACCCGGTCATTGGCACTGCATCTACAACTGCAGTAACAGTTACACTGCAGTTCACATTCAGAACGACAACTTCAAACTAGATGAGTTCGGCATAAAATTTTACACTCTACGTTCGCGTGGACTCATTCCTGTGTTATGAATAATTTTGAATAACTTGAGGGTATTGTGTTCTCGCATTTGACTTTTGTTTTCTTGGACAATAGCGGACGGACATACAGAAATTCTTACCTAATATTATCATCCTCCTTCATCCATCAAAAACTTCCAACGAATGCATAAATAAATAATATTGGACAATCCACATAGCATCATCTAGCCCCAAGTTAAGCAAATAATACAATACATTAAAGATAGATTGTTTTATTGTGTACAGAAAATGAACAGAGCAGTCAGAACAAAATAAATATTATACATACATTTTTCCCGAGGCAGGAACCGATCCCGCAGGAGGTTCCTGTGTCGCAGGCGGAAATTCGCCTACCTTACAACAAAGGTATACTTTTTGATTAATAATTGAATCTCCTACAAGAATGCTCGGTCACGTTCATAAGCAAAAAATACCCCTAGCCTCATACCAAGAATAACGGTAGATCCTTGTCCGCAATAAGTGATGGCTAATTGATGTGACAGCAACAAGTTAAGCAACAAAACACCGACTGTTCGGATCCAGTCTAGTCGCGTATTTGTACTGCTATGCTTTATGCTTTATAAGTCAACGAACTTTTCATAATGGGAAGTCTGTAGCTAGATATTTTACACGCCTTTGCTGCAAATTTCACACCTCGCTTCACGTAAGAATTCACAAATGATTCATGAATTGCTCAGTTCGCACGTTGAAAACACGCTGAAATGTTTAAGTAGTTTCACACGGTTTTTCCTGGAAAAAGAAGCCATTTCTTTTCTCCGGATCTATAGAATAGAATATCAATTATTGTCCAATCATAAAGAGCTACAGCTAAATTGTCCCAATTAAAACCTAGACCGCGGCACCATACAATGGAAATATCAGACGAGGTTAGATCATAGAAACGAAATAAATTAAATCAATGCTATTCAATTTGGTATACCTACCAAAAAAATTATAATATCCCAAAAAAATTCGATTTCGTTGGGATTTGACACCGCGAGTGCGAAGGCTTACGCATTATAATAACAAAAATCTTGGTTATGGCCAAGAGTATGGCATCAAAATGTGGTCAAGAAATACATTCAGTAGTTTAGTATCTGATCGTGTACTTTTGGCATAGCATCCATCTAATTCTAAACTTTCGTTGTAGTACCAGCTGCTTTACCACACGCTGTGATGTTTTAAAATATTGCCAAGTGGTCTCGTCGACAGTACAGCTACATACAGACACGCACGGTCCTTTTACAGTTAAATAAATGTAAATACTAATACTCTCCGGCCGTTCGTTTGTCAATCGACGTGACCTCATTCGCCTCGAGACTCTTGCCGTGTGTGCGCTGTGTATGTAGCTAGACATTTTGTTGCAAACCATTTGCCTGGTAACCGACAGGAAAAAACTGCCAAGGTTTTATACAATGTGCATTTTAACGAGACTGTGGCTTGGATACCTACTACTGTTCATGCTTTGATGTAACTTTTAACCGCTGCGCGTGGATTAGCTTAGTCCTTTAAATAAACATAATTATTTATGGAACGGGTAGTGACACAAAAGAATGTGGCACGAGTTTAAATTTAGTAATAAATATTTCTAGGTAGATAGAGGTGGTTTTTGGATCGCCTCAAATGTAAGCTATCCTTGACTAATATGGCTATAATATTAGATTGTCATAACAGGTTATTAAAAAATCTAAGATGATCTTTGATTGGAGGGCGTAGAAAGATTTCGGGAGGGCTTTTCCCAGCAATGGGATGTAGGCTGAAAGATAAGTTTCCTTTACAAGATTGACAACAGCCTAGTGAATCTATATACAAACTTACACAATATGAACTAATATTACAATATCCGTTGCGGAGCAAATAACGCTCGCGTGTGAAAGGTGACGCACGAAGCATTTTCGTTTACTTGTGCAGTTTGTTAACACCTTCGCATTGTTGGGACATACGTGACAAGAACAAGAATCAAAGTCGTAACCTATATGATTGCAGAAAGTTTGTATGTTTGTGCGCGAACAATAATAATCATATAGAAACCGGCTTAATTTTAAAATATTCCAGATGTATCTAAAATCCCTTTTTATAGAAATTATAGTTATTGAAAAATCTTTGTTGTTCAGTTTTTTATTTCCAGAGATAAGTTATAAACAGATAAACGCAAAAGAACATAGCGGTGTTGAATTAATCCCCTAGTTTTACGAGACATTTTCTCTGCAATAAAAACCAAAAAAGTAGTTGATCAGAGAGAAGCAAATGCAAACACTATAATGATAACAATAAAGCTCATTTTAATAGGCACACCTGAGCGCACCGACCACCCCAACTGGGGATAAGCAAACAAACAAAAAGTGATAAACAAAGTACCCCGAGTGCCCGCAAACACTGATAATTCGGAGCGTAAATCAAACTCTTGTCTGTCGAGCGGTAAACTTTACTTCAGGGCTGCTACTGTTACACTAACTTGCGAGTTAGTTAGCTTACAGACGTTTCTATCTTCACATTACAATGTTACAGAACGTTTGTAAGTTTTTGTGAAGAATAATGTGTAGAACTACTTGTTTGACCATTTCATTCTAATAATAAAACACCTATTTCACGACACGTTATAATAATGAGACACCGGACAATTTCATTACGTACGGTGACGTGAAGAAACAGGTGTACAAATAGGTTCTAGGCCCCAAGATATTTTTTATAAACAAAGGTGCTAAAGTAATATTTGTGAAAGATATGAAGAAACCTTTCATTCGTCTCTCGTCTGCTTTCGAAATCGAATGTAAGCATTTTTCACTGTGGGTGTATAATTGAGCGCTGTTGAGTAGCTTCTGATTTGCTGTTATTTTTCACATTTACAAATTTCAAATGACATAAAATATCGCGGATAGTAGAAATGAGTTTGTACCTCTAACACTGACCCCTAAAACTCGAAACAGGAAATTATTAAGACCACAAAATACATATTTTTCTTTTAATCTTTGGCAGCCCTAACTTGGATAGTTTTTAATTGATTCACGAGCGGTTATTAAATTTTCTCCAAGTTGCGCGAGGTAAGTTCTTGCGGCTCTAAGTTGTAACCATTCATTTGTAAACCCCGTTACAGGCATCTGATTGGTATTGATTTGTGTAGAAATAGAAGCTGTATTTAGTTTGGCTCAAAGACTAGTGGATTTGATTTTTTGTGGAACTTTAGTAATAACCGGATACGAGCTGAAAATAATAGAACATGAGAACCGTTAAGTGCCAGATACTTGTTTGGTAGGTAAGGTACGTAATAATTTATTGTAAAAAACGTACTACACAGATCATAGTCAGGCGTGACCTGCTTTTAGGCCTGCACTAAAAATCAGAGCTGGGTAGACACACCAGTATCTATATCTACCCAGCATAATGCTGAGAGATATTTGCCCTTATCTTCTGCTAAGCACAAGTATGTAAGCCTAGGATTGATTAAGTCTTAAGTTATTGAGTTGTGTAGTAGATTCATGGTAAATATTCATTAAATATTTTATAATAATGTGTTGATTGCCCAGAATTATATTTATAGTAAATAGTTGCAATATTTTAATCAGGTTATATATTTATTTAAACAATATTTTTCCTCAAATATACTTCACATGAATACTAAAGACCAAAACACGAATAGGTAAGCTAGTGCCTAGCGACCGTAGCTCTCGTATTTTCCTCATTATTATAAAACATCCCGCAAAGGGTCCTTTAACAAGTAGGTAAGTAAAATATTAAGCACGGCGTAAATAAAAAGGGAGCGAAGGAAAAACATCCACCTCCCTTACCGACAGGAAGTAAAAATGACTGTTATTTTATTATGAAAATAAATATTGACAAGCATAAATCAGCGGTACATCAAAAGCCGTCGATTTTTCGGTTAGATTTTGTAGTTATTATTATTATTAGCCTGGTAATGATAAGTCTTGTAGATCAGTTTCAATTGAAGAAAATCGATTTAGATAAGATTTCAATAGATAAGATACTTGTGACAGATAAATGAACAAAGTTCAGACAACGCATAATCAAAGAAGATGTAATGCTCGTATATGATTATCATCATGATGATAATCAATTTCACCGATTTCGATTACGGTGCCTCAAATAGCTTCAGTTCTATTGTGCGCAATCTAAGGATCGGACACTATAAAACTGAAGCGATCGAAGGGACATCTTGCTAATATAGGTAACAAAAGACAATGTCTATGCCGTTTTGAAATGTTTGTGCAAAGACACCGCCTACTACATAATCGATCGGTATTAAAAAAACACTTGGAAATCCAGCGCCGAAGAATGTAGGGTAACCTCAAAGCATTTGTTATTCAAATAATGCGTCGGATTCAAATCAAACAGGAGTAAGTTGATAAAACGCAATCTACATAGGACGATCGTAATAAATAACACAACAACACGGTGAGAAAACAAACACAATAAAACATACTCGTGTAGGTACTAGTGTTTGAAGATACAAACTGCGCCGTAACCGCTCAAGTTTCGCTGTTAGATGTACAGACGGACAAACTACTTCAAATCTATAAATAGCTGAATAAATGTAAGGGGCCTTGCAAAGTGGCTTATTTGGCAAACTGCTCAAAGAGCAAACATATACCTCTACATACTCGCAGAGTATTCAGTATCAAGAATTTATAAAGTAACTAGTTGCGGCTTCGCACACGTTCTATGGTGAAATGTGAATAGTTTATTTACAGAAATGTATGTTACAATAGTCTTAATTTTAAGGGGGGTTATGCTCTATTGCCAATCCAACACGTTTCGTATCTACGACAAGACACCGGCGTGGAATCGGACTAAACCGTATTCCCTATGCCACACTGACATTCCAAACCGTGTCACAGGTGCGATTCGGGCACGATTTTATCTGTCAAACAAACGCGCTCGCGAAAAGCGTGAAATGGCACAGATTAGTGTGACACTGCAATAGTTACTACCACAGTTACTTCGGAGCATCTTTTGAGGTTATGTTTATGTTGTGTTGTTGTGGTTGCTTTCTACAAGCTTTTACAGAAAATGCTATAAATTCAAGCCACGAAAGGTAAGTAATTCAATACCTAATTAATTAGGACAATAAATTCGCATAACTCGGAATCGTTTATTCAATGCCTAAGATATATTGATGCTTCTAATTAGCGTCATAAAAATTTACTTGCCAATGTTTTTGAACTAGCTTTGTCTACTTTCAGAAAGGTGTGATGAGGGACTTCTGCTTCTAGATGAGCAGAAGCTACAGAATGAAAAAGAGAGGAACTCCATTCTCCGGGAGAGGAAGAGTAGTATTATATTAGTTTGCAACATTATGAATCACTTCTGTTTAGTACTGTAAGTATATAATAATTCTGGACAATCCACAAGCATCATCTAGCCCTAAGCTAAGCAAAGCTTATATGTTGTGAGTACTAACTAGGACTGATACCTATACATGGTACAGTAAATTTTAAGCATAAGTACCTAGTAAGATAGATATTTTTGAATAAACATAGAAAACAATGTTTCGCGCCGTAAGGACGCATTTGTGGACCGCTTTGTGGTTCAAGGAAAAGTTGACGGCACAAGAGCACTCAGAAGATCACCCATGCGCTGGACGGACCAAATTAAAGCTGCACTAAATGGTCCACTACATGGGTGTACCAGGAAGGCAACCAGATTGTGAGGCATGCCACCTAATATGAGGACCACAACCACTCTGCCAAGAGTGTAATGACTAAGGAGAAGGGAATCGAACCCACAACCTTCTGCATTGCAGGTGGACATTCGCCCACCGCACCACAGAGGTCGTCAAAATAACTGTTTACTTAGAGGCAATTATAGTCTATTGGTTTTGCGAAACTTTGTTGCCATAGGTATAATAAGCGAATAACAGAATGTAACATTTAGGAACTTTTATTGATAAATTAATAAGCAAGATATTTTTTTTTTCAGGTTTTTGGGAGCACTTCACCTAATTTAGGAAAAGCTTGATAAATAAAATAAATTTGCAAAATAACTTAGTTTTATTTATTTTTTCACCAACACATTACGTTTAGACAGAGTTTTTACAAATGAGGTATCATTAAACACAGTCATCAGCATCACATTAATTTCTGCTGTCTCACATCTTGATATATTGCTGTTGTGCATGTTCACCCGCAAGGGTAATAATCTCCAAACAACTATCATGAGCGGCCCCTGCTAATATTGCACATATGCCATAATTGTTTTTAAATTGCTTTTACATATCTGAAACAGACCAGAAATATCTATTAAAGCTTAAAATATTAATAAATTGGTAGTATGCCCCTCCTTTGCCCAATGTTGTAGTGTTCATCAAGGAAAAGCAACTTAAGAAATAGGGACATACAAAATGTAGCTTCACTTAGGTGATTTAAGGGTTATGCTATGCCTATGGCTATGAAGGTTCATCAAAGCAACCTTGCATGCTTAGTTTATCATAGAATCAATAATAAAGACATACCTACACAGTTGGAAGAAATCTTTTTTTTTGTGGATTGTTGATGTTTGTATTTGTGGAGTTTCATGCAAAATTTTATAGTAAAACTAATTTATGCCTACTCTTGTTTTATTACATTCCTCTCTTGTTCCATAGTAGGCATTTTGACCATATTAGGTTGGAAGCTCGAGGGCATTTACAAACTCCTCGACACAGCGACTTACAGGCGGCTTTCGGAGGGGTGCTAACCAATCCTGGTACCACAGGCTTTTGATAGCCACCAGTCAGTGGCCAGGAAATTTAGTGTTGTGTTTTGGGTACTCGGAATGTATCTAAAAATGATCCATTGATCTAATCTAAGGTCTGCAGAATCCCTGAGTTATCTTGATGCTTGTGCTATGTTGGCGCCAACAGCTCACACATCTTGGCAGCATAGTATCCATTGTATTTACGCTTCCCTGACGGTTCAATTAAATGGATAATGTTTAGATAATTTGGGACCTGGAAATACTCGGAGATTGTTATTGAAGATTTTTATAGGTTATGTAAATCAAAACAAAGTGCGTTCCGAAACTATTTGTGTACAAGTACAAATCATCAATTTAGGGTCACCAAAATTTCTAAACATACTAAAATATTATGTTATGGTTGAGCAAGAGTTGCTATTATATATTTAATATAATTTGAGATACTTATTCCTTTGAAGATGGGATTTTTACTACAAAATGGGAACCGAAAAACAAGTTTTATAAAAACCGAAAATTTTCCGTGTTTTTACGATACTAGATTTTGAACGCATCATGTGAAATAATCAAAACCCAAATCACTGGGCATAGACAACAAGTCTTGTGGCTTAAAGAATTCAATTTTTCGATTCCACGTGAAGGCACGTTGAGGAATCGGCTACGTTTAAAACACGTTGTGACGTCACACGGTTTGGGCAAGGGATCACAAAACTCATACAGAATCATGCCCAAGATGTCGAGTTATATTCTCTAACTTTGGCATACAAATTATGGATTTTAGATTACAATTTAGTTCATTGATTATAGTTTTAATGAAAATCTCAATCTCAAAAGCAGTCAAGTTTTTAAATTTGTTCCTATCGTAGAGTAACTGATTTATAGGATAATATCCTTAATATGTAGCCTGTGTTATTCAAGCTTTATATCTATGTAAAACTTTAACCCAGATTTGTTCAGTAGTTTGGCATAAACGTATGTACATATGTACTAATATCCATTCAGCACTTTTTGCCTGACATACCGGTTTACCTAACATAGTACAGGCAAATGTATTGTTTTAGACTCTAGTAAACCATATAGTTCTAACGTGTTTTGAATAAAAAAATATATACAATGATTCACATTTAAAATATAGTTGCGCTTGACATAAAACAAAATCCAGCGCTGAATAAAGTAAAATCTACATTAAATGACTAGTGAAATTTAGGACGATGGAAGCCCTTTGGAGGCAATCCGACAAGAGATTAATAGAATTAGTTGGAACACGATCGGTATTGGATTTGATAGTTTGGTTTTGCTTGCTCGGCCGTGGTTGCTGCCGAGGGTGTTATTTACGAGGCACTAACTCTGATGATCTAGGCATGTATTCTGTTCTTGGAATCCTAGATATATTTTGTAAACAAAGGGCTTACAGAATGAAAGAAATACTGGTAGGTGTAAAAAGTTTGGTTTCGAAAACTTTTCTTCATCATGTCCGAAACGTCAGCAAGTTATTACATTCGTCTCTCCTACGTTTTCGAACTCTAATTTGAACTCTAATTTTCATTTTCTCTGCCAGTGTGCAGTAATACGCTGTTTAAGTTTGTGTTGTTTTCTGTTTCTGTGAAGTTTCAGTCATAAATGTCTTTGTTGGCATAAAATAACATGGATTCCAGAACAGAGTATATTTAGAATATTCTACCCACTCAGCCAGAGGCAATCAAGCCTAATATTTACTACTGTGCTTTGTCGACTTTTTTTCACTAAGAGAAGTAAATGACGCAAGCACATCCATTGTGCTCCGCGCTACCTGACATCATTCTTGTAAGTCCAAGGCATTGCTTTTTGCCGAAATCACACGACCTTGCATTATCTCATTCTTTCCTTGTTCCATTATTTTGTTTGTTGTAACAGGTTTGTTCTTGCTCAACAACAATCATTATCTTATTAATTTAAAGATAAGGTGTTATTGCAATAAATCGTGAGTTTCAATAAGACATGCATTTATTATCAATTTATTTCTAATAATCGTAATCGGCGACCTTCATTCCGGTAAACAAAGTTATCGAAAACTACTCTAGATTCTAGATCCACTTTATAAATCAGATATCGGCTTTTTGCTCATCATTATGAGTCAGACCGGTTAGAGTTTAAATTGTGCCTGCAATTCCGAAAGGGCATTGATTGCGGCGAACCAACCGAAATGTATTTGCCGGCATACCCATACACGGTTATTATCGAGTCGAGAAGCGTATTCCCAGATCACGTAGGGGACCGGTCGTACTGAACACTTCGGCTCGGCGAGCCTGTGTTAAATTACCACCCGCACGTATGGAATGGTTATAGCTTCAGCATATAGCCCCGGCAACTGTGATGTAGTCCGCTATAGCTAGCTATATATCCGCAGATATTGCGAGCGACGACGCCCGCTGCCTCGTAAAAATGTGCAAGTCAACGGAAACTGCTGAAACTGCTAGATCTTCTAGACGTCACTGCAGTTTTATATCGGCATCGCTTTTGCAATCACTTCGCACGCTCGAACGTATGACTCTGTCCTACTTTTAAATTGCTCAACGATATCTCGTTGCTAATAATGTTTCTTGCTAAATTATTCGAGCATAAGTAGCAATTGACATTTATAAAGATCGACGTTAAATTAAGCTATTAGGCCTGTGTCCAAACTTATTAATTCATAGAGTAGGCACTAAATAAACAGCCTCCATATAATGTTCTTCCACCAAACTTGGTCAGAATTAGTGTCAGGGCCAAGCGGAAGTCTGCATAAAATAGTAATAAAAACACGTTTCAAGTCGTTCGCTCGTAACGCTGATTCATGACGTTCGTTAGGCCAAATGTTTCGGAATTCAGAAGGCATGTAGCGCTGAATCGACATTTTGATGCTGGCGTCGCTGATGCGAGGGTATCGCTATTCATGCCACATCCGCGGGACCGTGGACCCATTCAACCGTCACAAAACGAAACTGAATGCCATTTCATGTCAAGATGCGCCGTCGTCGTTGCTCGCTACACATCCAAGAGGTCGGCGGGAGAGCGGCGGCCGGCGGGGCGGGGGAGGTGTCTCGCAAGCCGCCCGGCAACTGCGCCATAACTCGCCGCGCACGTACAACCAGACAATCGCAATTATTATTAACAGATATACGTTTAATGATCGTATGTGCCGTGCCGCGCTCGGCATGTTCATATTGCGAGCGCAAGCGATTATGGCGTCTGCGCCCAGTGGGTTTTCGTGTCACAATCGCCGTCCGTGGGCGGCAGGATGTTTCGTTATGGGGTGAGAACTAGGTAAGACGGTGCAGAGGGGTGGCGGCTGAGGGGTTTGCTTGCGAACTGAGTTAGCAGAGTCGATGATTTGTGGCGCGGTTAGCGTTCATCCAGCGAGTGCGGGGAGGCAGGGTATAACTCAAGCGGGGACAAAGACGGAGAGCCGTGTGACATCGCTCGCCTGACACAAAGCGTTCACGTGTGCTCCTCCGTTGACGATGGAGCCGGAATACTGCGAATGAATTCCGCAAAGGATCGTGATGGCACGTCCCAAATTGGAATTACAGAGAATTTTGGATTTCGTGGATTTCCGCTGCGTGAAATCACTCAATTATTTCTGACAATACTAGCGGTGATAAGACAAGTCGAAGCACGAGATGGTATTGTTAAAGATATTCACGGTTAGTGAGCACGACCAATTTGTAATTAACTGAAACTAGTTTTATGGAATAATTGGTTGTTTATGAGAAAACAAATTGTTATTGTGTTGAGTTAAAAAATAACATACAAGTCAGAACGAGACAAAAAGTGAACTAAAATATGTGCATACTAATATGGGGTCACGTCGCAGACGATAAGCATGATATCTCAAGTTATAATTACGGCGAATGCGACTGGGGTAAACTTGCGTGTGAATTCACAAGTTATCTTGTTCATTAATAAATTGATAATGTAAAACTGGAACAGACAAGGTCCGTCCCAATGCAATATATCATAAAACCTAGACTAGTAAGCGTAATCATGGCAATTACTATGAAAATAAAACTTACTTTACTGTCAAGAGTGCCGTAATATTTCAGTCCTTAAATCTGTAACAAAGGAAAAATAACATACATTAGTACTGAGGACAATAAAAAGCTGAAACTTAAGTTATTATATTAGCTTTGGATCGTACTGAAATATTTATATTCCTCTATTCTTCAAATAACAAGTCCCACATTCCCGGAATGAAGTTGATTTACACACTTGCATAGTACATATCAAACGCCTTTTGCGAAGAATCATGATAATGATTTGAAACGAGATTTAACCAAACATCAATAAACCAAATCCAAACCAAACAAAGAAGAAATAAATTCAATCGCAACAACGAACAATCAAACAAGGGGCAAACACTTTGAAGTTTGAACTACAATACAAAAATAAGTAAACAAAGAAATCGTAACACATTTATTGTAGAAATATCGAGTAGGATTCAGAGGGTTGCCGCCGGTCCGGCATGGGGAGGCTGGGACGTAACGAGACCACGAGAGGAAGTGGACAATGCGCATAAAAAATCAATAAAGCCGGGGCTCGGCCTTCGTCGAGGTCGAGCTGTGTTGCCAACTGTTTAACTTTGTGCCACTTCGTCGAGAAGAGAATTTTCTTAGCTTTAAAGCAAGTTTAGCCTTTCCAAAGAAAAAGTAATAGAAAGAATTAATATCGTAGCAAGGCTCATAATTTGTACTTTTTATTGAAATATCAAGTAGGACACCTACAGACGATAAATCACAATTCAGACGTCGTCGCCAGAAAACTTTATGAGCTAAGATATTCCGCCAAGATAAAATATAAGCACATTGCTAAGTTAATATTTTGCGACGTTGGCAATACTGGTCTTTTCAAACGCCACCCCTCGGAAGATCGGCCACTCAAAACTTTTTCCGAATTGAGGCCAGCGCTAGGGATATTCTTTAGAATTTTATTTGTTGGAAGTGTAAAGATTAAAAGATTAGGGGCTGAATTTGTGTGGCTTGAGAAAATAGAGCGGATATTAGATATATTATGTGGTTTTCTATACTTTTATTATTAAGAGGAAGGAAACATTAGATGGTTTGAATTGAATAGCCGCCCTCCGATACTTCTGGACTGATTTTACATTTTTTTTCACCATTAGAATCCTACATTATCCCTGATGAACATAGGCTATGTAATATTATATTTATATTATGAAAATTTCAATATCAAACCAAACCAATATGTGGGCAAAAACTATTAATTTTTTTGTTAAATAACCGAGCGATACCGTGCCGGACTAGCGGTCTGCCATTTGAAAAAAGTCAAATTTATTATCTATGAGCACGAAAGGTAAAACTACAAAAGGTGTGAAACTGAATAGGGGCGAACAAAATTTAGTGCTGTCTTTACCACACAGGAATTTAAATATTATTGTGAACTTCAAATTTCGGGTGCGAAGAGTCCGTAGCAAGTCCTAAAGATTTTCGATTCGCGTCGCTCGGGTACTTCATCGCTCGGTGCAGTTGTTTAGCGCATTACTGAGAGAAAGACGGTTCAAGTCCGACCAAAATTATTATTTTTTTGGGCAAGAAATATTTTTTTTACATTTTTAACCCCTAGTGCGAGGGCTGTCGCCATAACAACTACCATAACAAAAAACTTATTCTAGAAAATCGTCTCAATAATTGCTTAAGAAGTAAACAAGCAAATTATGGTATTGTTATTCATAACAACCTGGCGGCGTAAGTTGACACACGTAACATAGCAGCGCAGTTAACAGAGTACCCACATTCTTTATCAAACTGTGATAACGTTGTACATAACGTATTGAAAAAACTTGGCCTCAGTTCAAAGAGTTAACGCCGTTTTATTCAGTGCCAAGTGCAATATTTATAGAAGAGTTTGCGTGTACTTTTTGGCAATCTGTGGCTATCGTGACATAGGAACTCTGAGCTGAGATGAGACGCAATCACTAAATTCGCCTCGGGAATGTTGATACATAGTACACTGTACAACTATAAATACCTATATGTATATCGAACGGTGAAGTCACATGCGTCAACAAATCTGGCATTGCAGCTTTGTTACGTACGGCACGCGTTTAGAACGGGAATTTAAAATAACAAAGTAATTCTGGCCAAAACGATAGAACATGACTTTGGCCGTAAAGCAAGATTAATGTTCTTTCTGAAATAAATTATTTTAACATTCTCAGAGGTTTAGTAGAGTTATATAGAAATAGTAATCATAATTGAGGTAAATGTAACACTCGACTACATAAACGCAGGCGGGTAAAACATGGACGCAATTTTAGGACATCTATCCGGAGACTAAGCTCATTTTCCATCTATTCTAATATTTATTTGTTTGTTTGGCTCCGAAATTACTGGACCGATTTGAAAAATTCTTTCACCATTAGAATCCTAAATTTTCCGCGATGAACATATGCTAAAGAATATTTTCAAAACAGTTAGGGATCCGCGTGAAACCCGTGCGAAGCCGGGGCGGACCGCTAGTAGCTTAGCTATACAAAGGTAGGTAATCAGTATTTGGTGGACGGAGGAGCAATTGGAAGCCGGCCATGCGTGACTTAGCGAAGGTAATCCCGGGCTTGACGGTGCGCTATTAATCACCCGGAATCCGTTTCTGCTTACAAGGTACCATGCCCCAATCGTCTTAGGAAATTGTGACATTTCCGTCCTCGGAAGTACCAGAAGGTATTACCGATATTTCTTGCTTTGATATTGTGTAATATAGATAAGTCTTAATTATGTGAAGCTTTGATGTTTGTTGTCTTTCCACGCTAAAGCTACTAACAGGACCATGTTTTGTTGAAATTTTGCATACTAGAGCCGAAATAATACATGTAACTTTTCATTGAATAAATCAGGATTCTTGTTCTCATAGCACAGAAATAAACTCTTAACTTTATACGTTTCTAGATCGTAATAGAAACAGCGCGTGCGAAGCCGAAGACCAAAACCAGCAAGTAATAAATTTCGACCCAATTTCGTGGCATCAATATTCCAAAGCCGAGACTCAAATGGGAACCTTCCGACAAATAAATTAAAACTTTAATTAAACACAAGGACGTCCGAATCGATAGAGGACAGACCAGGCGTCTGTTAGACCAATTATTTCTTGAAGCACTCCAACTTAGCGGGGAGAGAAACGTAATAGGAAAGTTTAAAGTTGAAATAACTTTGCTAGAACATTCGAGAGTTTTCTATGCTTTCTCACGAAGATGAAGAGCGATACTAGTATCCCTATCTAGATAGGGCTCGAGAGAAATGTCACAGTTGCATAAGTTAAGTAGGTCTAACTTTAACTGAAAATCACGTTTAACAACGCTTTATGGCCGTCAATTTTAAATAAACTGTTGTTTGTTCTTATTCTTAATAATTAACTGCATTTTATTATTGTTTGTTTTTACTAGAGTACTAGTATAGTTCTTGTATTTGTATGTGCTTCCGTAAGAGAGCATATCGTTTAATCGTTTCTTAGTCGTACGCTATCAACGGCTCCGTGTCATGTCTATGGAAGTTCGTCCCATTCGTTTTGTTTACTTTCTTTATTTACTATAAGATTTTTTTTTTTTAGGTTAAGCTCGTCTTTGTACATTTCCTTTATTTGTTAAGTTTTATTCGTATGATAGAAAGTGTTATAAGACTTGTGAAATAATAACGAATTTAAGATACCTATTCCTAAATAACGTGTCTGGTATTTGTCTAGATTCTCTATTAAATTTCACATGGCAACCACATTAGCTGAAGTCAGCCATAAAAATGATTTTATTTTCCACATTTCTATCAGGCCTAGTCTGGTCTGAGCCTACTCAAACCGGTCGGTCGGGCTGCATGCATATACATAAAACAGGTCTTGAGACTATTCTCTGAATACGAGCTGGGAGGGGGTAAAGAAAGTTGCAGTGGCGTAGGTCGAGATAAGTGTCGACGAGTTTTGCACAAGAATGAAATAGTACAGAAGAGAAACGTGGGTTCATGTTTGAGGTAGACTACGCGATGAATGGTTTGTTATTCAACCGTTATGTCGAAAGGAATTAGGGAAAGTCTTAAATAACGATGACAGTATTATCTGATGATATTATTTTCTGTATTATTAATGTAATGTTTGCAGTTTTGTTTATCTCGGCACAGCCAGGATGGCCGTAATGGATACGATTGCGTATCTAGTTAATTAATCTAGAATAGTCTTATGATCACGGCGGCGTCGTACATGTTAGGTATAATTTATTACACGAATACATTAACGAATAGAACCGGATTCTTACGGATGTACGTCATAAATGGAAGATAATTTTGCATGCAAAGTCGTTGAGTAATAAAATAAATATGATTATTTTTACGAGCAAGTTAGTACACTTATCATCATCAATGGCCTTTACATCCTCTAACTAAGGCATATCAAGATACATACTCACATACGCAGATGACTTGTTAGGTTTATACGGAAACGATAGATATGGTATTGGCATTCGTGGGTCCCAGTGGATGGTGGTGGTTTTATGGCAGCTGTTGCAGCCCGTTGGTGACTCAGTGTCCACTTCTTATTTAACACTGTTCCTACAAGGTGGAATTTTTCCAGGGTATCTATACTAATATTATAAAGAGGAAAGATTTGATTGTTTGTTTGTTTGTATGTTTGTTTGTTTGTTTGTTTGTTTGTTTGTTTGTTTGTTTGTTTGTTTGTTTGTTTGAATTGAATAGGCTCCGAAACTACTGGACCGAGTTCAAAAATTCTTTCACCATTAGAATCCTTAATTTTCCGTGATGAACATAGGCTATATAATATTTTCAAAAAAGTTAGGGACCCGCATGAAAAATTCAATAATTGAACCGTGGGCTGTATATTCAACCTCTTTTTCTATTATGGCGCGTCAGAATAGAAAAAGAGGTTGTATAGCGCACGGTGCTTGCTTTTTCTCTACGGCCAGTGTCAGTTTTGGAATGTCGAGTCAATGTCAAAAACCCCAATGCTGTTAAAAAAAGTAAAGATCCGTATGAAAACTGTGAAACCCATCGTTTTAGTGTGTATAATTTATGAAATTTTTGTTTAATACCCGTGCGAAGCCGGGGCGGGCCTCTAGTTTATTATATTTGTTTAAGCATAGCTTTCAAGAATGTGTTTCCTTTAAGCGTGACAATGTACGATTGGAGCAATAGTTTTTTTGGTCGCCGTTGAACAGGTTTTTGCTTCGTGTTCACATGGTATATTGACTCGAATGTTTCAAGGTTACACGCGACTTGAAATAAACTTTACGGCTTGTTTTTTAGCAGATTAATTGTGATTTATTATTACACAACGAGCGATAGTGGAGCAGTTGAAATTAACCAATTTTTATGGGGTAATTTCGTTGAACCTTTTTTTAACCGCGTTAAGTTTTAAATAGAATATTTCAAATTCAACCTACTCCTTTCAAATATAGATAATATGTCATTATCTCCTAGCGTTAGGTATAGCTAACGCTATTTTTTTCGCTAATTCCATTGTTATGCTAACCTTTAAGCTGTGTATGGAAAACCCCACAGACCAAATGAAACTTAATAGCCAATCTTCAAGTGCGTGATAAATTTTCTAATAGCATCTGGCTCTAAATCTCTTCATAATAAAATTCCAGATTACATTCTCCGAAGTCACAACTACGTGATATAATTTATCGATACTCAGCCTCGACGCGACATTTCTCGACACGATATTTTAATCAAAAGAGCCGACGACGCTTTCGAATATATTTACATATAACTTGTACCTATAGTTAGGTAAAGATAAAGCGGTGACATCACTATCAAAATGCTTATACATACATTATTTAAACACGTACGCCCGTATTGATTGTAATGTTAATCACGTTTCGAAATGGCAACATTCACACTGTGTAAGCGTTATTTTTCTCGCATCCTGTACTTTTCCGCATTTCAGTGTTATAAATATTTAGTGAGCGTTCGCAGAATTCGATTTATAACAGCAAATTTCTATTGACTACTGCCCTTAATTAAGTCTGCTAATTTAAAGCATTGCTAATTCCCCTCTGGCTTAGGAGACACACTACTAAGCAAATGTTTTAAGTTAAGACCATTATGAATTAAGGGGGTAACTGTAAACGATGATAAAGTGACCGGGTTACCATGCAGTTATTTAATAACACAGATTTTGCGATATTCCCATACAGATATTTCGCTTATTCTTTTCTCATTTCTGTATTGTATGTTAGTGTGCAAGAAAACCGCCAGTCAGTATTAATAAAGCACATATGTCATTATTTGTGAATCGTTAAGTTGTCACCAATGCATTCTGGAAGAGCACTGCAAAACTGAGTTCGACTTTTAAATCATCATCAGCCTTTGACATGTAGCCTATCTATGTATATCTGTCTTCTATTTCTAGCATGCTGAAATGATAATCGCTCCTGAATAGTGTATTGTATTGGCCCAGCACTGCATACTTACATCCAGTCATAGCCATGACCCCAAACAATCATTCTCAATTCTGTATTGCACGTAAGAGTGTACGAGACCGCAAGTCCTGAGCACATTTGCAATTCATATAGATACACCGACAACGAATTCTATTAAAATCCACATGCATAGTGTTATAGTCGTATAACCTAGTCTCGTATACAGCGTGTAAGTGCTAATCGATGCTGCTGTTGTAATTTTCGTACAGTGTTTGATGAAGATATGTAATGTAGAGTGAACCATAACATATATTATGTCTAAAGTATTATATTTATTGAAAAAAGTATGTCATATTATATAATGTTTTTCGCTAAAAAGTGGACTAAATTATTATGAGAATATTTTCTTTTATTTTTTGGGTTTTAACAACCCTTTTAATGAAATATATAAAAAATAAGTAGGGGAGCGGGGGGCTTGTTGTAACGGGGGCAAGTATTAACAGCTTAATTACTCAGCGGGTATCGAATATTTTGTGTTGGAATTTGCGCTAATCAAGTCCTTATACGGTGGCCTACGACGTGAACACAGTTAGTATCGTGCAGGAGTGCGCAGTGAGTGGTCGTGTGCAGGTGCTCCATTTTTGCCAGGTAACGTAAAAAACTTAAGTTTGTAAAGTTTGATTCTAGGTTACTGTATTGTTTTTTTGAAGTGAGTTTCCATTGATTTATGTAGTCAAAATATTAAGCTATCTTAAGTTAGTATTTTCTTTTGGATAAATTATACCATTTTTTTTCAATAAACAAAAATGTCCAAAATGTTGCCATGAGGCAAGTTGTAACGACATCTCGGGGCACGTTGTAACATGTTACAACTTGCCCCTTCATGTTTTTAAACGTAAGTGTGTACCTATGCTTGTCATTATTCACATTTAAAATAGTTTTTAAATACCTAATTATACAATATCCCACAGCTGGGCAAAATCCCTACATATTGCAGAACTTTTTTTTCTGTGTTTTAGGATGAGAAATCGAGCGAGTGTCGGGAAGGGCTATTAAACCAGCGTAATTGACTATTTAAACCAGCGTAAGGAAGTTGATGTGTGGTGCCGGCATAGAATTTCACCACCCCAACTCTTCCCGTGGGTGTCGTAAGAGGCGACTAAGGGAAACACAGCGGGAGGCGGGCAGCAGCGCCTTCTGCAGAACAACTACACCGAACTGCGATCCCCAACCCGCATGCCCAGCGTGGGGATTATGGGCAATAACCCCCAAATAATGATGCCATCTATGGCGTTCATTAGGGGAGGCTTATGTCCAGCAGTGGACTATTATAGGTTGGTGATGTTGTTGATGTTGAAGGAAGTTGATTAGTGTACCTACGTAGTTTAGTAAATGTAAAAGTAATTTTAGACCAAAAACTACTTTTAACGTAGAAAATTATTATTTAGACATGATAAAAATATTATAATTTGCAAAAAAACTAATAGAAATTAAGCGAAAACCAAAATCTCTTGATATTAATAAAGAAACACTTGTTGCATCATTGGTTTGTAAGAAATTTGTTGTTATAATTAGTAAGTATCAAACATTATATTAAGTGTGTAATTAAAATTATGTTTAATTCTGTTTACCAAACAATAAATGCCTGAAATTCTATAAATATGTTGTTTTAATTATGTTGTTACTATTTGCCCCACACCAGTTACAACTTGCCCCAAGAACGGGGTATGTTGTAACAAGCGACTATGTTTGCAATATATTTTTTTTTGAAGTAATCATTATAAAATCCAGCCCAATGATCATTCTTATGGATAAATGGATATTTTTCCTCTACTATAAAATAACTTCATTATTAGAATATTTGTTATCTTGACTTCCCCATCAAAAAAACAAAAAATTGTTACAACTAGCCCCCCGCTCCCCTACATTAATAAGCCGAGAGTGGCAAAAGGCGTCGAATCACATCAGGGGTTTAGGTAATGATGTTAATTAACCCTTCACACAACGCAAAAAAAATGGCGCTAATGTGTGCGTGTCGAATTACTCACGCCCCCCTTTCGCGCGCCTCATAAAATTACGTCATAATTTAGATAAATATTCATAAAAAAATATTTAGATATTCTATCAAAGTTCTGCAAACGGTATTCGATTCCTAAATAATTTATCTACGTGTATTTACTATTTTCGCAAGCTAATATCTACAAACAACTACACAAAAACTAAATATTACGCGACTTTTTCAGAAGCATAATTTTACTAGTACACTAACTATATTTTTATGGAAATATAATAGAATGGCTAGCAGATAGTCTATTTGTAATGTTTCAATCATAAACAAGAATAGTCCTATGAAATAAAATTGAAAAATTCGAAAATAAAATGAATAATTTTTCCTCCATGAATTGCGCTTTTCCGTAGAGATGCGCTGCGTGCATACGATGCAAATTTTATCGATTTTTTTTATTCTATGCAGGTAATAGTACAAGTAAAAGAATATTGTTGTAATGCGAATCAATAATTTTATTTTATTTTCAACAATTTCTAAGCAATTTTTTTATATTTATTTATCAACTTATAAATAAACAAAAAGAAAACGTATTATAATAACCATAAGTAAATTATAATAAAACACTTATCTATACCAGTAATCAAAATCAAAGTGCTTTATTTCCTTTAGACCTTACAGGACTCTTGGACACGTCACAAAATACAAATTACATTAGTAAACAATAATAATAATACCTATAATATTTTTCAAAGAATTTCCGTATGAACCTACTATGTCGTTTATTTACATTATTTCAATAAAATACACACTTTTTCTTGTAATAATAATTATAAAGTGGAAAGTAGGTATTTATATAAAGAACACATAGTCATTAATTACAGTTTATAAACACTTGTGTATTTATGTACACTTACATTTTGATTATGGACATTTTAGTACAAAGGAGGTAAAAATAACATAAAATAGCTTTCCATTGTTTTCAAGTAGGTACTAAGTAAAATCTAAAACAGTTCTCCTAACACAGCGGTACATTGCTAGTCTCGCACATAAATGCAGCCTTTTGCGACTTCCGCCCATTCTGGAAGAAATTGAAAAAATAATTCATTAAACATTCCGCTCATTATCAGCTGACGTAATTTTACTCTGTGTTGTTTACATTATCCCGACCTCATACTTAGCTAACGACCTTCTACGGACAAGCTTCATTGACGCCCTTTCTATAGAGTATAAACACTCAATGAGTCCCATTGTAAAAAACGGGCTACTAGGCACTTAGCGGCAGAGCGGAGCGCACGCGCCAAACCGCGCGACAATCAAGGGGTTTTTTATGCGTTTCGCGGAAACAATCGAGCGGATAAAGGAGAAAATTATAACTATTTTTTTATTTTAATCATACCTCTTCATCACTGGTGTTGTCATCTTCAAGGTATTCTTCGATGACCTGTTAGCGTAAAGCGCTGCCGTGAAATCCGGACGACTTTTTCCACTATTCCTCATTATGTATCCTAAAATATATAAAAATATGAGTTATATTATAAGAAAACTACGTCTTTTTTATTGCTGGATCATCCAGACAGAAACCACTCTATACCGGAACAAATATCTAAAGATCGTACAAATATTTAATTTTGTCCCGAGCCGGGAATCGAACCTGAACCTATACCTTCTACGTCACACCGCCGTAAATATTGTCTTCAGTAAAAATAATAAATCAACAATAATTATGTATAGGTAAATAATTAAAAAAATAATGAATAATGCCAGACAAGTCACACAGCATCATCTAGCCCCAAGCTAAGCAGAGCTTGTGTTATGGGTACTAAATGACCGATTTAATAATGCTATATACATAACACAATATTATTACATAGATAGATATTTTTACAATACATAGAAAACGACCAGAACACCGTGAACAAATATCTGCAGATCGTACAAATATTTGGCCCGAGGCGGGAATCGAACCCGCAACCTCTTGCGTCGCAGGCAGACCTTCGCCCACCGCGCCACGGAGGTCGTCATAATAAAACCCAGATCAAAAATAGATACCTAGCAAAAAAAGCCGAGGCGATTATTGTACCCGCTAGTTTTGCTCGCTATTCGGCCACTATGCCTCGAAGGTCGTCTTTTCATCCCAACTATTGAAATATGTATGTATAAATTATTGGATAATAATAACCTACGCATTTGTACTTATTTTAAAATCTCAATATGAGACCTAAATCATAATCCATGAACATTACGAAACTGATGATGATGATAATATTATGTCGATAACAAAAAAAAAGATTCCCATCACTGTTTTGTACAACCCTCCAAAAAGTTTCCGGCCCAATGCGACAGACTACCAATTTATTATGAACCATAACGACCAACACATAAAGCTGAGATTAGCGTAATGGAATTAAAATTTCGTTCGCATCATATTTGCGTGAGCGTACACCGGAAATATTGATACTTTAGAAGGGTGATTTCTCCGTTTTATTCCATGAAATAAACAAATACTTGCATGAATAATAATTGCAAATACAATTATGCGGCCTATTTCAATCATCTAGCTGAATATTTGTGAGGAAATCACATGAAAAAGACTAAAATCTTGTTGCGGTATTTGAGGTTCAAAAGTAAGATAATTACAAAGAAATTTACTAATCCCATTACGTAAATAGCTTTATTACACCTAAATGATTACAAATAATACTAGTTATTCAATAAAACAATGCACTTACCTTGATAAAATCCAAGTTGTAAAACGTAAACAAAACAGCGAGCGCCAAAATTTTGTACTGAATCAAAGACAAATTTCATCATCTTCTTTTGTATTGGCCTGCCTTTTTAGTGTTGCAATAGGTAGAATGAAAATGGTCCTTTGGGTTTGTCAAAAGTTGTCCAAACAAACATAAACTCTAACACAATGAAAAAACGGTTTGCAATCGTCCGGGCGAGCCGAGCCGCCGGCGGCTCGGCGCGTGCGAGGGCATTTTTACGTTCAATCTATAGCCGAGCCGCCGGCGGCTCCGCGCGTGTATACGGGTTAAGAGAATATACCGTACACTGCACGACCATTAAGGAGGCCAGACAAAAGATTGTATTTGAAGACACTCATTGAGGCATCAACCCAGTCTACACCCACAAAAATGCTGATACGATGCCGTCAATCACCAAGCCTTACTCCCGTACTTGAAGAGTTGGGCTTGTTATGTATCGCCCGGTGAGGCAGGGGGGCAATGCACTGTATACACTTCCATGCGAGTGTCAGTGCCGATTTCTCTTTGAATCAAAATCAAAGTGCTTTATTTCATTTAGACCTTACAGGACTCTTGGACACGGAATAGGTGGTGATTGGAAGAACTTAACAAGTGACGTTCAATCAGTAATATGAATAAGTTCCATTAGTAGAAGATACAAGAACCCCCACATCCCGGCTCGAGTTATGGTTGCTATCCTCTAAAAGAAGATTGGCGTTCTGCTTGCGATATTGAGTAGGGAATTATAACTATTGATTTAAATTCTATGAAATGTGAGTGCGACCATATTATTATGTGTAAAATTATCTTCTACAAGCCGTCCGCCACACTTAGCACGGATATTCAAGATAAATTTAAAAATTATAAATTTTACACAAAACAAACGATGGGTTCTTTAAGTTTTCGTACTTAAGAGGCCAGCGGAGGACGAATTGCCCATACAAACGTGATACCAAAATTATTTCTAATTCAAGCATATTACCACTTTATTATTGTATTATTTGTATTCGATTAGTGTTTATCTAGGTTCCTAGATAGTTTTTTTTTTTCAAAATACTTACCTAAAATTAAATGAAAGCCAATCGCGTTTTGCATATTTTTATGCCAAAATTGACAAGTTTTCTCCCTATCTGTTTCTTATTAAAAACAACAATATCTTACGTGTTGTTTGTTAAGGAACATAGCTTATATTGTCTAGTTACAGAATAACCATACTATGTGAAGAATACAAAAAGTTTTCATTCATCATTTTTGGTATTACGGAACATAACCAAATTCATACCAAATTTTAAACGGCTAATATTGCTATCGCGTCGTCGTCGTCCCGCGCGCGCCAGCTAAACAGAGATAGCGATATTCGGGGCGATTTTTGCACGCGCCTCGAGTTGAAGTTGCGAGCGAGGGTCGCGGGGTTCTTAACCCTAACTTTTTTGAAAATATTCTATAGAGTATGTTCATCAGGTATAATGTAAAAAAAAATCAAATCAGTCCAGTAGTTTCGGAGCCTGTTCGATTCAAATAAACAAATGTAACTATGAAATTATAACACACGGTACCCCCAGTAAAGCTGAATACCCATATGTCGCTAGCTCGCGGCAGTGCACTATCACAAAGAACCGTTTCATAAATAGCTGTCAAACAGTACAGTTTTTATTCTATGGACAGCGTGGATTTATAACAGCAGTGGCTCTATGGCATCGATCACGCCGCCGCCCCGCCCCGCCCCGCCCCGCCGCGCTGGAAGCGATCTGAATTCGCCTCGATTTAGGACAAACTGCTACGTTTATTTTTGTTCCGACGGAACTGGTCGAATAGTGTGATTTCATTATGAGGCGTTTTGACAGGCCAAAAAAATATTATTCGGTCAGTTTATTATTGTATTCGAACGTTATGGAATCAGAAGATGTACGAGAGTTTTCGTTACTCAGATCATTTTTTTTTGAGTGATTAACACTCAAATAACGAAATTTAGTCAGAAAATTGCGACTTAAGAGGTGCTTATTCCTAAGTTGCGTTTAAATATTCGGGAGCTAGTCTTGTCAAACTTTTGAAGAGCATTATTTTGCTCACATACACATGCTTAGGTAAAGCTGACTTGCATTTTCTCTTGATAAAATTACCGTTAATTATAGGTACAAATCGTAACTAAATACAAATTTTAATAAAAAAAAATAATAAATATTGTTTCTGTCCAACGTCCAACGTTTATCTCCGGTCTTATCAATAACATACCTACTATGACTGCATTTAGTCAAACAAATATGTACAATAAATAACACATGCATTAAACTTGAATAGGTAATCAATGTGCACAAACATCGAACTAATATCAAACATGCATCGAGTATTCAGTTCAGGCACAATCTGCGAACAAGTAACAAGCATAATTATGAGGCGGCGGAGCACAACTCCACACAAGGTCAGTGAACGGTTCCACGCCCTATAAACACCCTGGGGTGAGCTACAGCCCGTATTGCATTATGTACACTTTGAGCAAACCCGCGCCATTGTTTACAGTTCGGGTTGAATTAACATCGTACCTGATGCAGTCCGCTTGAAATACAACAATCCGCTGAGCGAGCACAATCCAACAATCAGGCAATCACAACACGGTGGGAACTATTCCCAGTCAACAATAGTAACAAAGCGTCTATCGGCAGTAGCGAGAATCAACGCGGACGCGCGCTACGGTCGAGTCGCGAGGAGCGTTTATCTGCCGGCGACAGCGAACGCGGCCGTCTCGAATAATAATAACGAGGTGGTTAATTATTATTATTAGCCGGTCGCACTCGGCCACGCTGCTGTACTCGTGCGTGTCGCAGTATATAGGTAGGTGGCGTAACCGCTGAATTCCGTATGCTCGCGTCTACACTCACACAGCGGAGCTCGCCACGTGCGGTGACGTTGCCGATGGCTAGGCGCAGGGACGCGTGTGTTCGGCCGGCGTTGGCGGCAATAAGTATCGATCTCGCGATAAATTCGACGAGAGCGGTGAATGCACCGGCCGTTGCCAGCGGCCAGTGCCTTTCACGACAGCGAAAACACAATTTACGAGTGGTGCAAGCCGCGGCGAGACTACACTACACCAATGTACTTACGTATAACTACGTATGTTAAGGCGCATACAGTAGCTGATTGCTCCTCTTTGGAGGCTTTCTCCTCCTAGAGTAGTCAATTTTATGGGCTGAAAAAAATATATGTTATACATTGACCTTTTATCTGTAAAGTGAACGTACAAAAATGTTCTACGTGCTCGTTTACCTGGTGAAAAAAAATCACAAAGTGGAGCTGTTTCTGACTGAAAAAGTGTATCTACTTCTAAACTACTTAGAATTTTATACTTTTTTTTTCACCATCATGTCGGCAAAGACTTTATCTTCAAACTGAACGTATGATTTTGTGATACGACGGTTTTTCACATAGAAAATCATTATTTTAAATTTTTGCGTATGATTAGTGGGCGGTAACCTTTGAAGGTAGTCTGCGCGGGCGACGGGCGGCAGTGAAACCCTGACTGTCGTACGGGGAGGTTGTGTTCGTCTGCCTCGCGCTCTAGGTGAGCGCGAGGCGTACTTTTGCTTTTTTACTATAATGCTATATTGATGCACATAGACGCTTTATTTATTATTCAAAGTTATCCGCGCATGGACGCTTTATTTGGTGTAAAACAGTTTGTAAAATATTGAAAATTCCGAAGATCAGTAAGCTGAAGAAAGCCAGAGCTCTGAAAGCTCGTTATTTTAGAAAATGTATGCTATTGTAACTACCTATTAGCAATCTTATGTAGATTTTACATATTTGTATATTTATTTTAGGAGATCGGGTAGGTATTAACAAGGTAGGAACAAATGAACGACAATGTAAGTAAATACTCCTTAGAGCTACCCATTTATTTGTTTTATTACATACTGATTTATTATTTATTTATAGATTTACAGTGACCGGACAAGTTGAAACTGGAGTGAAAATGTTTTGCTACAGGTAAAACATCCATTACGCTTAGGTAGGTAGCTAATATTAGCTAGGTAGCTATGATGTATTATGCGACGAAATAAAATATGTACGTAGGTACGGCATTCTTCCTAACGCGGTTCATGATCGTCTTCAGAATTCTAGTATGGCTGCAACAGTTCTATGACTCTCCGAAGTGAAGCACTAGGTAGGTACACCCCCACCTTACTTACTGTTATGAAATGGGAATGGGATTCAAAATGTAAAGGAGACTGGGTAAAAATGGTACATAGCCTTTTTACATCTCCTAGAGCTCGGATATTTTTAAACTTACCCGATCTGAACTCATAATTATTATTACTATTTTAACGGGTAGGTATTTATCGTGTTTTTACGGGTATTTTTTATTTACGAGTATTTTTTACGGGTTTTCTTCGCGACGGCCACCCTTTGTACTTATACATAATTATGTAGAATTCTAGATAAACAAGTACGACAATTGCGAGTGTAACCGCGCGCCGAGGGTTTTGAACTTTTGTCGTTTAGGTTGTTACGTTTATTGACGACCTCTTGGCGCGGTGGGCTTACAACGCAGGGGGTTGCGGTTACTACAGAGATTAGTGGGTAGGTAAGTGCGTTGGTACCAACGCACTTATTTTTTTTTATCTTTTTTTTTATGTTTTTCCTGTAAAATATAGATTTACAATGTGTCTGGTCACCGGTGTCGGAGACTTTGGGGGGGGGGGGGTGAAATACGGTAAATTTTATCGACAAATCACTATTCCTATTTTTTTTCTACCTCCATGACAAAATGGCAGCCATTTTGTTTTCTTTTGCCTCGAAGCACGGGTGCTTATACTGATTTAGCTATAGCAACCCATGTAGAGGTCCTAGGAAGACGATAGGTCTGACCCCACTAACTTTAGACCAATATCAGTATTGCCAACGTTCAGCAAAGTTTTTGAAAAA
This sequence comes from Eupithecia pulchellata, assembly GCA_963931895.1. NCBI lineage: Eukaryota > Metazoa > Arthropoda > Insecta > Lepidoptera > Geometridae > Eupithecia > Eupithecia pulchellata. Next base: position 1,572,106 of record OZ007544.1, read on the forward strand.
CTTATTTTACATCAATTGCTAAGGCATTTCGATGGCAATGACCTGCTTCACTGTAAGCAATTTGGGTTTACTCGCGGCAGGTCTACCACTGATGCTGGTGTAGAGTTGGAATCGCATATTTTTGATGCTTGGGAGAAGTCGCAAGATGCTTTAGGCGTTTTTTGCGACTTGTCAAAAGCATTTGATTGTGTACACCATGTAACATTAATCAGGAAACTACATCATTATGGAATAAAAGACAACTCTTTGGATCTTCTTACTTCATACTTGTGTGACAGGATACAAAGAGTTGACATTAATGGGGAACGTTCTTCGGGATCTGTAGTTACAATAGGTGTACCGCAGGGGTCTATCCTCGGTCCTTTCCTATTTCTTGTTTATATTAACGACCTCCCTCATCTCGTTAAGAATAATCACGAGATTGTATTGTTTGCTGATGATACTTCACTAATTTTTAAAATGAAACGTCATAACACAAATTTCGACGATGTGAATAATGCAATCTCAAAAGTAGTCAATTGGTTTAGTGTCAATAATCTTCTGCTTAATGAAACCAAAACGAAATGTATTAGATTTATTCTACCCAATGTAAAACAAGTTAAGGCCGATGTAAAGGTAAAAGAGGAATCTTTAGAAATAGTAGAAAGTACTGTATTTTTGGGAATAACTTTAGATAGTAAACTTCAATGGGGCTCACACATAGATAAGCTATCGAAGAGACTTAGTTCTGCAGCGTATGCAGTCAAAAAAATCCGTCATCTTACAGACGTTGATACTTCTAGACTAGTCTATTTCAGCTACTTCCATAGTATTGTCTTATGGCATACTGCTGTGGGGGAACGCTGCAGATATTAACACCATATTTGTGCTGCAGAAGAGGGCTATTCGTGCAATCTATAATATGGGTCCCAGAGAATCCTTGCGTGAAAAATTCAAAGAAATAAACATAATGACAGTAACATGTCAATATATTTATGAAAATTTGTTGTACACTCATAAAAATATCAATAAGTTCATTAAAAATAGCGATAGGTATACATAATTTAAATACTAGAAATAAGAACAAACTGGCTGTGCCCTCTACTAGGCTACGTAAGATTAATGTATCTTTTAAAGGGCAATGTATACGCTTCTACAACAAAATTTCAAGTGAGTTGCAAAAATTATCTATAAATAAATTCAAACGGATTGTCAAAATTATACTTTGTAAAAAAGCTTACTATAAAATATCAGATTTTCTAGACGACAAAAAAGTTTGGGACGAGTTATGCTCCAACTCTAAAACTAACAATCTAACAAGGTAAAGGTTTCTTGTTCGCTTCTTTACTTTACCTAAAAAAGATTGAAGTGAACAATTAATCAAAGTGATCACTTTATTTCCCATTTTTATTTCTTATTTAACTTGTATTTTGTGACGTGTCCAAGAGTCCTGTAAGGTCTAAAGGAAATAAAGCACTTTGATTTTGATTTTGATAGAGGGCTTATTTGATAGACAATAATGTGGACAATAAAGCAACGATAACATTGTTTCCATTTCCATTTTATAATAGAGGAAAAAAGAATTTATGAAACCTAAAAAAAGATTTTTTGAAAAAAAAAATTCCGACAAATATTTTCCAAAGTCTCCGACACCGGTGACCAGACACATTGTATATTTATCTACAAACGCTTTGTACATTTTATATCGATCACTCTGCAATCTTCGGAAATAGGGGGGGGGGGGGGGGGATGGCCAATTTTTCGACCTTTATCAAAATATTTCGAAAAGTATAAAACCTTTTGAAATTTCAAAAACTGTTTTGGAATGTGCAAATTGATACCCCACCCCACTCGACGGGGGTAGTCTCCCCTTTAGAAATCCGCCCTTTTTTGACCATATTTCAAAAAGTATTATTTTTACAGACTTCTTTATATTTTTGCTGTAAAATATAGATCCATATCTTCAAATACTTGGTACATTTTACATCGATCGCTCTGCAATCTTCGGAGATAGGTGGGGGGGGGGGAGGGGGAATGGTAATTTTTTCGACCTTTTTCTCAAAAAGTATAAAATTTATCAAAATTTCCAAAACGAAATGTACAAATCAGTACCTTTCATTTCATACCACCTTCATTTCTGTAGGTCCCATTTAAAATTTCGATTTCAAAATTTGTACTGAAAATCTTCATTTTAATTTTTTATTTAGTTTTCTATAAATCTGTGCGGGCGCACTAAATGTATTATTATTTCAAATTTTAAGTCAATAGCTGCAGTAGTTTCTGAAATATTATGGATTCAAAGTACAAAACAGAATCAAAGTCATAAGGATCCCTGGACCAAGAGACAACATTTATATATCGTAGATTTTTTTCTTTTGTTTTCTTTCTGCTGGTTTTTAGGGTTTTGACCTCGGTTTCAAACCCCTAAAAACAGCAGAAAGAAAATAAAAGAAAAAAAATCTACTACATAAAAGTAAATTTGTCTCTTGGTCCAGGATGCCCTTTCTCCTCTTGCTTAGAAATTTACTGTTTTATCAAATCTTTACATCCGATTTCTGGCATCATTTCTTTGAATAGGTGTAAAAACCTATATGTAAATACCATGTAATGGTAATTTTTTTCTCTTGGTCCATTATGACCTTTTTCCTTTAGCTCAGAGATTTATTGTTTCAAATTGTTCCACCCGTATAACCTACCTATCATTGATATCCTACAAACATTGAAAATTAGAGAAGCTTGTATGAATGTTTGTTACCATGTACCTAACTACTAAACTGATTTGCATAAAACTTTCGAATGATTGGAATATAGGCTAGTTTAGAAGGAAATTACCTACAACGCGAACGCCCCGCGCCGCGCGGGTAGTAACAAGAGGCGGTAAGGCGGTAACATACATACTTATTACTTACCTAAAGTACCGAGTTCTGTTCTCAGACCAAGAACAAATACTTGCAGAATTTTAAAGACAAAGATACATTTATTTAGCTTCACAAGAACAGCACAGACATAAATAAAGATATACAATTTGTAAAAAAATATCCCGCAGTGGGAATTGAACCCGCAATTATCGCGTGTCAGCCGGCTTGGTTTACCACGCGGCCATGAAGGATTTCTACATAACTTTTGCGGCTTACGCGCGAAATCTATTTCATTTTCTTGGCTATGCGGCGCCGGCGGCGGGGGGCGCGCGGAAGGGTGCGGGGCGAAACCATAGCCCCGCCCAAATTGCTCAAGGTCATTCGCTCCTGTATGCGCCTTAACGAAGTAGTTGATTTGATTGTAGCATCTCTGCGAGTGAGCCGCGAGCGCAGTGCGCGCGCTCACAGGAACCTTCTCGAAGCGAGAGATAGCATGTGTATTTATTAACCGCGCGAATTGCGCAACAACCACGTATTTATGGAGCTGATATAAAGCTAAACAACACTTTGCATCGCACCTACTAGAGGTATTTCTATACCAAGCGAGTTGGTAGTGAGACTCTGTATATGACAAGTCGCATGTCAGGGAGCCATAGTCTTTCACGGGCAATAATCCAATTTGGCGTCGGCGTGCCATTTTCTAATCACCCTAATTGGGAACGCCCCGGACTTCAATTACCCGGCACTATCGTAGGTTGTTCGATTCGACCACGTTTAGCAGCAATATAGACAATTAAAACGACAAGATAATAGAAAGACTCCAAGAATGAAGCAATTACACAAATAGATGATACGTGGGAAACTTGCTCTTCGATTGTATGGAAGCGAGCATATAACTTGCGTAGATTGATGAATCGTCTGAATTGGCCCGGCAAAGATGGCGGGCGTCTGTCATCTGTACGGAACATGAATAGGCTAAGCACTAAGCGATAGCACGCGGAAACAGCGTGATTTATAGCTGTGGCGAGACTCGTGTTCATATTCAGCCCACTCGCGCGACCGGTGCGGTGCCCTGCCCTCTTTACAAGGAAAATTGTAGCCTTAAATAGATTTTAGCGCGTATACACTGTTGCTCAAAGCAACATTAAAGCGTAGCTTTTTACTTTTCCAAATGTCGATTTATCAGCCTGCAAATAATGTTGTTTCAAAAGTATCGTATCAAGGACACAAAAACATCAGCGTGAACCAAAAATGGCTGTCTGCGGAACGATAGAGCGCTGCAAAAAAAGTGAATAATGAATGACAGACGTCGTCGGTCAGCGACTCAGTCACACTAAAGCGCTATTCTCGAGGCACGTTTTCCTAGAGCTATTAATAAATACCACAGCTCTGCAGACAAGCACATTGAACCAAAAGGATGTTTGCTAAAACACGATTTGTCGAGATAAGGCGGCGGCGCGGCGTGTGGGTACGAATTTATGAAGGGCTTAACCTGACACGTGGCGAAGTTACGGGGAGTACAAGGTGAACGACATTGCGTGTAATATTAATGGTCGGGGTGCGCAAACAAAAAACTTACAGCGAAATATGGAAACGATACATAAAGATGGGAGGCCCGAGGCAAATTAGAGGCGCATTAGCGACAACTCCAAGTAACATTAAAGGAGTTTCTGTTATTACCGCACGCGACAATGTAAGCGTCTCGATGGACGAAGTTAGGAAGTTGAGAGAGCGTGGAAGATTACATAATACAGTGGAGTTTGGTGCGCGACTTGCAGCGAACTTGTGCTTTATGTGCACACATGCAAGCGTTTGATGTACCCAGTGTTATGGGAAGTGTTCTAACGGGAGGCGCAGGGCCGCCGGGAGGGGCCGTATAAAGTTGCCGCGTCAACTTTCCGGGAGCTATTCGCAGAGTCTGCACTAAAATATAGTTCAAAGTAAGTTCGAGCGAACGGAGCGGGGATGCTGCTAACAGCTGCGTGGAACTCGCCATTCATGTTAACTTACAAAGTTATTAATCTCCCAAACTTCGGAGCGACTGTTTAATAAATTCACACTATCTTAGAAATGGAACTGCGCCAACATTGGGAATAATTCTCTCCTAACGCAAATCGATACCGCACTTAGCGTTAGAGCGGCCGAGCTGCTTCATGATATTATTGCCTGAAAATGTAAAACTCGCATAGCATGTTTATGAAATCATAGCGCAGGGTTCACTGAACTGCCAAATAGAATCATGCATGCGGTAGTTACATTAGGGACTTGAATCTCGTGTGCAATTTAGCTGGAAACATAATAATTCCAGCTCATTTCAATTCTCGTGGCATACATATGCAACATAAATCACCGCCATATCTCGTGAATCAGAACTAATTAAACTAAGTGCAATCAAATCGTAACTTTCCATCGTGCGCAGCCAGATACGTCGCTATGTGGTATATAACTATCAAGTTATGAGCATAGTTCACAAGTTTGCTAACTCGCTTCAGTACTCTCTCGAACTACCATCGTATTTTTTTAATAAACCAAGAAGCATTTTACAGTATGGTTTAGTGTCGATTTCATTGATGCAGATTTTTCGCTGAAGGTTTTAAACTTATTTGTCTCTCCCTTGATCTTTGTGGCGATAATATTTGAAAATTGATAAATAGGTAGATATGTATTTACGAGTATTTACTATGAAACTTTAAATCTCCGCTATTACGTTTTGAATGTAAATAATTATTGTAATAAATGCTGAATTAAAAATAAATATGTACAATATTAACGAATTTAGCATAAGTAATTTTAAACAATGATTTTACTATGTTATTTATTGTCAGCAGTTAATTCACCTGAAAAATTGGTTTGTACCTAGTTCAAGCATGTGCATCACCTTATCCCATAAAAATATAAGAATCTGTTATTCTTTTCGTCGTAAGTTGTTTTGTGTTCTTACGTACCTGTAGTGTTCATAACCATGATCGTTTCAAAAGTTTTATGGATAAGATTATAATTTATTTGGTAATTTTCTCGACTTAACAACTCTATTATAAATTCAGTAAAAGGCCACACGATCAATTGATATGGTTGAGCAGTAAGACCGTGAATCAAAAATAAATTACTAACTACATCGAAACACTTTTCCGGTGCGTGATGCTGATGTTCCATCAATTAAAAGCATGCTGTACTATTTAGACATGAACATGAAAGTAATTTTGTAGACAGTTGGTTTATTTTGTTGGTATTGGTACATGTGCCTAAGATCATCTCATAGGAACTCCTGAACTAAATCGTAACCCACAAAATTAAGATAAACTTTGTAGGTTAATTTATGATTTATTTCGGGAACAACCAAAGTTTAATATTCGAGTTATTAAGCTGGTTGCGAAATGATAATTTATCAACTTATCACTCCAAGTTTCGCTGTAAACAGCGAAACTTGGGCGGTCTTCAAAATAAACTAGATTCCTATTTTTATGCGAAAATATGTTAGTAATCTAGAGAATTCAGATAATGTATGAACATGACAATATATCAATGAGTTGGCGCAGTGCCAGTATGATACAGTTACCACCTCTGTTTTGAATACACACTTTATTTAGGCTTGTTTTTATGTTATGTGCAGTAGACAAAACACTTTTAGTTGTGCAAAAACTTTACCTTCATGCTACACCTATAATTGTTTACACAACTGCCATTTACGCATACTTTAGCACTGAACGCCATTACAGGAGGAGTCTTATTATAGATAGGAGATTGCGGCCATTTGATTTTCGCCAATTTTGCTCTGAACGTTCGCGTAAGCGGCGTGACCGTCTATGTTTGCTGTATTTGGCCCCTCAACAAATGTCAATTTTAATACCAGATACACAATAAACAATATTCCCTCGGGTGCGTTTGTTAAATGGATCTCAGTGACCTTTACCTGTACGATGAACGGCTTCGACAATCTCTTCTAAGAACTTCAAGCTCTTACCTGCAACCAACAATAAAAACAATAAGACACCGAACACCCAAAAACTACAAGCGAACGGGAAAACATAAATCATGGTTGATCACGTATACAAATATATAATTATCATGCTTAGTAACAGTCAAAGGAGTCCTCAAAAGTCAGCTCACATCTCGTCCCAGGGGTGGCCAGGGCCGCCCGCCGCCCCCATGGTGGCCGAGAGGTGGGGGTGGGAGGGGGTAGTCCAAGGTCGCCGCCCCTGTCTATCTAACCTACCGACGACTTGTGTCGCTGGATCTTCTCACGACTAGCTTTAACGATTAAATATAGAATCAAGTTTTATTACACACATTTTATGCGAAGGGAAGGTTTTAATCGTATGTTAATTGTCCCTCTATAAAATAAACTGCAAGTGTGAAAATGTTCTCCCACATTGTGTGCAAGAAACTTTAAGTCCTGGTAAAATTAAATTGAAACTGTACCAAAAAATTACTACAATCGCTCATCATATCAAGCTATCATGAAAGTTGTCTTAGATTTTTCCAGTATAACTAGTGTAATGCTAGCATGGAATGAGAAATAGGTCAAAAAAATAAAGCAACAAAACAAAAATGAACAATGTTCCAAGAATGTTCACGAAGCCAAAAATAAAAGTGAAGCAAAATATTATTTACGAAATTATATGCCACTTGTTATGCTCAAAGCTCGAATACCTAACTAAGTAAAGTTTTGCAGTTGTTGCGGACAAACAATTTTATTTCGAAAATTCTTAACATGTATTCCATTTTTGGATAAAAGTGTCGTCAAGTGACTCATACGAATGTTCAACAAAGGCTGATTTTATTATTTTGAAAAATCCGACTTCCAGTCCTTTCTAATATTATAAATACGAATTTAACTGTATCTGTCCTTCTTTCACGACTAATCTACTTTACTGAACCGATTTTGATGAAATTTGGCATAGACGTTGTCCGGGAAAAAGGACATAGAATTGTATACCGGTGCATGTTCCCGTGGGAATGGGACGCGATATAACCGAATGCTTTTTTTTTCGTCGCGGGCAACAGCTAATTCTTTAATATATGCGTTTTCCAGGTTTCGTGTAATATAGTAATAGTAATTACTTTTGAATAAAATTTCAGGGGCTCTGTTTAGGATTATTCTCCAAGCAAAACATAATTTTTTGCATAAACATACAAAATAAATACAGCCTGTATATATTATGCTCCTCTTGTTTTGAAATTCGGTAAAAATTTGAGTTAACTAGGTAGAGCAAGGGTACACTATTATGCAAATATTTATAATAATAGGTAAAATCCCCCTTGTGAGTTCGAGACATGCACCCATTACACAAGATCTGCTCAGCCTGGGGCTAGATGATGCTGTGTGGATTGTCCCGATTTATTTATTCATGTCGAGGGACGTGTGCGTGCTAATGAAGTGAGCTCTTAGACCACATCGTCTTGGTGGCCCAACGACCGTTATCAATAAAAAAACAGTCGCACCAGACGAACGAACGCGATCACATTATCAATAATCTTATCGGCGTACGATCGTGACTCACTCGCTGCATTACAAACCTATTGCATCATTTATTTTATTGCTACTCGAAAATGGTATGTTAATACCCTACAATTACGGAATGCTCCTTATGACGGCTTCTTAGAAATATTATTAACAGATGTACTTACTAGACTAGATAATTAAATAGATTATGGTTGAATTGAAGTTACCTAAAGACAATAGATATCTAACCCAGGTTAACAATTCTTAATGGAAATTACAATCAAACAATAGAAAACAAATAAAATTGCTATTTAGAGTACAAACAGTTTAGCTAAAGGTCGACTGTTCCAAGAAGTTATCTAATTTGATTATAATGCGCTATGATGCCGATAAAATATATAAAAAAAAAATATTAGTGTTTAGGTAAAGAAGAAATAGTTGAGCTAACTGTTGCAAAAAATATGAATAATAATTTAATTAAATTCTATATTTATAACTGTAATATATGTAAAGTCAAAACGTTGCTTTATTCACACTGAGACTACTGTTATACTTCGTAGTGAAACCGTTCAACCACCAACAAAATAAAACCAATTATTAAACATCCCCTTCGCAAAACAAAACATAGCTGCACTTTTTCAAGAGCAACCCACCTAGTTATTCAGTGTTTTGTACACAATAACAATTATTCAACACAATAGGTAGGATACGGCGTATTTTACAAAGTGGAATGCCACTTCTCAAACAGGTTCCCAGATAGCCGAGACAGGTGGCTTTTATAATTAGCGGATCTCGTCAATGTCAATTACATAAAAACCACGAATCTAGAGGATTCATTGCGTCTTTTAATAAGATTTGTTTTAAGCCTAGGGGAAAAACGGGTTATTAGGCTCAGTTTCTGATGGATACAGCTAATATTTTAATAACCTGAGGGCCTTGAATTTGCTTATATGTAGGAAGAGACTTTTCATTTCATAATTGTACGTGAAAGAAGCGCTGTAACTAACGAATCCGAAAAAAAATTGTTTAGTTGATACTATTAAGTAACCGAACATACACAATCTGATCACAGCGTATATCTTGAATTCCTACTACTTGAAGGAAATATTATTCATAGAGGTACCAAAATGTCTTTTGAGTGGCTAGAGTAATAATAAATCATAGAGTACTCGTAGATAAGTTAACGCAGTGACATCATAGAAAATAAGTAAAGATAAGAAGGAAACTAAGTACGAGTAGGTATGTATACTAGTCGTGTGTTTATCGCCTTAGCAATAACAGAAACAGCCAGTATCACCAGGATGTTACACAAGTACGTACAGTCGCACACAAACCTCGCAGTTTTATTTCGTTTCACGTGCAAGAATCTATTCTTATCGGCGAAGCGTGCAGTCACGCAGTTATTACGTATTGCTATGAAAAAGTTGGAAAGTTTCGTTGCGATTGCTGATTTACTGTGAGAGGCAAATTGTTTAAGACTTGTACTGACTGTACTCTTATTATTACAAACGTAGTCGTCGCAGGGCACCAATGGATGCTGCTTACACAGATTTTCTTCAATAATTTTATTTATTTTACCTTATACAATAACCACAACAAACTTCGGTACCCAGCAGTAGCTAGAACCGGTTGCGGATGCTGGACGATGTATGGAAAGCATATATTTCGGTTGATTCAGAATCTGCTGCGGTTCAGAGGCGGAAACATCAAAATTTTTGATTCTTACATCTCTAAATCCCTACGTCCTCTATTCTAATCATAGTAATCATTTATTAGCAGAGGTTATATGAAAAATTTTGTTACTTCGATTTAAAAACGATTGGATAGATCACAATGAAATTTGTCGTAAACGTAGACGTTTGCGCCAAATTTCACGTTAATTTAATTAAACAACTTAATATTACGTTAAGTTCTAACTTAATCTGACTATAAATGAATTATAATTCTCACAGTACTTTTAAAACGAAAATAGCACGCGTGAAGCTATATGGACATCATACTATATCAACCTAAAATATTCAACCTACAGATATAACGTTCATCTAATTAATATCTACCCATGAATAAAGTGACGGTTACATTTCTTGGAAAACCTTTTAAAAATATTCTGTATTATCATTACTAAAGAAAACCATCTATCATCAGCCACGCCTTTAAATCCCAAAGGTCGGGCGGAATTTAATTTAGTAGTCGTCCGACGAGTCGTTTATAACTTTAAAAGTAAACATTTTAGTTTAATTAAACCTCTTCATAGATATAAACTGTATGTTTAAGTAGTCAACGCACGCGTGCTGTATGTAAATAACATTATTGAGTTTTGAAGTTTGGTCGGGCGTTACGGGCCGTGATATGTACGTACACAGCACCTAGTGTTCGTGCTAAGCGCTTGCAACGTGGAACGTAACAGATTTTAGCACACAGCAGCGTAACGTGTCATGCTCGCTGTGAACAGTACATCCCCGTAGCACCCCGGTCAGTACCCGACTTCGTTCCAATTCTCACAGTATTTGTTAGTTTCGGATGTATCGATATTCGTGCTATTTTTCATGACTTCAACCAAATGCGGCAACATGGGACAACTGCGTTAATCTAAGTTTTAACACATCCTTTGCACTCAGTTCACCACGTTGAAACCATTTATGTTTATATACCATCGTCCCAGCTAAGGGGTCGAACAAGCCACTCTGATCCCCCTCTGCTTGCGTTAGCTAAACTTTGCGAATCATCTCTAAGATATTGTTTCTAAGTGGCATTTCCGCTGTGATAATATTTTGACGATGCGACGGGTGGCGAGTTTCCTCTTCGATTCTTTCTTGTTTACTCTTCTAATGTGGTTAGAGGCTTCTTACGTCATAAATAAGACTAGGGTACCTATTGTGGATATTTTGGTATTGAGATTGCTGTGCTATTAAATATCGGCATTACGTTTACAAAAATACGTGTAACCTAAAAATTATAATATTTAATTAAAAACGTATACGTTCTATTTGTATTCATATATCGTTATTCTTACACTGCGATAACCTCGCGGAACTAGTTTTTACTGGCGATCTATTTGGGCTTATCACTGCCATGAAGGTAACCACGCTGAGAACGGATGTTGGCAAGGCAATGGTTAATTGAAGAACAGATAATAAATAAATAATGCTGGATAAATAACACAGCATCATCCAGCTCATCTTACAAAAACCTACGAAAAAGGTTACAAAAATATCGTTAACTATTTTGCTTTAAAAGTTTATTTCCCCGGTCTATCATGTTTCATTTAATAACGGTTTCAGCTATTTCGTTATTCAAAAGTAACACACAGAGCTAATAACGTATTTATAATTATAGATTATTACCATATTATAAACACACAATTCTCAAACCGGCCCACCACAGCGAAACCGCGGAGCTCGTGGCCGTCCAAAAATAAAATGCAGGCTACGAGGCTAGCTTTTCCAAACTGCTCCCTGACGCATAGTACAAACTTCGTGACGACTAAGTAATTGGCTTTACAGCTTGTCGCGAACAAACTCCCCGGCTGACTCATCCAAGACTTTCTAACTACACTCTATAATATAGGGTATTTTTTGCGCTTTTGCCTTGACGAAGTTATTCAATAGATAAAGTAACTTAAAAAAGTGATCGACTTCATCTAGCCATGCGAAAAGAAAAATATTAACATTAAATTGATGATACAGATGTTATTTTTATTTTCGATATGGCCTCATAATATATTTTTTTCTCAATTCTGTACTTTTACTTATTTTGATTCAAAATCTTAAGTAGCGAAAAAATACATTAGTCCGCATTAACGTGCCGTGTCACACGTCGATACTATAAAATAGCTAGTGAAACATCTGTAAACTCTTCATAATGTTTGGTAAGTCTACACCCCACACGTCGTCGCTTCACTAAACACACTTTAAAAGCCATTTTGTTCAACGTCTAGTGAGTTTTACACATGCACGGTCTTGGCTGGAGTGTTTACGCGCACATAATCCAATGAAACGATTCAAGTATATATCAAATAGTGATAATAAGTTTACGAAGAATTCCCAAACGGCATATCGATATCTTCTTTCATGCCACGATAAAATTAATACCTAGTTTCCGACAAAAAGATTACCAGCTACAACTGGCACGGCAATACTGCAACTACGCGAAAATAAGGCTTTACGCGGCCAGGCTAATTTTGCCTAGAAAGTGTAAATTGATTACATTTTTGAACATCTCCGGTGGAAAGGCATCTTTATGTCCTGACCGAAGTGTAGCTGACACACCGTTTTGTGCGAAAACAACGTGCCTCCACAATAGTATAATGGGTGGCTGAGCTGAGCGGTTTCCTCTCCCCCCGCCCGCGCCCCACCGGGCTCCTAACCCCGTCAGCAGTCGCCACTTGCATGACTCAGCAGCGAACTTCAGATCAAATTCGACGTCGCGTTTCCACTGGCTTGTTTTTCGCCGTAAATAGCATTTTTTGTTGATAAGGCATTCGGTAACGCCGACGACGCCTAGGGAGGTAGAGGTGAGCCACGAGCGAGAATAAATTAAGGCGAGCGGAGTTATTTATTGTTTTTAGTAAAACTTCGGCAGAGATCGACCGGAGTGGAGAAACTTTATCCATCTTAATTGAAGAACTTTGGTCTATAAAACTTATAATTTATTCTTTGAGTTAGTTTTGACAACCGTTTTCTTTTAACTGGTATAAATATGAAACTGGATTCAACAAAATTCACAAGAATGCCTTCTTGGGTTTGACGGCTTTTAAAGGATTCGAGAAACCGATCTGACGAGCGAACATCAAATTTATGCATAGCGACTATAAGGTTACTAAAACGCCGACAGCCAAAAAAGGCTTCAAGCTATTATTGTTTCGAAAATTTCCATGACAAAGTGTCGAAAAGGTGAATAACACCAATTGAAAACGGAAACCAAGCCGGGCCGGGCGTATTCCGATCCAAAATGGAATCCAATTAGCCAGCCCATCTCGCGGGCTCTCATTAACCGGAGGTGGAAAAAAATATTAACAGTTTTCGCGAAGCAGGGGAAACGGCTTACACAAGACGGCCATTAAATACATTTTAATGATCGCCCCAGTGCGATATAAACCGTGCGTTTTAATTACGTAAGTATACGATAAAACACGTATTAAAGGCTGCCAGAAATGGCTGTTTCGAGGATACTGTGAGAAAAATGCCTTTGGGTGTACAAACGTGCTGGTGGTATTATAACTTGAATTGAACGGACCTTCGAACCAGTTTCATAAGTAAACGCTAAGAACTGCGCCATTTCGAAGAGCAGTCAATCCTAACGTCTAATCATAATCCGGTGCTTGTGTAGAATTCACCACGAACAAGGGTAGAGAATTTTATGATCCGAAATAAGCATTTTATCCAGTACACCAGTAGAAAGATAGATTATCAAGAAGTTTTTGTATAAAGATGGAGTTTATAGAGCGTTTGACCACAACCTCGCCTGATTTTAAGCGCGCCGATGTGGTCGTCGATAGATCACAATATGACAGCGAATGTATCCATTCCATCACATGATGGATATCGGGATCAACATGAAAATTGTAACCAATTTATTATCTTATCAGCCTTTAGTCAGGAACTTTTTCCATCAATCATGTTAAAAATATGCTAAGAACTGTGACGAACTGTGTCTATTATATAATACAAGCGGCCCGCCCCGGCTTCGCACGGGTATTAAACAAAAATTTCAGAAATTATACACACTAAAACGATGGGTTTCACAGTTTTCATACGGATCTTTACTTTTTTTAACAGCATTGGGGTTTTTGACATTGACTCGACATTCCAAAACTGACACTGGCCGTAGAGAAAAAGCAAGCACCGTGCGCTATACAACCTCTTTTTCTATTCTGACGCGCCATAATAGAAAAAGAGGTTGAATATACAGCCCACGGTTCAATTATTGAATTTTTCATGCGGATCCCTAACTTTTTGAAAATATTATATAGCCTATGTTCATCACGGAAAATTAAGGATTCTAATGGTGAAAGAATTTTTTAACTCGGTCCAGTAGTTTCCGAGCCTATTCAATTCAAACAAACAAACAAACAAACATACAAACAATCAAATCTTTCCTCTTTATAATATTAGTATAGATATCGTTCAGACTACAAGATAATCTACATAAACTTCATAATATAAGACAAATTTAAAAGTTTCCATTATCCGGATATCCATAATTTACTGAGCCTGTCAAATGAATCATTTACTTGGAGACGGCCATAATCGCCAACAATAACCGAAAAACTGGTTCCACCCTCCACAGACAATTTTATCCGAACAGTAAAACAAGTCATGTCGATCGGCGAGTTTATACGGCGTGGGAACACGAAATTGAGACATAAATTGTGCATATGACTCGCGAGTCTGCGATAAACAATAGTAGATAACGAACTTGCCAGAGCCGATACCAAACTACGTCATATCACAGTAAAACTAGCGCAATCAAAAAATTCGATCTGTTTGCTGCATACGTTTTTGCAGTGCCAAATATTGAAAAGCCAGTGGAAACGAAACTGTAGTTGTTGTTAGAGCCTGAACACACAAGTTAAGAACCAAGCAGGTGCAACGTGAGCACAGATGTCGACTCCCAGGTGGCATAATCACCTGCTATTTGTATAGCAATATAACACGGAATAATTCTAATATTTTATTTGACTAATATTTGTGCTTGTCTGGAGACTAGCAAACTTTGCATGGCAACACTAAGAAACTAGTATATATTTTGTCTGACTTTGATGTCTTTCGAGACTGCATAGTAAATTCCAATTGGCTTATGTAATATTATAATTCAGTTTCGCGAGGGCTTTTGGTTGAATAAAAATAGTTTATTTTGTCAGTAAATTTCCTCTATGGCATGGCTGAAGAGGAATTTACTCCAGAATTGGATTATCGTGCAAAAACCAGATCGGTAATTGCGTAGTTTTAACACGTAACATTATATTTATAGATAACCTTAAACGCTGCGATCACGCCCACGGCCAGCGAACTTTTGATTACTGTCCGCCAAAAATATAAAGCACTTATTTTTCTCTAATAAATAAGAATATCAGAATTTATATTTACGTTCTTGGTCTGCTCAATGGACTGAGAAGGTCTTATATATGTTTGATTCACATTTCATGACGTATGTGTATAATTTATTTATGTTGTGCCAAGGAGGCGGCTGATGAGGCTGCACCAGTTTTTAATTTTTTACTGTTTCATTATTAATACTTATTCATTAAGTACCTTACTCTTAAAAATACATTTTGTTATTTTGTGTTCATAATCTTTTCATACCAAAGGCGTTTAGAGGCATGGCAATTAAGGCGCTACCCCGAAGCAAACTACCACCTATTTTATTATTTGAAAAAGAACATTTCAAAACTTTTCATTGGGCAGTTTCAGCGAAAAAAGAGTTAAGTGTCACCAAGGGCAACTTCGTGTCGCTGCCTAAATTATACAAAGTAAAACTATTACAGAGGCATTACAAAAAAGGTTACAAAAGATCACGAACTGCCCAATCAAAGTCTTCTCTTTATAGTGGAGTTAGTCTATGATATTTTCGTCTGAGAAATTCTTCCTTTTGTCATGAAAAGCGGGTATCTAAGACGCTGTTAATATTTCACATTCCCTTATTTATAATGTGCCTGTCAAAATCGCTCTCTAGCCCGTTCTTCAGAGAGCGCAGATATTCAAATAAGTAACGCAAATATTAGAATGCTAAAATAAATAAGAGTCAAAGTCACCCGGGTAAAATAACTTAGCTTTATTTTTATCTTGGAGTCTGGAGTTCCAAGTAGGTGAATCAGACAGCCATCGTTCCATCTCAATTTAATATACGAGATTCCATTTACGATTGCGTAACAAGCTCTCGATAAATAAGATCTAACGGGGAAAATGCAAGGTGATATTCGAGTGAGATATTTTCTATGGCATAACTTAACCCGCAGCACCTTCGTTTTAGGTGTATAGAATACATACATATGATTTAGATGTACTTATGGAGGAGGTACCCTGATCTGTCCTTTCCTTACGTGGAGGTGAGGGTTAGTTACGATGGGAGGGTTTTGGGTCGCGAGTAGAGGGTTTTGTGTGGGCTTTTACCCAGCAGTGGAACGAATAAAGCTCTTGTTGACGCGATGCGAGCGGCAAGGGCACGCATCTAGAGGTGATGTAACATGTCCGTGTGCATCATTGGCAAATAATGTGTTAAGGTAATCACCAAAAAGAAAGAAACCATTTCAGCTATTGAAATCACCAATACTCTTGATATTATCGATTTCCTTATTTTAAGCTTCGTCAGTTTTTATTTCGTTTGGACGTTTGGATAATATAGTGAGTGGAGAGATAGCAATGAACAAACCAAGGTCACTTTTTCATTCCACGCTCCCTTCGCTTTCTGCCGCGGAATTGTTGATAGAACATAACATACAGACTGGTGTAAATTGACTTTCAAATGCGATGTGGCGGAACTTCATAAAGGACAATAATGCTGAAGAATTCACACAACATCATCTAGCCCAAGCTAAGCAGAGCTTGTGTTACCAAGTACCAACTTGATAACTGATAAACATAATATAAGATATAAATTTTATCATGGGTACATAGAAATTGACCAGAACAAACTGCCAAATATCTGCAGATCGTATAGACATTTATTTTCAAACGGGAATCGAGCCCGCGAACTCCTGCGTCGCAGGCGGACCTTCACCAACCGCGCCAAAGAGTTAGTCACGACCTTGGAAGATGGAAGCATACGAGAGAACCATCAGAGTCTGTGTCGTAACGTGAACTGGTATACGAAATGTCTAACGACACGCTCCGGCTTCGCAAGAGTGCATGTTTTACATATAAACCTTTCCCTTGAATCACTATCTGTAAGAAAAACCGCATCAAAATCCGTTGCGTAGTTTTAAAGATCTAATTATACATAGGGACAACCAGATTGCCGGGGAAGCCACTTTGTTTTATACAACTAGTGTAATACATAAGCTAGGTACCTACATAATGCGAGCGGCTTATAGAGACCACCGCGTTATTATGCACTTTTAGATGTATATCTAAAATACTTCTCTCCTCAAGACATGCCACTAGGGACAGTGTTTCGACTTCAACGTCCTTTGTTATTCTTCAAACATAGAAAGCCCATCTCGCATAAACCTCGCATTGTGTCAAAATCACATTAGCCATTGTTCGAAGAGGCTTTATACCCTCGCTATTATGCGAATTAAGTTAATTTGGCGTTGTGAACGCGAAATCACGTGCCGCTTGCAATGGAATGAAATACTAGTGCATGGTAATAACCATTTTGAGTACTGCTATTTGATAGGTAGGCAGTTAACATTCAGAACGTTGTCGTCCGTCCGAAAGCAAGGCGTTTTCCAGTGAAGCAAGTTATAATTAATTTCAACTATGAACCTGCATTCTTTCATGCCTAGCTTTGTGTTTGTGTGAACCAAATTAAAGGTCTATCCATATTGCTGCTAGAGTTCAGTGCTGTAAATCGTGTATTTGATGAGTTCGTAATAGATGTACAAATTTTATATCAGCTTAGTTATAGATATCAGCTTTAGTGATAGAAGTTTCTACCAAACAGTACTATCTAGACTAGAAGAAAGTACCTAGCCGAGACATAAACCTTTTATGAAAGGAATTTTCCGGCCTGCAATGCTTGTGTATATTTTATTAGACATTCAACGTTGTCCTTTGTTCCACCAGCCAGCGAAGACAAAACTACGTCTAGTACGAAACTTGCTTGGAACACGCCATAGTCGTTTCCTATGTGCATTAAAACTTTTTTATTGCGCCTCCTTTTTGTAATTTCTATGAAGTTTAATAAGAGCGTGAAAGAATTTAATTCGACAGCTTTTGTTTCCCGGCGCGCTAAGAACCCGAGGAGCACTTTGCTCCAAGTATTAAACTTAATGAAGATGTTGGCTACATTTAGAAGCGTTATTGCGTCTCTCAAACTTGCATTTTTGGCAAATCCCGGAAAAACTGAATATTATTCGCACAAAGCATCGCCTTTTAAAACGTTACATAGAAATGCCGAAGCATTTTTAAATTACAAAACTCGAAAATTTATAAATATTTATCTAAAAATATCTTTATTCCGCAGCCTACGGCCCGCAATCAATATGACATCATTTCCAACAATAATACAACAGCCCGCTGGTAATTACAATTTTAATAGGTCGGTCACCGAATAGGCGGCTCGCTACCCCACCCCTCCCAATCGGGACCAGGGGGTGAGGAATTAACGATCCAAAGCACAATGGAACTGTACCAAGTTAAATTATATCGTTTTTGATAATTGTACCGAGCTATTGAACCGTATTATCCGGTTTTAGACCTGGTTGAATTTCTATGTTCGGCTGGTTTCCTGTTACTAGATTAGTTAATTATTCAAGCCCTGAGTGAACATACTTAATAGTTTTGTCAATATGGCTGAATCAGATAATTAACTAACAAATAACGAAGTGATAAATGATTTTTATCTTCACTTAATTTTTTTCTCCACAGTAAGAGAAGAAGTGAAAAGGAAACCACTAGCTTTGACTTCTTTGCCGGTAAATTTTTACACTGTAAGAATTCAGTATTTGTTGGACGTTGGCTCGTTGTCGAACTGATTGATTATTAAATTTAAAACCAAACTATTTTTGTGTAACAAACAACTGATGTTCAAATTACAAAGGCGCCGATACCCGAATGAATGTATTTTTAGGCCTTGACATTAAAACTAAAGCGCCGAAACCGACAACAAATTATCACCACCTAATTTTTATACTCGAGTCATGAACCATTTTAAAATGGCAATCGATGAACGTGCTAAGCAGCAGGTTACGTGGATATTAGGATCAATGTATATACAAAATGGCTGACATAATAAGAACACACGTGTTGTCATGGAAAATACGTTTTGTAGTTCAAGGCAGATAAGAAAATTATGGCACTACGTGCGAGCGCGTGTAGGTATAAAATGTATCAGTTAAATAAGCCACGTATAAACATTGAGAAGTAAAAGCTGTTTTTAGAAATATAAGTTCGATAATTACTACGGTATAAAACAGTCGCTTCACGCTGTCTGTCTGTCACCTATGTATGCTACGATTTTTAAAGTACGCAACTGATATTATATTATATTATGCGGTTTTTATTTGAATAGATAGCACTGATTGATTCAAGTGGAACGTTTATATGTATAACATACACGCCCACCCATGCGAAGCCGGGAAGGTTGGCTTGTACAAAATAAAGTAAGCTTAGACAATAAAGAAGGTAGGTATCATCAAGTAAGTACAATATCACAACAGGAATCTTAAAAGTTGAGTCAGACAAGCTATTTCCATCATGGTGACGAAAAACTTGCAGTATCTTAACTACATATTTAAATTAAACTTTCACTGAATAGTAATTGAATCAGCATAATAATGAATGACTATGTATAATACAATTCCTTGTTGCAAAAGAACAAAACGTATGCGGTAATGCACGGAAAATGATACAAAAATTCAATAGGACAATGCTAGCGTATAAGGTTACGTAAACAAAAATGTTATTGTATTTTTCCTTTGACGTATTTTTATGTCATGTCAGGAGAAGAAAAAAAATATCCTGTATTATATACGATTATTTAATCTGTATTTTAACTAAAATAACTAATCCCATAAGTATTACTAAAAAAAATGGTTGAGACACTGATAATTGTCGAAAATAAGTATTACCCTTTTAGAAAATGGATCATGCAACGGCTAAATTGGTTGATCTAACTATTTTTCACTATACTTATCTTCTAAATTTTTTGTATCACGAATACAAGAATTTATAGACAATGTGAACGACGATGTCATGTCCCGCCCAAATTCATATTAAAAACTGTAAAATCCCCCCTGTATTTAGCTAATTTAACCTACTAACCTACTCTCCTACAAAGAACAATGTCAAAAGAAAAAGCCAAGTAAGCACGTTTAAGTGACAGTAGACGTTTTTTAACTTATCGCTCGTATATCTCTAAATCACCAATTATTTTACAACATTGGGCCGTAATGGCAACCCTGGCCGATTCCACGCAACAGCATCTGAGTCAGTAATTATGCGCATACATTATGCGAATTACGCGTCACTAGGCGAAAATTAATATCGATATTTTTATGTATTGAGATTCTTGTATTATTTACTAGCGACTCGCCTCGGCTTCGCACGGGTGCAATACTGATACTAAATACACTACAGAAAAACTGTGATGTTGTATACGGAAAAAATGTAATTATTTACGACATCACATTAGAAACCTCAAAAATAACAGTATTTCTCCACTATTTAATGGATGTTATTATACATATCGTCGTATCCTACGAATAGGGTCACAGTCGCCAGTGTGACTTTTTATTTTTATTGCATTTTTGGAATCTCCATTATGATTTACATCATACCAGTTCGAAAAAAATAAAAAAATACTGAAAATAAAAAAGTTATTAAGGTTTTAAAATTTGGTCACAATTGCATTGATGGATTTAGCCCGACGAAAAAGTTAACAAACAGCTTTGGCACTTTCTTCCACGTGAAAAACGCAAAGATCAAGTATTTCCCGGCGAATACGGTTACATACTCCAGAGTAACCATGTAGCGCGGGCGAAAAGGCGCGCGGGCGCGGATTACCGCACTGTTTGTCGACTACGAAGTTCATTTTTAATAGTTTGGCTAGGCACATGAATTGTCTTTGGTTATGAAAGCACGGAAAATGCTAAATTTATATGTAATGCGAGTAGGTACGTGTACATACATAATTATGTTCTAACAACCTACTAAGGTATAATTATATCTTGCTAGTTTCTTGTTCATTTTTCTTCTGTGTGAAGAAAAATTTCATCGTTAAATCGATTAAAGCGTTAAAGCAACAAACAGACAGACACGGTCTGACCTTCGTATCTACAGTTTTAGTATAGATTATATATGTAACGCATGTACATCTTTCACATTCGCGAATGCGGATGCAAACAATCACTTCATTTGCGAAGTACCTATATTATTTTGTTAGGAATACCTATTCCATTGTGAAATCTTAATAATATAAATAAATGAATATTTGTTTCAGGAAGTTTTAAAATATGTACTCCTTAAAATGGACTGGAAATTTGAGATACGTAGTTGGTATTTGAGATACGTGGTTGGTTGGGTCGTTTTGAATTCTCTGTAACTTTTTAATATAGAATATCAATATTTATGAAATTATCATACGCCTTTCAGGGTTTTTTTTTATAAAGGTCTCTCAATAAGAACTGAGAACAGTGACACAATTTGTTTGAACTATAAACCAACAGTTGTTCGAATTCTAAAAATATTTCTGACATAAATCGGCAATTTAACCAAACTAAAAAAATCTTTAAGATTTTAGTAAAGGTTAAAATTATTTGAATTATTGTATTGGTTTTGTATTTACTAAAGTATTGAATTGATTGTTAGCTTTTTACATGCGGTGCTTTAAACCACAACTATTGTATAAAAATGACTTTTTGTATAAAAATCACTTGTAAATTAGAAAATGTAAAAATTGCCAGAGTTCCCGATATTCCATTGACGACTAAACATATTAAACTATTTGCTTGTCCAACCCAATGTTAAAAATAAAATAAAGGGAAACAGGTTTTAAGGATTTTCAAGCGAAGTCAATAATTTCAGGATTTTTCGACTTCTACATCATCAGACGACAGAGTAGGTACAAAACAGCGAAATAAATATGTGTTTTCTTTTTAATATTATAACGTGAGCAACCACATAGTAGTTGGCTTCAGACAGGCTCATTGACGAGTTCTCTAATCTGGATACAGTAACGAGATTAATAGGATGAATAAATAAAATGCTGAACAATCGACTTAAACTTGTGTTTTGGGTATCAGATGACTTAACACAATAGACCTTATAGATATAATTTTTTTTACTATACATACATAAAAATCAACCAGAACACTCCCTACAAACATCTGCGAATTTTAATTCCATTACTTGTTGTTTTTTAATAGACTATAGCATTTAAATACTAAATAGGTTAGAAAATTAACAGCAAAAAAATTTATCGATGAATACGCCATGCCTTGGCTCTGATATCAATATATTATGACAATAATCATTTAATGAATGCTCGTATAATGTAATGACAACTAGCGGACTCGCTTGTAATTTCATTGGCGTGGACGTGTTTAGGGTAAAACACTTTCACGAAATCAGCTAATTCCGTATTATAAGAAAAAATCGGAATTTCACCAAAATCGGAAAGACGCTTATGATATGTTTTAAGTCCGTTAATTAAGTATTCTTTTTTTTAAGTTTCTAGTATATTTTTTTATTTAGTGAATTTGAAGCAGTCTTGTCATACGATATTATGCTTCAAACATTCTACCTTAGCCCATTTTGAGAGAAGTTTTAATAAATCTTCAAACATTCATTCATTGTTATTATTTCATTAATTTAGTGAATTGAGATTTTATGCAAGACCAATCGGATTGAAACCAAATATCGGGAAGTTTGACTTTTTTCTACCCTAATTTAGAGATATGAAAATAGACCTTAAAACATGTTTAACCATTTATTGTATATTCAATACATAAATAAAATTTGAGGGCATTACCAGCGCACGTTAAATAGTAACAGTAATTTAAATAGGTTACCATAAATTACAAATCCAATATTTCAATAACCGTATTTACAGTTTGCGGAAATATTTTCAAAAATCCTGAAACACTGTTGAATAGTTTTGTATTTTAATTGTTCTTAGCAATTTTCCTTAAAATAAATCATATAATATTATTGCCTTTTTAATTTACTGTTCTATCATTATTCATTACATAATGAAATTTGAAGCCAATAGAACCTTGCATTAGAAAGTTATAGATATTTCAATACAGAATGAAATTATAAATCTCAAACTTTAATTACCTGTTTCACTAAATTTTCAGGAATATTTTGAAAAATCCTGAAACAGGTGATCATTATTCTTGTGTGTTTAGTATTCAATGTAAGTATCTAACCAATCGAACCACCGGTTACAGATTTACAAAAAACACCAAAAACCTCAAAACCCCCTTTTACCTTTTTAGGGGTGGAATAAGAAAAAAAAACCCTAGTTAGCGGGTATTTGTGTAGTTAAAGGTCCAGCCCACCAAATTTCAGCTTTCTAGCTTCATCGGCTTAGGCTGGGCGTTGTGGCCAGAAAACTCCATTATTTATTATAAAATTACCTTTTTTATATGAGTACCTTCCATGATAACTAAAAAATTAGTGCCAATCATTACATTAAATCATGCCTTAAGAAACCCTAGGACGAGTTTTACATAGTTTACGAAAACACATTTTGTTTAGTATGTCAGCAATTGCACAGTTTTACACGAACTCGGTTTTGGCTTTCGAATGATTTGTTGCATTTTAGCTGTACCTACCAACCAGCTGTGACAAATCAGCGGCAATAAATGTATAAACATTTTTCCCAAGGCGAGAATCGAACCCACAACCTCCAGCGACGAAGTCCCTTAAAGGCCTTCGCCAGCAGCTGCGCCATACAGGTCGTCGATTAAGTGCTAGGCAAACTAAATACATTTAATATCGTCTCTGGGTATACAGCGCATCCTAAGTACATACAGCATGAATAAACAATTTCTGATGCAAATTATTAAGGTACAAAACCAAATTATGAAGGACAATAAACTATGACCTTCGTAAAATGTGTAATTGTCCATCATAATCCCGTCGAATAAGTTTACAAAGACGTTTGTTACCCCCCTAGTTGAGGACGTGAAGCGAAATCTGCGTGGAAAACGGTCACAATGGCGCTGAGTATAACGTCGATTTGAAACTTGCACGTGGAACAAGGTGCTAAGGGGCAAAAACTAGGGAAAAAGGTTTTTTTTATTTATGAAACCTTTATGATAATTTAGCAGAAAATATGATGAAACGTTTTAGCAAAAAAAATCACACTCGTTCAATAGAAACTTTGCGAAATAATCAGAAAAAACCGTCTCCTGTAAAGTTGGTGTTTTGCAACTGTGACCGTATTCGTAGGATACGACGATATAAACCTTTCTCTTCAATCACTATCTATTAATAAAAACCGAATCAGAATCCGATGCGTAGTTTTAAAGATTAAAGCATACATAGGGATATAGGGACAGAGAAAGCGACTTTATTTTATACTATGTAGTGATAGGACAAATAGCACAATGGCAGGATTTTATGTAGGAATATGCCATTGGCATGCTGGCTGTCGAATACTTCGTCATGAACATATATTATAAAGTTGATAATGTTTAAATATTCTTCGATATTTTATTGGAACCGTACTACAATTCACATCGCAGTCGACACAATAGCCACGTGTCATGCGGGTCCCTTTTTTACACCCTTTCTACACATAATATAAATAAAACACGTTTTATTAATAAACAGGGCAAATAATATGTAACGTTATTTTTTAATTTTAGAAGTTACATATCACATCAAGCCGTCATGATCGAACCAGTTTTCAACTAGACATAGCTTTCTGATGAATAATTGATGTTCATAACCACCATACCAATCATGATCTTAGCAGATGACCAGTTTTTTGCTGCTTACTCTGGCTTGACTAGTTTGCTCTTTTTTATTATTATTTATCAAGTCTTTTACGGCAGGCTTTAATTGATAACTCTATCAACAAGCGCATTTTTCCCGACGTAAGCGGTATTTGATGTTTTTATTTTTAATTTTTGAATTGCGTTAAGGAATGGGTAAGCTTCTTTGTATGGTTTGTGTTCTACGTAACTTGTAAATTATTCTGGTACTTACTTCTAAGTTAAGTTCATCAGGCCAGAATGCAAATCTATTTGCATTTCAGAGTCTCATTTACTTAATACAATTTTTTTTATGACCAGAAATTTGCGTATTTCTTAAAGCCAGGTAACACGGCATTTAAGCGGATCCATTTTAAAATTGATTTGTCCTTCGATTCGTGAAACAAGAACCTGATATTAAAACGAGACAATAAGGTAGAACTGGTTTTGAAGACACCTTTCCACAGCCTCGGTTTAACAAAGCTACAGTCTGGTTGTTTGTACGTATTTAATGTTATCGAGTGATCGGTTACTTGAACATGCAAGGGAGTTGGTAGGGTGACCATGAGGTTTATTCGTGGTACCTATAAACATAATTTAATGTTGGAAGACAGATAATCTTATTCAAATTCTCTCTTAGTAACGACTTCATCTATCATTAATTCCGAAATGACAAAGCTGAGGTACTCGTGTTTTTATTGAGCACGTAAAATTATACAATGTGATGAACACGTAAAACCGATTTCATGAATGCAAAGTTGCACAGACATATCGCTCGGTTCGAAATTGGGTTACCTACATGTTAAGAATTTATGTTTCGCAGTTTCTGGTTTCAGTCTTTAGTAAACGTATCACCTCCACACGAATACTACGTATGCATATATGTGTACGATCCACG
Organism: Eupithecia pulchellata; assembly: GCA_963931895.1. Taxonomy (NCBI): domain Eukaryota; kingdom Metazoa; phylum Arthropoda; class Insecta; order Lepidoptera; family Geometridae; genus Eupithecia; species Eupithecia pulchellata. Next base: position 1,597,869 of record OZ007544.1, read on the forward strand.
CGTTTCTAGATTCATTCTTCAGATTGCAGTTTACATGGTCACCGCACGAAACCGACGTGTGTGGGTGAGGCACACGTACATACTCGTAAGTCCGTTGACGGATGCGGTCGATCTATCGACGGCGAGCGAAGTAGCCCAGCCGTTTGTCATTTCAACGATTTATTAACCAACGATAACTATTAAAGCGCCTGTATGGGAAAATTTCAACGTAACGGTCCGACACACATAAAAACGTGTAAGCAACGTTTTATATTGTCATTGTTTGGGGAAACAAAGGTCTTAGTGATTTAGCTATTGCCACATCGCGGGATGTTATTAATATCGTGGTTTTGTTTAATATAAAGCCTAGGGAACCTTTGATGCGCGATTGCTTTTAGATTAAATAATAACTAGCTTCTGCCCGCGCGTTCCTTCAGAAATGAAGAGGTCACAAACACCTTTATCACTTTTGAAGGAACGAGTGCGAAAACGCATTATGTCGAACCATTCGCATTTATAGGTGATTTTAATGTGATTAATGAGATCACAGTTGACTGTATTTGCAATACAAAAGAGTAATTATCTTCTGATATTATTTTTATGATTGCGATAAGCGAAATAGGTACCTGACATCATAAATACGTGCTTACGTACTTACATCACAACTGTAATTGGTATCTATAGCTCTAGTGACATGGAGATAGGTCGAGGCGAGCAATATTACGTCCTCAGGCGGTTGTTTCTTGTGTACATACGACGTGTACATAGACAGTGTAAATAACGTAGATTTACATGATGTGAGCTAATTATCTGTCACGCGGCCGCGCGGGATGGTGGAGACATGGGTTAATGTTAGCTATTTTATATTAGCTGAGGTTCTTTAGAGAAGTTTTATCAGAATTAGTATGGATGTCTGTTTCTTGGTCTAGCAGTATCCTAGTGATACATAATATGAACAAATTGAATAATGGAGGTCTCTATAGAAGACTACCTAGAAGTTGAGAAAAATAATCAAATTTACCAACTGATGTGACAAAGAGAAGTTATTTCTTTGAAATATATTTGGAACTTGTGGCATATCTTGAAAGAAAAGAAAATAAAGAAAATCATATTCAGCACAACTTTTCACAAGCATAAAGTTTTTCCTCTGAGAAACAAACTTTTGATTATAACTAAACTGGAAAAGTATTTAGATAAAAAACAACAACTAAATAAATTAACAATGAAAAGTGAAAAACTTTCAAATTCAATCACATTCAAAAAGTTTTTGCAAGCAATGTTTTGGATGAAAACTAAACTATTTTTCTTGCTATCAAATGACTTAGTTTAGTTTTGTACGGCAACACCTTTGAGCTTTAGGTTTGGTAGAATTAAAATGCGATATTTTGTAGGTACATTGAATATAATTTTACACAAAAGTAGGTTTTATTACAGCAGAGTAAGTTTGAAACCTTACCTTTGATATTTAGTGCCAGATTCCGAGGTCAACAAAATTGTTGTTTTATGGTTAGGACTTGAATGGTAAATCAGTTTACTTATACAAAAAAACTACCTACTTAATTCGAGATCAGTGTGCCAACGGATGAGAGAGTCCTAATAATTAATGACAGACTCCCTATCTATAGATTATATTCCAGCTGGTATAGTGATCAAACCTCGCACTGACTTGGTCCGATGACGTGAACATTTTGGAGGCAAAATACTAGTGCGTTCAGAAGCACCAATTCACTAGTAACACGTTTCTCACGCCAATGAGGTGACGCGTCGGCGTCGCGAGCTAGCTGAGCCACACCGCGCGCCTGCTAACTACGCGCCACCGACGCCACCGCATTCCAAGCAAACTCACTTTTCTAGCTTCTTCCACTCGAAAAGAACCAACTTTAAAACTTCACCCACCATCCCGTACACACTTTACACACATCTTCACATTATAATACAACAAAACTCACCTCAAATAAGCCGAATTCAACAACAAAGAGTCTCCAGCCACGCGCTCCAATTAAAGGACACTCACAAAACACGAATGCACAAGTTTATAGTGTTCAATGTAATTCACGATAAAGTCAGGATAGTACACAGTAAGTTTTTAGGATATTATTCAAGAAAGTTTTGTAGTTTTCGTGGGTGAAATCACTGAACCGAGAAAGTACACCGTGAAGCACCGCCAGCTACATACAAAATGGCGGATTTGCGTAACGTAACGAATGAACCACAAAATGAACGAACGAACGAACGCTAGGAAAATGACGCGATTACGACGACGCGCGCCGCCGGTGGTGGTGAGTAGAAAATAAACATGTGTCTATGGTTAGACTACGTGGCGTGCGTGGCAAACTTGCGCGTAAAAATAAAGTTGAATTTGAGATCTCAAAATTCGTATGATAGAGTCTTGTTAGAGTGTTTAGTAGGTTACTTTTCCATTTTTTTAAACTTTTTTTTATCAAATCAAGTTTCTAATGCTTGTTGTCAAGTGAGCACAGATTCAGACTCTTATTTTGTCTATGGAAATCACGCTCCGTTTTCACTTAAGCCTAAGTGACTAGAACATTCAGAATGCAAAAATTGATTTCATGTTGTGAAGATGAGTGAGCAATTATCTTTGTAGCCCATTAGTGCTGTCCACATAGAATAATACGGACAGTAGGCCAAGCACGGGGATAGTTCTCTAAGGTAGAATAGAGAATAATGGCATCGCATCGCCATACATTGCGTACATTATTGAAGTTGAAGAAATTGATTTCAAATAATGTACGCATTCGATGACAAATTGACGTAATTTTTCTCTATTCTACCTTAGACAAGAAAGGCCGTGCTTGCCCTACTGGTTGTATTGTAGGTATTTGTATACAAGGATATTTAATAGAAAAACATGCAACTAGAAGCATAACTAAAACATAATAATGTTGTTAGGTGAAAACTAGGCTCCGATTTATATAAGAAAATAGACTATAAATTCTAAACTGATGACTGAGATAGTCTTAGAGATTGTAGATTTATTTTCGGCAATTTTTGATTCTCGGGACTGCGTAGCATAGTTTTCTGTCAAATGAGTTTTCATCGAATTTGTAGGTTTGTCAGTACATGATAAAATAAAACCACCTAAGACTCGCACTTACTCCGATGGGTACATTGAATGTGTGTGATTCTACTTCTGCTTTACATAAGATAATAAAAAATTGGGCTCCAAGAACCTACCTACTTAGGAAAGAAAGTGGAAACACGAAAACAAAATACCACTTAAAGTCAATAAAAGAAACAAAACAAAATAATGCCTCCTAAAATGTAGGCTAATTAAAATCAACAAGTAATTTCTAGGAAAATGCATTCGATATTTGAATATTTACCAAATTGTACCTAATTGAGCTGATTTGATTGCCAATTAAAAAAACCAAGCCAACTTTCATAGAATGTTCTTTAGGTTGTCGTTAGGGGAACACACTATTTCTGTGTCGACTATGCAGATGACAAAAACGCATAGACATCGATGAGTAAGGTCTTCCTAGAGCACAAAACGACCTCTGTGGCGCGGTGGGCGAAGGTCCGCCTGCGACGCAGAAGGTTGCGGGTTCGATTGGACAAATATTTTTACGATCTGCAGATGTTCAGGGTGTTCTGGTCGTTTTCTATGTAGGTATAATAAAAAATATCTATCTATGTAATAATATTGTATTATGTATATTAGTCATCTAGTACACATAACACAAGCTCTGCTTAGCTTGGGGCTAGATGATGCTGTGTGGATTGTCCGACATTATTTATTTATTTTATTTATTTAAAACATCAGCGTCAGATCATAAGGGAAGTATTTATTTATGACAAGGTTCACTATCCAGGCAATATATTAACGTCAACAAAATTCCTTACGAATATTATTTTTGACAAGGCCTCTACACTTCTGATAATCTAATTTTTTTTTATTCTATACCTTAGTTTATTTATATAGCCTATTATAATATTATTTTTATAGAAGATATGACAAGACCAAGGGTTTAATGTACTGAACTGAACTGAATGAGCAAATTAAAGTAAAACAAAACAACGAAAAAAGATACTGCCTACATAATTTGGCACCGCGCTGACTAGAAACATGAAAAAGTTGGTTTTACTTTAATTTAAAATAATAAAATAAATAAATATATACCTATGTTATTTCTAAGCAGTAAATTGCTAAAGGTATTACAAAGTTTTTAAATCCAATTGACGACCTCTCCGGCGCGGTGGGTGAAGGTCCGCCTTCGACGCAGGAAGTTGCAGGTTCGATTCCCGCCTCGGAACAAATATTTGTACGATTTGCAGATATTTGTTCAGGGTGTTCTGGTCGCATTATTATATACTTATGATAAAAATATCTATGTATGTAATATATTGTACTAAGTATAAAGTCATCTAGTACCCATATAAAACAAGCTCTGTTTAGCTTGGGGCTAGATGATGCGCATTTATTATTTATTATATTATTTAGTTTTAGTATCTATTTTATTTTTGATAGTAGACGATAAGTTTAGGCATTAATTAAATGTTTATTATGTTTGTTTTTTCTGCAATAAAAAACCCTCTGCAGGTAAGGACTCCTCTAAAGATAGACAGTCTTCTCTGGATTGAGCTATATTAATCCAGTCAAAGCAAGCGTTGTTGAAAAAAAAATTGCTCATTCTTTTGACATTATCATACCCTTTTTTCCAGTTGAGGCCCTGCCACCTATCGAGATACTTATTTATAGCTATGATTGGAAGTAACTTTTGTTTTGTAAATGCAAATCGAAAACCACTCATTGCTATTGATTGTTGAAGGAAGTTATTGATTGAAGTTACTGGTAGTTTTTTTTCGTGTGGTGCGTATAAATAATAGAATGAAGTCGAATGAGTCTTTTTTTTCGTGTGGTGTGTATAAATAATAGAATGAAGTCGAATGTTGCATGCTTATTAATAGATTTTGGACATAGACTTAGAGAAAAGTTCAGACGGAATCCTATCAAATCAAACTTGATTCCTAACAATGGCGGAATGACATTGAGTGTCAGTGTATAGAGAGTTGCCAACAAAAGAAAAAAATACCCATAATTTTTATAAATATTCTTCCTAATAATGGTTTACATATGAATATGTAAATTATAATGAATCATTATAATTTACATATTAATACTGCTTTAGCCACGGTAATCGTGTTTATTAGTTCTACTTTTTATAATTTTCAATATACGCCAGCGCTTTATTTTTATTTATTCATTTAATTAGAACGGTCATACAACCACTTACACTAACTAATTAAAATTAATTAATACAATAAGTATCGCACGAAAGTGACAATAAAATCTGGATTATGTTAGTAAAAATAATAATTCAACAAATTCTATTTAAAACATTAATTATTAATATTTATGGTGCTAACTGCAGTGAATTTGATTGTTCCCGGGATTAAATAGTAACCCCTATTTGCTAATCGAAGAAATTTCAACAAAATCTGTTCAGGCCTCTGAGTGTGTGTGCAGAAGTAACAAACATAAACACATCCAAAGTCTCCGTTCCATGTCTAATTTTAGTTTGAATAAATTATTCTTTGTGCCTATTAACTGGCTGACAACATTTTCTGCCTGCGGCTTCGTATACGTTGTTCATATGGAAATGCCTAACCAATATAATTAAAAAAATCAAATAAAAATTATAATTATTTATATGTACATTTGCAGCCACATCTTATGATTGTTACTGGGAATATCAATGAAACGTTCCTAATAATGAAAAAAAAATATACATTATTCTCATATTCATTGTTTATTGATAAGTACATAATAAATGAAAAATTATGTATACCTACATATAATGCCCGAATGCTTTTACATGAAAAATCTTTATGCATACTGTATGCTACACTAGATTTAGTAGGATTCAAATTATTTTAAATATGAGATTCTCTGATTATGCGAATTCAATTTAACTTCCAATTTTCATCACTCGGAAATATGAAAAAAATATTGACTATTAGTATGCCCCACGGCTATCGATAATCTCGATATAACATCTGCGTAGCATGATCGTCAGTAAAAGTATTATCCAAACGGGTTCAGCTATTTTGGAGGTTGGCTCAAATAAAAAACAAACATAGGTATTTCGAAATTCGTATCCCTAAAGCTATTGTATAGATACCTATTACAAAGTGAAATTCAATAGGTATCCTAATTATATTTCGAATACTTAACACATATTATTTTATATAACCAGGATGGTGAAATGCCTATTTACCTGATTCATAATTTAAAGTCAATTAAATATGAGAATTAAAACATTTTTAATATCCTCCCACACTTACTGGAAAATTTACATGTTTACATGTTGGCAGCACTGGCTAGATTTTGTGCTTATAGATTGATTTTTATGTTGATAATAATTTTGCGTCAAATCGAAATAATAAGTTGGTGAAATAAGAAATTTATCTACGAAATGTGATCCGGTGTTTTTTATTGACAAATGCATTGTGATTTTGTCAACATCTGACCACACAAGACGGTGTTTTTCATTTTGTTTTGATTTGTTTATATGATGTTATTAGGTTCGTGTCTATGGGCGTTATGGCGGCAAGTGACATACTATTTGAATCATAGACAGTATGTCAGAGTACCGAGTGCTTCTTTTTATTTTTTATGAGACTCCTTCCGAACTTATTCATACTTTCATGAATGGCGGATTGACATTGAGTGTCAGTGTATAGAGAGTTGCCAACAGAAGAAAAAATTACCCATAATTTTTATAAATATTCTTCCTAATAATTGTTCACTTATTAATATGAATATGTAAAATTATAATGAATCATTTTAGGTACTGCTTTAGCCACGGTAATCGTGATTATTAGACCTACTTTTTATAATTTTCAATTTACGCCAGCGCTTTATGGTGCTAACTGCAGTGAATTTTAATGTCCCACAAGAACGGAACAGAACACTTTACTTTCCCGGGTTTAAATAGTAACTATGCTAATCGAAGAAATTTCAACAAAATCTGTTCAGGCCTCTGAGTGTGTGTGCAGAAGTAACAAAGATAAAAACATCCAAAGTCTCATTCCATGTCTAATTTTAGTTTGAATAAATTATTCTTTGTGCCTATTAACTGGCTGACAACATTTTCTGCCTACGGCTTCGCATACATTGTTCCTATGGAAATGCCTAACCAATATAATATAAAAAAAAAAATTATTTAAATGTACATTTGCAGCCATATCTTATTATGATTGTTACTGGGAAGATCAATGAAATGTTATGTGAAAAATATACATTATTCTCATATTCATTGTTTATTGATACATTCTAAATAAAAATTTATGTATTATATAATATAATGCCCGCATGCTTTGACATGAAAAATCTTCATGCACATTGCATGCTACACTTGATTTATTGGGCTTCAAATTATTTTAATTATGAGATTCTCTGATTATGCGAATTCAATTTAATTTCCATTTTTCGTCACCCGGAAATCTGAAAAAATATTGACTTTTAGTTATGCCCCACGGCTATCGTTAATCTCGTTATAACATCTGCGTAGCATGATCGTCACTTAAAGTATTATCCAAATGGGTTCAGCTATTTTGGAGGTTAGCTCAAATAAAAAACAAACATATTTCGAAATTCGTATTGTATAGATATTACAAACTGAAATTCAATATCCTAATTATATTTCGAATACTTAATACATATTATTTTATAGGTATAACCAGGATGATAAAGAAATGCCTATAAACCTAATTCATAATTTAAAGTCAATAAAATATTAGAATTAAAACATTTTTAATATCCTCCCACACTTACTGGAAAATTTACATGTTTACATGTTGGCAGCACTGGCGAGATTTTGTGCTTGTAGTTTGATTTATATGTTGATAATAATTTTGCGTCAAATCGATAAAATAAGTTGCTGATATAAGAAATTTATCTACGAAATGTGATCCGGTGTTTTTTATTGACAAACCCATTGTGACTTTTGCAACATCTGACCACACAAGACGGCGTTTTCCGTTAATTTTGTTTGTTTACAATAGAGTTCATCAGTTGGTGTCTATAGCTGTAATGGCGATGGCCAGCATACTATTTGATTGATTGGCATGCTTGCTTGATTGGAGTGCTTCATTTTATTTTGTTCTGATACTCCTTCCGAACTTATTTATAGTTTCATGATTTTGGATTTCTGATTTAATAAATTGATCACTGAAAAAAAAAATTATACATAAACAAAATAAAGAACGGAACGTGACATTTTCGTCGAAGCTACACCAAAATCAGCTGAGTTTTGTTTTCATTTTGTGTCAAAGAAAATTAAACGTCGTTGTTTGGTATTTGCATTGTGCTTGTTTTATCCGTTCACGAGTGTGCTGTATCAATTACGTTTCCATGATGGTTCTTACCAACGCAGATAAAGATTGTAAGATGGACGAGCTAAAGGTGATGGAGCACGCAACATTGAAGGCAAGTTGAGCATCTTTCGCCCTCATGTTGTAAATCTAAATATAAAAAAAATTAATGGCCTTCAGATGAATAATGGCTGTTTGTTTTGTTTGTTTGTACGTTGTAAAATTTTAAGATTTCTGTTCTATAAAACTCATCGGAATTTCAACTAATCAAAGATCATGAAACAAATAACTTGGACTAGCATTATAGAAGATTGACAAGTATGTTTCCCTATAGATTTATAGGTAGGAAGGAAAGTAATTAAAGAGTCTGAATTCATAATATGAATTAATGTCCAAGAGTCCTGTAAGGTCTAAAGGAAATAAAGCACTTTGATTTTGTACAACGTACGAAATAAATACGATTTTATATATCGTATTTATTACGTTCTATATTTAAAAGTCCCAAAAGTAAAAAGCGTAAGATATCTTCTAAGGTAAACTGTGTTAATAATATTGTAGGTCTTTTATTATTCTAATGATATTGTACAGAACTTTTTAATCCCAATATTTTTATAATAAAACTTAATTAAGCTTTGCTTGCACAACCCATCTCAATTATTTTATTCAGATGGGAACTGTGACTATGTGACTAAAGGATCTATATTAACAACATTATTGCTAATTTGGACCAGATTTCCTGACAACTGCTTCTATTTTATCTTTGGAGATATCCTCCTACACAGAAACTTCCAACTTTATGTCATAATGATAGTATAGAACTGATAGTAAAGTTATGTAATATTTATGCTAAACACATGAGAAAAATAGATTCACTTTTTTTCAATATGTTCTAAGTAAGTTCCAATGATGAAAATGTTTAACTATTTTCGAAGTTAAATTGTATAGGTATTCTAATCAGTAAATAGCTATACATATTTTTCTTTTAATCATCACTATTCTTGGGAATAGTCTGTATTTGAACACAAACGTCACAACTAAGAAATGTTAAAAAATACTAGTGTCTAACAAAACAGGTATTTCTGCCGAAACCAAAACCAAACTTTCGGTCTTGCTCTTAGGTTCGACCAAAACTTACTTAGATTATATTTAAAATTTCTATTATATACAGAAATATGAGGGGTTTTTTACACATTTATTTGAATATACAATGTATATATGCATACAGTCAGTTAAATATTGTTATTTAAAATAAAAAGGCCATCATTGAAGTACATTCTCTCATAGTTTTCTGGCCGAAACTGATACTAAGGCCGAAACTGGCAGATACCGAACTCTCAGACAAAACTCTACTGTTTGTCTATGGTTTTACAAGATTCTTATATCCAGGTGCCGTATGAAGTATTCAACAAGCGCTACCGCAATGCCCAGCGGGTGTTGGATGTGGAAGCGAGGCAGGTGTCAGCATCATCAGCGGATATCGAGTCCGCTACTCGTAAACCCTTCACTGCGGGGGAGATTGATTCCTTGCTGGGTGGAATGGTGAGGATAATACTAAAAAAATATAGACAAATGTAATTTGAAATGTCTTTAGATTGTTAGAATAGGCTTATTGCAGCCAACATGAGCTTTATTATTCAAATCTCATTTGATTCAGGTAAGTTTTCATAGGCTTTTAGTATTTATTTGTACTTAATTGACTGAAACTTAATGCTTTTTCATGTTATCCAAATCCTCCTTACATTATCATCATCATCATCAGCCTTTCATAGTCCACTGCTGGACATAGGCCTCCCCTAATGAGCGCCATAGACGGCATTATTTATCATTTGGGGGTTTATTGCTATATTATAATCCCTACGCTAAACATGCGGTTTGGGGAATGCAGTCCGGCGGAGTTGTTCTGCAGAGGGCGCTGTTGCCCGCCCCCCGGTGTGTCTCCCTTAGTTGCCTCTTACGAGACCCACGGGAAGAGTTGGTGTGGTGGAATTCTATGCCGGCACCACACGTCAACCTTCTTACATTTTACATTATTAACTTCTAACTAAGAGCTTAAACGTTGCACTGTATTTGATTGATTGTAACACAGGTGGAAAAGTTGACAGCGATGAAGCGCAAAGCATCCGAGGCGATCACTGAGGAGGTCCAAGCAGCCATGGTCTGCAAGAAGCGGCTGGAACATCTCAAGGAGCAGGCGGTACCGTTGGCTGAGCCATCTACTCCGCAGATAAAGGTACCTCAAGCTCACTCACTACATCTCAATGTATAGGGGCTAGTGAAGCGACCTGTTACGATGCTTGCTCGTTTATTACTGGTCACTATTGACAAATATCAAACAAAAAAAAATATACTACAACTGTGCGACTATATATGGATTCGGCTTAATAAGTAAAATTATAAAATAAGTAAAATTGCTTACTCGCAGAACGAAAATGTCTCTACTACTTTAGCATAAACAGTTTCTGATCTTTTAACTTAATAAAAAAAAGAATTCATACGGTAGAATATCTAAAACAAGGCCAATTATAAGACTACTTTAATACATCTATATTCGTTACAGACGCAGCTAAATCAATGGCGCAAAGTCCGCTTAGACCGAATGCTCGTCGACTACTTCCTGCGGAACGGCCACTACGACTCGGCGAAGAAACTCGCCGACGCGAGAGGGCTGCGGGAGCTTACTAATGTCGGTGAGTACAGGAACCTTCCAGCCGCCCTAACTCAGGATTGCGTGAACCAATTAGAAGTCACCAAGCGAGTCGCTTAACCCTTATTATTGCTAAGGACCAAGTGCGTGGCTCTTTGTAGTGTGCATTAGCTTGCTTTGCTAATCTGAACCTCTGTTCGTAGATATCTACGCGCAAGCCGCTATGGTGGAGAAGGAACTTCGCGAGCGTCGCACGGTGCGTTGCCTGCAGTGGTGCAACGAGAACAAATCGAAACTCAAGAAGATCAACTCTAACATGGAGTTTAACATCAGAGTTCAGGTATGTTTTCGTTTATCGGCTGCCTAATCCTTTTCTGGATAGCCCCATCGCAATGATGCCATCAATTGAATGCAATAGCAATGAGTGCCATGATCAGCCCATGTTAGTCCACCGCTGGACATAGGCCCCCCTAATGAGCGCCATAGCGCCCTGTCTTTTTGTCGCATCCAGCATCTGCCTGCAGTCAGTTTTATTTGATACCAAACATAATATTGCTAACCGATTTTATAGGTACATATTGAGACACTTTTTAGGGACGGCCTATGTCCAGCATTGGACTATTATAGGCTGGTGATGTGATGTGATGTTGAGAAAGACTTGAAGAATGTGTACTGCTAGCATAATTATGTCCTGTATCTTCAATAAGAGTGTGCAATAAGCAATTTTGTAGTCCGAATTCGTTATTTATCTCAGAATCTGTAAATGTACTGTACTATTTAATAGTGTAATATTTCCCTAGGTATATGAACCTTAGGGAAATATTACTTCAAACTTTTATCTTGAATATCGTGTTTTAAAAACACGATTGGTGTAAGTTTCTTGATAGTTTATTTTCTTCTTACAAATAGGTAGATTTTTTGCACGCATTTTGTTATTTATCTCAGGAACAGCAGACTTTTATGTTGGGTTTTTGTTTTGTCAAGAAACATTAGTTATGTCTTTAAATTGTTCGATTGTTTATTTAGCAGTTGCAATTAGGTTAAAACCGCGCTCTGTACTTCTCACTCACAACAAAAACGTCATCTTGTAATCCCACTCTAAATCCATCCCATAAGAGTTATTGCACACTCTTAATAAATGATACATATGGTTAATGAATGATGATGTTCCTAGGAGTTCGTAGAGCTGGTCCGCTCCGACAAGCGCCTGGAGGCGGTGCGCTACGCCAAGAAACACTTCGCCGCCTTCCAGCTGACGCACCTCGAGGATATCCAGCACTGCATGGGGATGCTTGCCTTCCCCAAGGACACGGGTATAGTATTGTACATCATCAACATCACCAGCCTATAATAGTCCACTGCTGGACATAGGCCTCCCCTAATGAGCGCCATAGATAGCATCATTATTTGGGGGTGGGCATGCGGGTTGGGATCGCAGTTCGGTGGAGTTGTTCTGCAGAGGGCGCTGCCCGCCCCCCGGTGTGTTTCCCTTAGTCGCATCTTACGACACCCACGGGAAGAGATGGGGTGGTGAAATTCTATGCCGGCACCACACCTGTTTCATATACTTATAGTAAATATTTTTCATGTTGTATTTGAAAGTTATGTATGTTGATATTATGTCTATTTCTTCTGTTCTATCTTCTTTATAATAAAAAATATCTATGTATGTATTAATATTTTTTTATTTATCAGTCATCTTAGCTTGGAGCTAGATGATGCTGTGTGGATTGTCCGGCATTATTTATTTATTTTTCTCCTAGAGTATCACAGTTTAGCATTAAATAAATATATTATAGCCAGAGTTTCTTACCCCACGCGTCTCTGCTCTTAAATAATTGTATAAATAAACGTCATTGTAACTTCCCAGAGTTGGAACCGTACGCGTCCCTGCTGAGCTCGTCCCGCTGGCGCGGGCTCGTGCTCCAGTTCCGGCGCGAGCACGGCCGGCTGCTGCACCCCGCGCGCGCCGCGCTGCTGCCCGCCATCCTGCAGCTAGGGCTCCACGCGCTCCACACGCCATATCCTTTGCAATACACGATACTATATATAGGGCTCCGGGCGAGCGACGGATGAATTTCCCACGCGCTACACACGCCATATCCTTTGCAATACACGATACTATATATAGGGCTCCGGGCGAGCGACGGATGAATTTCCCACGCGCTACACACGCCATATCCTTTGCAATACACGATACTATATATAGGGCTCCGGGCGAGCGACGGATGAATTTCCCACGCGCTACACACGCCATATCCTTTGCAATACACGATACTATATATAGGGCTCCGGGCGAGCGACGGATGAATTTCCCACGCGCTACACACGCCATATCCTTTGCAATACACGATACTATATATAGGGCTCCGGGCGAGCGACGGATGAATTTCCCACGCGCTACACACGCCATATCCTTTGCAATACACGATACTATATAAAGGGCTCCCGGCGAGCGACGGATGAATTTCCCACGCGCTACACACGCCATATCCTTTGCAATACACGATACTATATATAGGGCTCCGGGCGAGCGACGGATGAATTTCCCATGCGCTACACACGCCATATCCTTTGCAATACACGATACTATATTTAGGGCTCCGGGCGAGCGACGGATGAATTTCCCACGCGCTACACACGCCATATCCTTTGCAATACACGATACTATATATAGGGCTCCGGGCGAGCGACGGATGAATTTCCCATGCGCTACACACGCCATATCCTTTGCAATACACGATACTATATTTAGGGCTCCGGGCGAGCGACGGATGAATTTCCCATGCGCTACACACGCCATATCCTTTGCAATACACGATACTATATTTAGGGCTCCGGCGAGCGACGGATGAATTTCCCATGCGCTACACACGCCATATCCTTTGCAATACACGATACTATATTTAGGGCTCCGGGCGAGCGACGGATGAATTTCCCATGCGCTACACACGCCATATCCTTTGCAATACTTCACGATTAAATATTTAGGGCGACGAATGAATTTCCCATACAAACGTAATACCAAAATGATTTGTAATTTGAGCAGATTTTCACCATGTTCTGCTATCCTTTACCATACTTCACGATAGTATATTTTATTACAGCGGTCCGCCCCTTCGCGCGGGTATTTAACAAAAATTAATTTTTCATACGGAACCCTAAATTTTTTGAAAATGTTTTAAAGCCTATGTTCATCGCTGCTAATGGTGA
>OZ007544.1:1612241-1754167 GCA_963931895.1 Eupithecia pulchellata
GCCAGCCGCCGCTGTCGGCGCTGGCGCGCACGCTGCCGCACGCGCACTGCTCGCACTCGCGGCTCGTGTGCCGCATCTCGCGGCTGCCGCTCAACGAGCACAACCACCCCATGGTGCTGCCCAACGGACAGGTCTACGGGGAACAGGTGAGCTACTAATAGTCCGCTGGTCAGGTCTATGGGGAACAGGTGAGCGTCTAATAGTCCACTGGACATAGGCCGGTCTGTGGGGAACAGGTGAGCGTCTAATAGTCCACTGGACATAGGCCGGTCTGTAAGGAACAGGTGAGCGTCTAATAGTCCACTGGACATAGGCCGGTCTGTGGGGAACAGGTGAGCGTCTAATAGTCCACTGGACATAGGCCGGTGTATGGGGAACAGGTGAGCGTCTAATAGTCCACTGGACATAGGCCGGTCTGTGGGGAACATGTGAGCGTCTAATAGTCCACTGGACATAGGCCGGTCTGTGGGGAACAGGTAACCATCAGCCGAATAGTCCACATGACTATATAACTACCACTGTATCGCGCGCGATGCGATCAAGAGCGCGATACGTGTGTTGCACGCCTTCAAGCATAACACAGTAGTGTGTTTCTGCTTTACCATGCTCATTAGTTTTTGGCCCATTTCAACGTAATGTCTTCACCAAAACCATTGTTCTTTTCAGGCTCTGACAGAGATGATGAAGGAACACGGCTCAATCATCTGCCCGAAGACGAAAGAAGTGTTCTGCATGAAGCGCGTTGAAAAAGTATATGTCATGTAAACTCGTTTACCTATGTATAATAATAATATAATGTAAAACAATCAGCGAGGTATATAGTAGTTTCTCGATTTAGACAGTGTAAGATATATAAAAATAAATTGTACCTATCGAAATGAAAAGATTATGAACTCAAGAAAGCCTTTCAATATATATCTTTCATCGGGATCTCTTTTGCAAGTAAGTGTACCTAAATACATTCATGTTATAGTTATTATTTGACCCGATCTACCATCTATCTATGGTATCAATTTTACAAAATAAAATTAATAATTTCCTACTCGCTGATCGTTCTTTGGTAGCATTTAAGATTATGATAAATATTGCGACCTTAGAAACAAGGGAAAGTAATCTAAAATTCTAAGTGTGTTCAACAATTAGGTTAGGCCGTATTTAGTAGTTAGGCCTATCCATAGATAGGGAAAGTGTGAAGTGCAGGTTTTTTTAACAAATAAAATACCTACTTAATTTCTTGCCTATGTAAGGTAAAAAATAATAAGTATTTTGTTAGCCAGAAAAAAGCTATAATTTTTTTCACTTTAATGTATGAAAACGCGGTTATTGAAAAATACTCGCACTACGCATGCAGGCGTTTACTAAAGTCAAGTGTTTTGCCATATATGTACATATATTATTATCTACACAGAGAACTTTATGTAATTTGGTAAAAAACACAGTCAAAAATATTAGTTTCACATAAAACTATTTTGTTTAAATTTGATAAAAACCTACATTTTCTTCATTTGTTTATCAAACATTCAACATAAAATGTAAGTCTGAGACGTATAATTTGTCTTAAATTTTTGTAAAACTGTTCCCTCGAATAAGTTAGAACTTAATTGTAAAAAATGTATCTCATTGTAATATAATATAACAGTCCTATAACTTTGAGAAATAAACATTTATCTGGTATTTTCTACATTGTCTTTTTCGAAATCCTTCCACAGACTAGCGCAAAGAAATGACAGAACTATTTTGATATTCATCATCATCATCAGCCTATACTAGTCCACCGCTGGACATACATTTTGATATTATTGCCACCTAATTAGGGTAGATATAGATATATATTAAAATATATACAAATAAATTTTTAATAACATTTATTTTAAACATTTTTCTTAAAATACGTATTTTCCTTTACAATACTTAAAAATGGCATGATATCACTTTTAATGGCTAATCTACGCTAAGACGGCGTATAAAAATATCATTTTACTATGTTTGAGTTTTATTACATAGGAAAAGGTGTTGCAAAAATATAACAAGTGACTATGTAAAAACTCAAAACAAAAGTAATGGGTAAAAGTAATTAAAATAATTATCACAAATATAGTGGATCTACTTTGAACCATCCTAGATGACTGAAATGGAAATTTGTACATTTTGCATATTTTTTACTTTTTAAGGCGGATACTACATTGCTGATTGTGATTATAAAATATAGGTACTAAAGATAATTCAAAATAATAATGCTTGATAATGCACACAGCATCACCTAGCTCCAAGTTAAGCAGAGCTTGTGTTATGGGTACTATTATACTTATTACAGTATAATTATTACATAGATAGATATTTTTTTTTAAACACAAAAAACGAACATCCTGAAAAAATATCTGCTGATCATACATTTGTCTCAATGCGGAAATCGAACCAAACCACCTGCGTCTCAGGCAAAAAATGGAATCTATTTACAAAGAAAATACCGTTGCTAGTATAACATGATTCTTGATTATTCAGTTGAGACATTGTGTCCAAGAGTCCTGGAAGGTCTAAAGGAAATAAAGCACTTTGATTTTGATACTAAAAGTTGATTTACCGAACGCTGAATTTCACAAGCACTCGCTTATTTTAATATTCTTTATAGCTTAGGATTTCTGCCGTGGGGTCACCAGTATCATTTAAGCCTTTTTGTATACGCATGCGTTTTGGAATATAAAAATGCATATTTAGCGACTGATTAGACTTCATTATCATGTTTTTAGTAAGCTCTCGCACTCAGGGTAAACTATGAATTTATTATTACACCAGAGTCTCGAAGGCAAATCAAACTCATCAATAGTCAAGCCTAAAATGAATAATAATAATTATCCCAAATTTTTTTGAGTTTAGTATGCTTTAATGCATACTAAACTCAAAAAAAATTGGGATAATATTTAAATTTCAATGATTTGACACACTGGTCAACAAATCTTTGTTCAACATACATTTTAGGCTTGACTATTGATGAGTTTGATATGCTTCGAGAATCCGGCATAATATTAAAAGACATACAGCACCGGTACTGTGCTATACTGAGAAATCCTTATTGTTATGCCGTGGACACAATTTATATGCAAACTTATTTTTAGATACATTTTACAGTAACAAAATGGCTTACCGCAAGTTTAAACTGAGTGGCCCTCAAGCTTTTTAAAATGCATGTAATAAATCTGTGATGCTGTCCGGATCTGTGACAATTTTAAATCTATAAAAAAAAATGTGACATTATGATAACGAATGTCTTGCTAAATGCTCACTGGGTTAGCCGTGCTACAATAATGGATAAAGCTAATTGTAATCTATTATTTTTGTGATTTTAAAAACTGGATTTACGATTATTAGTTTAAGAATACATAATAAAATTGTGGAATAATCTCAATTCGACACTAATTGTTATTAGAATATTTATGACTTAAACTAAATGATTAATATACATTTACTTAAAACTAATATTCACAGTCTAACAACTATTCAAAATTAATACTTTTTAGCGTCCGTTGTGGACTTTTTATTTTTTTTTAATTTTGGATACAATAACAAACACAACTCAATTACTGAATATTATTGACATGACACAATTTGTGATATCTATGATAGGCAAATAGTCTATTACCATTAATTATAATTAAACATGCAGTGACACTCTGCACTCTCCTTGCTAGACTCAAAATCTAGCAAGGATATGCTAGACTCAGACTCTAGCAAGTATAACAATCCTTTCTAGACTCAAACTCTAGCAAGCAATCCTTTCTAGACTCAAACTCTAGCAAAGATAACAGTCCATGCTAGATTCAAACTCTAGAGTTAGACTGCATTTAATCCAGCTCTAGACCACAATACAAAATCGAATCAGAGATAAAACAGTCTGTCGAAGAACTAATTTCAAAACTCAAGTTAGGCAGAGCACTTCGCTTACGATTTCAGGGCCGTGAGGCTTTTGAATGGCTGTTACATCTAATGGTGGTCGATGGATCTTTGGCTAAGATGAGTAGGTAGTCCCGCTTTATAACAACACTACTTTTTAACTATGCCGTGTGGTGACGGCATAATAAAGAATTTCACCACCCCAACTCATCCCGTGGGTGTCGTAAGAGGCGACTAAGGGAAACACACCGGGGGGCGGGCAGCAGCGCCCTCTGCAGAACTACTCCACTAAACTGCGATCCCCAACCCGCATGCCCAGCGTGGGGATTATGGGCAATACCCCCAAATGACAAGAACCGCCACAAAATGGCCCCCAGTTCCCGGCCGCCTCGCTATTCCTGGCCATGGTAGCGGCCACGGTAACGGCGGGGCAGGGGGTGCTAGGAATCACCGGGCTACATTAGGCTACCACACCCCACACACACTGACCCTGGCAACGTTTAACGGACGCACTCTGAGGCTTGATCACCATCTAGCGCAGTTGGAAGTGGAGTTAGAGAACATTAAATGGCATGTTCTAGGGTTATGTGAAGTCCGTAGAGAGGGGGAGGACACCGTAACCCTAGACTCGGGCCATCTTCTCTACTTTCGTGAGGGTGATAAAACATCCCAGGGTGGCGTAGGTTTCCTCGTCAATAAGGCCCTCTCTAACAACGTCGAAGAAATCTCCAGTGTGTCGACCAGGGTAGCGTACCTGATCCTTCGGCTGTCTAAGCGCTACAGCTTGAAGGTCATTCAGGTTTACGCACCGACCTCGACACACTCGGATGATGAAGTGGAGGATATGTACGAAGACATATCCAAAGCCTTACATCACACCACCAAGGCTCACTTCAACGTTGTTATGGGGGACTTTAACGGCAAGGTGGGAACCCAGACTGGCAACGAATCCCGAATAGGCCCGCATGGTTTTGGTGTTCGAAATCACAGGGGACAAATGCTCGTCAACTTCCTTGAGAAAGAGGGGCTGTTCTTAATGAACTCTTTCTTTAAGAAACAGCCCCAAAGGAAGTGGACATGGCGGAGTCCCGATTCTGTGACTAAAAATGAGATCGACTTCATCATGACGGATAGCAAGCATATATTCAGAGATGTCTCAGTGATCAACAGGTTCAATACCGGATCTGATCACCGACTCCTTCGAGGCTCTCTGAATATAAATTTGAAGCTTGAAAGAAACCGTCTGGTGAAGTCCACGCTCCGACCGAACCCAATCCAAATCATGGCGGGCACCGAGAAGTTTCAGCAGCTTCTCGGGGATAGATTCGCTGCCTTGGAACCCACTGATGACGCTGACGAGACCCTACACAATCTGGTAGAAACGCTGAGGGACGAGGGCATCAAGTTTTGCAAAAAGCAGCGTACTGGTAAGAAGTCCAAACTCTCGGATGAGACTCTTGGGCTGATGACAAAGAGACGGGAAACCACCCAAGCGACTTCGTCAGAGAGGTCAGACCTGAACAAGCGAATTGCGAAGATGGTACGACGCGACCTTCGGAGCTCTAATACACGCCTCATTGAAGAGGCGATAGAGCGAAACCGAGGGTCCAAAGTATTCACTCAGCAGCTTGGAAGGAGCCACCTGACGAAGCTTTCAACGCACGACGGAAGGACCGTTTTGTCGAAGCCGGAGATATCGGCCGAGATAGAGGACTTTTATGGCCGTTTATACGCTGCACATGCTCCCCGTTCCCAACGAGACGACCACGATTCTAGAGCCACCTTGATACGCCACTATACCGACGAACTGCCAGACATCAGTCAAGACGAGATCGTGTTAGCTCTGAGGCAGCTTAAAAATGGAAAAGCCCCCGGTGAGGACGGAATAACATCAGAGCTTTTGAAAGCTGGAGGATACCCTGTTATACAGGAGTTACAGAGCCTCTTCAACGCCGTCCTTCACAGTGGGAGAACTCCAAAGGCGTGGAGTGGGAGTTTGGTGGTGCTCTTTTTTTAAGAAGGGAGATAAAACCCTTCTTAAAAATTATAGACCCATCTCGCTCCTAAGTCACGTCTATAAGCTTTTCTCACGAGTTATATCGAACCGTCTCGCCAGGAGACTCGACGAGTTTCAGCCACCGGAGCAGGCTGGGTTTCGCGGAGGATATGGTACCATAGACCACATTCACACAGTGAGGCAGATTATACAGAAGTCCGAAGAGTATAATCAGCCCCTGTGTCTGGCTTTTGTGGACTATGAGAAGGCCTTTGACTCCGTTGAAACCTGGGCTGTTCTACAATCCTTACAGCGATGCCAAGTAGACTATCGTTATATCGAGGTGCTGAGATGTCTCTACGAAGCCGCTACGATGAGTGTCCGAGTACAGGACCAGCAGACTAAACCGATCCAACTGCGCAGAGGAGTGAGGCAGGGGGATGTCATATCCCCGAAACTGTTCACGAGCGCGTTGGAAGATATGTTTAAGACGCTGGACTGGAAAGACAAGGGCATCAACATAAACGGCGACTACATCTCACACCTGCGATTCGCTGATGACATAGTCTTAATGGCGGAGTCGCTAGAGGAGCTGAACCGGATGCTGGACAGTCTAGCTTCAGCCTCCCGATGTATCGGTCTTGGCATGAATTTGGATAAAACCAAAGTCATGATCAATGCCCACATTGATCCAAGACCGGTGATCGTACATGGCCACCTTCTCGAAATTGTTTCTGAGTACACTTACCTCGGGCAGATTTTGCAGTTGGGTAAAAACAATTTCGAGAAGGAAGCCAAGAGGAGGATCCAGCTAGGCTGGGCAGCGTTCGGAAAACTACGTCGAGTCTTCTCGTCATCCATACCGCAATGTTTGAAAACGAAAGTTTTTAATCAGTGCGTCCTACCAGTCATGACCTACGGAGCTGAGACGTGGACACTCACGATAGGGTTGGTCCACCAGTTCAAAGTCGCTCAGCGCGCTATGGAAAGAGCTATGCTCGGAGTTTCTCTGAAGGATAGGATTCGTAACGAATACATCCGACAGAGAACTAAAGTCATCGACATAGCTCAGAGAATTAGCCAACTGAAGTGGCAGTGGGCCGGCCATATTTCGCGAAGAACCGATAACCGCTGGGGTAAACGTGTTCTTGAGTGGAGACCGCGACTCGGTAAACGTAGTGTAGGACGCCCTCCGACCAGGTGGGATGACGATCTGCGAAAGACTGCTGGCAGATGCTGGATGCGACAAGCCGAAGACAGGGCGCTATGGCGCTCATTAGGGGAGGCCTATGTCCAACAGTGGACTAACATAGGCTGATGATGATGATGACTTTTTAACTAAAAAGAAGAATAAATAAAATAATAAATTATTTTATTCTTTATTCTTCTCTCAGATACGATTAAGCCTGTATGTGGCAGGTCATTATACCGTGTATTGTTATTTGAATACTTAAGTGCAGTGTTTTTCCTATGAGAAGTTAATGTATGAAACTGGAAATGTAGCTCGCACATCATTGCTGGGGGTAGATTATTGCGACCGCAATGCAAAATATCCCAGCGCTGGGAACCCATCCAAATATACACACATTGTAGCGGTTGGAAGTTGATTAGAATTTCATGATTATAACAGGACTAGGGTAACACTAACAAAAATGGTGAACAACTTGAAAAAGTCGCATTATGTGGTGGTCATATTTCCAGAATCTTCTTCGAGAGACGGTTTAGGATAGCTGCTTGTGACGTAGAATTTCATGATTACATATAACAGAACTACGGCAATACTAACAAAAATGGCGAACAGCTTTAATACGTTGCATTACGTGGTCATGTTTCTAGAATCTTCAACGGTTTAGGATCGCTTAGAAGCGGTCGCCAGAAATTGATTAGAATTTAGAATTTCATGATTATAACACGACTAGGGCAACACTAACAAAAATGGCGAACTGCACTTTAAAACGTCGCATTACGTGTAGGGCATGCATTCCGAAATTCCGGAATTTCGCAACTCCGGAATCTCGGATAATTTTTTATTATATTTCAATTCCGGAATTGAGACGAATATCGTAATTCCGATATTAATAATAACAGTGATTCCAACTACCTTAATCCTACACATTCCGTGTCCTCCGAGCTAAAAATAAACGTTTCTTCGTCTCCTGCAGACGAAGACGTTGCAGTTGATGAACCAACTCTATAAGAGCAGCTAGACAAAAAACTGGATGAATGCAAAAAGTCGCAATTTTTTTCAACCAATTTTGACCTTAAAGCGTTCGTGAAACGTAAATGTATTATAACGAAGGACAACGAAGTGTGCATCTGACAGAAGCTTACAAATATATTTTGTGTGTTCTGCGTGTAGCGTATGTGTCGAGAGTGAAAGATTATTTTCGAGTGCAAGCTACATTTGTAACAGACTCAGGAGCTCGCTCTGTGACAAAATGCTAGATGCATTGTTATTCTTGAAAACTCACTAAAAAGAACAGCGTTTCCTCTCAAAGTGAAAATTCTATAAATCAAGTGTAATTTTTTTTATAAGTTTATTCCTAAATTAATATTGTTAAAACTTACATAAACTAATAATAAACAATTATTAGTTTATGTAAGATTTCAAATGTGAAACTAATATTATTCGTGTTTTATCGTAAGATTTATTCCATAATAATACATCTTTTCTTTACCTATGAAATTGTCGGTCGACAATGACGAATTAAAGGCGATTGTGGAAGCTGATGCTAGACAATACACAATCTATGGCTGAATTAGCAGCAGCTTTCGACGTTAGCGTCAAAATAATATTGTTCCATTTGCGTCAAATTGGCAAGGTAGAAAAGCTTTACAAATGGGTGCCCCACGAACTCAATGATCGCCAGCGCGAAGTACGCGTCGAGACGTGCCTTGCACTGCTCAACAGATACACAAATGAAGGAATTTTGAACCGCATTGTTACCTGCGATGAAAAATGGATTCTGTTTGATAACCGCAAGCGCTCAGCAAGTTGGTTGGATCCTGGTTCAGTACCTAAACAATGCCCTAAACGAAAACTCACCCCCAGAAAAGTGATGGTCACTGTTTGGTGGTCTAGCGCCGGTGTGATTCATCACAGCTTCTTACCAAACGGGATGAGCATTACTGCAGATGTGTACTGTGAAGAACTGAACACAATGATGGAGAAGCTGGCACATCTCCAACCAGCATTGGTCAAGCGCTCCTCTCCGCTGCCCCTGCACGACAACGCGCGCCTCAAACTGCACAGCAGACGGTATCCAGGTTGCAAGAACTGGGGTTGGAAGCTCTCCGTCATCCGCCCTACTCAGACCTTGCGCCTACAGACTACTACTTTTTCCAGAATTTGGATACCTTCCTGGCGGGAAAAAAATTCAATACCCGAGAGGCAGTACAAAATGCCTTTGAAGAATTTGTTGCCTCCCGTCCTGCTGATTTCTTTAAGAAGGGCATCAATAAACTGCCACTGCGTTGGCAAAGATGCATTGATTGCATGGGTGATTACTTCGATTAATACAAATAAAAAATACATGATACATGATACAAAACGGCAATTTCATAGGTAAAGACCTTATTAGATATTAAAAGACTGTTAGAAAAACACATTCAGTTTGACTCGATCCTTTCCTCAAATAAAACGTGCCAATACCGGAACCAGTTTCGGAATTCCGAAATTAGGCCTCCAATATCGGAACTCAGTTCCGGAATCGAAAACCATCCGATATTGCATGCCCTAATTACGTGGTGTTCATGTTCCCAGAATCTTTATCCATTTATGATCGCTGTGGGTGAGGTCTACCATGTCCAGCGGTGGGCTAGCGTGCTCAGAAGTAGTAAGTCATGACCGCCATGGTGGCGATCCCGGTGGACAATGCCAGCAGATGCCTCAGCGACTGCAGTTTGTCTGGCTCCCGCAGTAAGTCAGGTAGCACGACCACGAGAGCGATGTGGAGGAACCCGCCCGCGGTGAATGGGACTATCCAGGAGGTTTTCGCCTCTGTAAAGTTAATACAATAAGTTCGTTATCTATACCGATATTTTGAGAAGGAAATATTTTATTTTTGTTTGTTTTAATTGAATAACATCGTAGTGGAAGTATTTGAAAAATTCTTTCACCAGTAGAATCCTACATTACCGCTTATGAACATAGGCTATCAAATATTTTCAATTTAGTTAGGGTTCATTTGGCCGTGTGGTGCCGGCATAGAATTTCACCACCCCAACTCTTCCCGTGGGTGTCGTAAGAGGCGACTAAGGGAAACACAGCGGGGGGCGGGCAGCAGCGCCTTCTGCAGAACAACTACACCGAACTGCGATCCCCAACCCGCATGCCCAGCGTGGGGATTATGGGTAATAACCCCCAAATAATGATGCCATCTATGGCGCTCATTAGGGGAGGCCTATGTCCAGCAGTGGACTATTATAGGCTGGTGATGATGATGATGATAGGGTTCATTGACGCTATAAGGCGTTAATTAGGCGCTATTGGTCCTATAATAATTATTTCCATCCACAGTTTACATGGAAGAGATTGCTTATAATCGATAAGGCTCCCCATTGTACGTATCTTATGTAAAGCATTTTTGTATTGTCTAAGCTTACCGATGGAATTTCTGGCTCCGCTGAATATAACTGCTGTCATGGCGCCGATCAGACCAGCTGATGCTGTAGCCTGGAAATAAATAAAATAAATAAATAATGCCGGACAATCCACACAGCATCATCTAGCCCCAAGCTAAGCAGAGCTTGTGTGGGTACTAGGTGACATAATACAATATTATTACACAGATAGATCAATTTTATTATACATAGAAAACGAAAATGCAGATGGCTCTGGAGAATAATTTGATATAAATATCTATCGGGATTGAATATAATATGTATGAGAGACGGAAAAAACTATTATTTATATACTAATATTAAAATAGGAATTAGATTGCTTGTCTGTTTGGGTCCAACGCTCTCACTCGAAATGGGCAGATTTGAAAAATTATTTCACCATTAGAATTCTACGTATCCTTGATGAACATAGACTAAAGAATATTTAAACAATATACCTGCACAAGTTATGGAATCGTGCAAAGCAAGAAAACAGAGAACAACCAGAAAAAAACCAAATTGAACAATCTGCAGTTAGCTCAATTGTTTCAACTGTAGATACTAGTTCTGATTTGGTTATCTATATCTACCTATACTAAAATTATAAAGAGGATAGATTTGATTGTTTCTTTTTTTTGTTAAATAGGCTCCGAAACAACTGGACCGATTGAAAAATTATTTCACCATTAGAATCATAAATTTTCCCTGATGAACATAAGCTACAGAATATTTTCAAAAAATTTAGGGTTCCGCATTTAAAAATTAAATTTTTGTTAAATACCCGTGCGAAGACCGCGCTACTTTAATTATAATTTTGTATGTTAATGAAGGTTTTACCAACTCACGCACAAAATATTATTTAATACATTAATAATACGTACATAATATAATAAAATACATTTAAAAACTCACCAGCTGAGCCTTAGCAGCTTCCCATCGTGAAAAGCCGCTCTTCAATAATATCGCGAAGTCTCCGATTTCATGAGGGATTTCATGCACTGCAACAGGAATGTTATTATAAATAAATAATAAACAAATAATGCGGGACATCATCTAGCCCCAAGCTAAAGGGCCATTCATTTATTAAATAAGACAAGAAGATTAATGGGGGAAGGGGTTCGTCATGTCTAATTTTTTCTTGCAAGAGCAAGATCACAGAAATGCGAAGGGCGAAGGGGTCAAAACTAGCGAAAATCGTAAGACTATTTTCGCAATAATTGGATTGGCCCTAAGTAGAGCTTGTATAAGATGACTGATATACCTACATGAAATAAAATATATTTTTTATAATTAATTGAAAACGACCAGAACACCCTGAACACATATATGCAGATCGTACAAACATTTGTCCCGAGGCGGGAATCAAACCCGCGACCTCCTGCGTCGCAGGCGGGCCTTCGTCCACCGCGCCACAGAGGTCGCCTGTTTTATGATTTGGATACATTGTCGTTAAAAATTTGCAAAATCAGCTCACGTAGTATGGGTACGTTCCTTAACCTTTGTGAAGAGAAAATAATTTAATTTGACGTTACGATTACATTTGAATTATTATATAATATTTTTGATTACATTTGATTAGTTACATAATGAACAATTTTTGAATGAAATATATTTCTGCTCTCTAGGTATAATTATACAAAAACACATCTCTCCTAGTTTGATTTTAAGTTTTAACTTAAGCCAGATTTTTCTTTTTTTATTATTACTATGTTAGTGCTGTTTTACAATTTAGCGTCTGCAACGTTTTTGTTTTTCTTGTAAATAATGTTAATTTATGTTGCATTGATTGGTTTATACATTGCTATATTATGTTAAATTAAGAATATTGTATACCGTTTGTGCCATAATAAACGAAAAATAAAATTAAATAGAAAAGTGGTTAGTAGAATTGGGCCCTTGCATGTACTTATGTGCTGTAACCTTAACTCACCCAGTATAGCGAAGGTAGTGAGTAGTCCCACTCTGAACCCAACTAGGAAGGAACCTCCCACCGCTAGGCCATGAGTGAAGTTGTCTATAGAGTTGGCCATCAGGTTTAGATAGCCTGTTACCTGGAAATAGCAATAATAATAGTCATTTATTTATTTCAGATAATCAATAAATCCATATAATAGTTAGTAGCAATTTTCTTAATATCTAAAACGGCTTGGTAATGATTGAAAAATGACAATTTACAAATACAGCAATGCTGTGTTTGTATAGCCCACACAATGTCGATTAGTTTTTTTAATAAAATCCTAGTCGCACCTGGTGCTGGTTGAACTTATTTGTAGCCGGAGGGAAGAGCCCTTGTGTCTCAATACAAGTTATTCTAACTTAGTGAGAGCAAGAAGTCATTTTTTTTAAACAAACAAATCTATACTCAAGAGCAAGTGTACGGTTCATCAAAATCTATACTCTAGAGCAATTAGGGTACGGTTCATCAGATTTGATCGGCCCACCGCCACTTTAGCTTGCTAATTCAAATAATTCCGAGATACATACATCTTTTATATCAGTCTTAAATAAACAAATTTATACTCTACAGCAATTATGGTACGGTTCATCAGATATGATCGGCCCACTGCCACTTTAGCTTGCTAATTCAAATAATTCCGAGATCATCATCATCATCATCACCAGCCTATAATAGTCCACTGCTGGACATAGGCCTCCCCTAATGAGCGCCATAGATGGCATCATTATTTGGGGGTTATTGCCAATTCCGAGATACGTACATCTTTTTTATATCAGTCATAAATAAACAAATCTATACTCTAAGAGCAATTAGGGTACGGTTCATCAGATATGATCGGCCCACTGCCACTTTAGTTCGCTAATTCAGATATACGTACATCTTTCTTATCAGTGTTCGCGGCATGTTTGAGCGCGTGCTCCCTCGCCTCCCGCAGCAGACAGCGCCCCATCCACCGCCCCCCCGCGCCCCCGCCCGCCCCCGCGCACCTCGCGCCGCCCTGCGACACCGCGCTGCTGCAGCAATCGCCTTCCGCTGAGGGTGATACTTATTGTAAGATATCGCCTTCTGCTGAGGGTGATACTTATTGTAAGATATCGCCTTCCGCTGAGGGTGATACTTATTGTAAGATATCGCCTTCTGCTGAGGGTGATACTTATTGTAAGATATCGTCTTCCGCTGAGGGTGATACTTATTGTAAGATATCGCCTTCTGCTGAGGGTGATACTTATTGTAAGATATCGCCTTCTGCTGAGGGTGATACTTATTGTAAAATATCGCCTTCTGCTGAGGGTGATACTTATTGTAAGATATCGCCTTCTGCTGAGGGTGATACTAATTGTAAGATATCGCCTTCTGCTGAGGGTGTTACTTATTGTAAGACTTCTAGAAGACTAGATATAGTCTTCTTATTATACTAAAGCCACAAGTTATATCATACATAATGTTCAAGAAAATAAATGACATGTACAAAGGCGAGCTTAACCCTAAGAGTTGTCTTGCAGTAGATCTACGGGTGTAAAAACAATTTGTAAAACGAGTATGAATAGACGTCTAATCTATACCATAGCCAAACTCGATGTAGAATGTTTGTGTTACTGAAGATATATGAAATTCTTAGCGTTAAGCTCGCCTTTGTGCATGTCCATTATTTTCTTGAACATTATTTATATAACGAGTGGATGCAATACAGAATTAATGAATAAAAATTCTGATGATATTTTTTATTTTGAACCATTTTGAGTGACATCTACGTATTAGATCTGGTATTATTTTTATTAAAATTGTATTATCGCAGCTACGTAGCACTGAGTGTAGTCCCAGTTAAGGATATTATACAATATGGATAAATAATGCCGTAAATACACACAGCATCATCTAAACTCAATGTAGTTACTGTTTGTTTTTTAAACGGTTTTATATGGTGCAATATAGATATTATGTAGGAAACTAGATAAATACTATTCTAATACAAATAATAGCAGATCAAGTGAAAACATGCTCAAATTATAAATCAATTTGGTACAAAGTTTGTATGTGAAATTCGTCCGTCGCTGCAGCCTTAAAACATGCTTTAAAATTATAAGAATGAGAAGGTGTACTTACTTGTATCATCATCATCAGCCTATAATAGTCCACTGCTGGACCTCTAGGCCTCCCCAAATGAGTGCCATAGATGGCATTATTCATCATTTGGGGGTTATTGTATAATCCCCACGCTGGGCATGCGGGTTGGGGATCACTTACTTGTATAGCTTAATATATTTCTAATAGTACTTACTTTTACAGCTGTTATTATTGAAGACGCACGAATCAATCAGCTGTTTCGCCGTCGCCGTCCCGTTCCCACAAAGCAGCTCCCCATTACTCTTTCCCTTTTTACTTCTCTCTTTAGCTAGAAACTTCTCTAGTTCCTCTATCTCTATCTGTTTCACGGAGCCGTTCTCTTTGCTTTCTTTGGTGTCGTGTTCTTCTGAGGTAGCGAAGAGTTTTTCTACGACAATGAATACTAACATGCCTAGAAGGCAGAGTATGCCGCTTCGGAGTGAGACGTGGTGACCTAAAATAAATAGTTAATTTGAAATTGAGTATTACACGACTAACCAACAGTGTAGGACGCCCTCCGGTGGGATGACGACCGAAAGGTTGCTGGCAGATGTTGGATGCGACAAGCTGAAGACAGGGCGCTATGTGTGGTGGTTAGGGGAGGCCTATGTCCAGTATTGGACTAACATGATGATGATGGTAGGTAGGTAACAAAAAAATAGTTTACAGTTGAAAAAAATTAGCTAACTGCAGCTGGATTCAAACAATCCACGGGGAGCTCAACTGATTACTATAAATACAAAGTAGGAATCGTTCTCAAGTTGGCTGCACTGCCTCGCTGTACAGCAATCCAGCAAAAATAAATTAATTAATTAATTATCGAAGATGATATGAAAGAAGATCGAACTATGAAATCGAAATAGAAAATTCAAGCGTAAGTTACCACCTAGACATCTATCAAACTAAATTAATTCTAATTATACTTTTTAGTTAGGTTGCGACAGTTTTCAGTTCCACTTCCTACCAAACAGGGAAGTAAAACTTCCTGCCTAAGTAAGGAAATCGGCACCTACCATCCTATTGTAATATTTATCTTTAGCTATTGGTAAAGGTGTTTCTGTTTGGAATAAAGACTTCCCGGATTGCTTAGTTCAGCTGGCTTTAGCTTCTGTTTGTTTGTTGTGAAGGATACAAGATAGTTTTCCCACGAAGCAAATAAAAATAATATTAAACGGCAGGCTAAATGTCGCACATCTGGACCGTACAGCATAAAATATATACCTAAAACCTTTGATTATTTACTTTCCAGCTTTTTAGGGTAAAGATAAAGAAGTTTTTAATACCCTACAAATTTTTTTCAAATTCGCTCACGTATCCCTATAAATTGACTTTTCGATAACTATTACAGTTTCAGACCTCCCCATATTAGCCATAAAAAATATCCCCTGTTACATATATGAATGTCGCCATTCTAACATTAAAATTCAACTACCTAGAGAAAAAAACATTTAAATAAAAAATTACAAACTTTGGTCGTTTTACAATTGATGTCAAGCAGAAACCATAATAATTAAAGTTCCGCAATAAAACAAGTAGAAAATTAATTAATTAGCTATCCATGCCCACTTAATTTCAACCAGTCATAAACATTTTCCCTATAGGTACCTAGAACTCTTGAGGTTTTGTGTGAACAGTGTAGCTCTTATGACGATGGCTTAAAGTTCAATGTTGTGTATAAATATACTATCGCCGAGGTGTTGTGTTTCAAGACTAAATGCGTCCATAGTAGTTAGGTACATACTACATTATATAAACAATGTTATCTATGTAAGCGTGGAACTACAATAAAAACTATAAATACAATGATTCATGGGCATGTCTGCTCAATTAAATTTGATATCGTCATTAAATAATAATAATAACGTACCGAACTGTAACTAGAATCAAACGAATAAATTCAATGCTGTATAACTGTCACATACCAATAATACTAAATGTAGGCCAAGGGTAATAATTAGGCATTTTTTAAGAAAACAATCTATACTACTCCGCAAATGTTTTGCATTATAGATAAGAGTCAATAATAATAATATTAATAATGCTGGACAATACATTACTTTTATCCCTAAAGGTAGGTATATAAATTTTGTTTTATATAATTTAATTTACAATTGACATATTTTAAAACGATTATTTTTGTATTTTTAATTTACTAATGTATTTAATGGACCTGTAATATTTTTTACCAATAAATTGATTATTATTAATGCCTACCATGCCAGGGCCTGTATTCACTATTGACAATCCAAACGTGTTTCACAGATATGACAAGACAGCGGCGTGGAATCGAACAAAAACGTATTTAGAATACATTGTGACGTCACAATTGGGCAAGGAATTTCCTATTTCATAGAGAATAAAGGTCCAGCATTTTTGAAGACGGGACGCGAGTAGATTCAATTACAAAAACCTCATAATGAACAAAAATTCAACGAAAGAGGATTTATTTTATTAGCTTAACATTTAGCGTCACTCTACACTACACACTGTATAGTCTACTCTACACACAATGCTCACAATGGTTTGTAAACTACACAATATTTATATTGGACTAGCTGGGTGCCCGCGGTGGGATTTTCGGGATAAAAAGGCCCATGTTATTCTACGTCATAAACTATCTATGTATTAAGTTTCATGAAACTTTAGTTTTTGCGTGAAAAAGTAACAAACATTTATTACAAACTTCCGCGTCAATTATTAATAGTAGAATGATGAGTTGCCTATCTATTTACTCTATTTACCCATACCAAGTCGAATGATACAAATGACTAACTATTCAGATTCAGATTCAATAACTTTATTTCTTTAGGCTTACAAAATAAGCACTTAGACAAGTCAAATTTCAAACAGATAATTATTATAAAAAAATAGAAATAAGTTGTTATTGATTTCTCTTCACTTCAATTTTTTGTCCACTAGTGGAAGAAGTGAAAAAGAAGCCAGTACATTAGTATATAACTTATGTGTCTAATACAATGTTTGTTTTGCCTATTTATCTAACTTTGAAATCTAAGTTTAATGTGAGCTATCAATGGTTACATTGAGTGACCTAATATTATATGTAGGTACATATATTATATTAAAGTTTACCAGACTAAAGTCTCTGATGTGATAATGTTTATTAGGTCAGTGGATGCATATTATTGTTTACTCATACAACTGTACAATAGTTTACTCTTTATAGTTTTCTTAACCCAAATGTCGTTGCCCCAGTTACTCTTCTATCAGACTTTACACTTCTTCTATTAGTGAACAAAAAATTGAAGTGAAGAGGGAATAAATCAAATCTTATTTTTTATATTTTATAATAATAACTTTATTTATAAAGTATATATCTGTAATGTGAACTTGTTAGAAGCATTTGTTTCAATGCTTATTTTGTAAGCCTGATGAAATAAAGTTATTGTAATCTAGGAGCCTTTATAAATTGTGATTATTTAGGAATAACTGAAAACCGACTTAGAATCCAATCAGACTTAGATTTGAACCGTTAATTTTCCAAATGGCAAGCTGTAGCGGAACATCAAATGACGTTGGCAGAATTAAAATAAAACTGAGCTACCTGAACCTAGAAATTCATGTTTGAAAAATTTCAGTCATTGACTCAGTACAGTGGTAACAATCATCTACCTCTATTAGCAACAGGCTGCAGTTATATCTAAAAAATAGTTAAATGTAATAACTTATATTGTATTATGTATATCAGTCATCTAGTACCCATAACACAAGCTCTGCTTAACTTGGGCCTGATGCTGTGTGGATTGTCCGGCATTATTAAATATTAAATCACCGTTTCGATTAAGTACATACTAGTTCTAATTTATTTATAATCCTCTCTAATTATATTTTTGTTTGTGTAAAGTAGTAATTAGAAATAATCTATTAGATCTTATCAACATCAACAACAACATCACCAGCCTATAATAGTCCACTGCTGGACATAGGCCTCCCCTAATGAACACCATAGATGGCATTATCATTTGGGGGTTAATGCCCATAATCCCCACGCTGGGCATGCGGGTTGGGGATCGCAGTTCGGTGGAGTTGTCCTGCAGAGGGCGCTGCTGCCCGCCCCCCGGTGTGTTTCCCTTAGTCGCCTCTTACGACACCCACGGGAAGAGATGGGGTGGTGAAATTCTATGCCGGCACCACACGGCAGCGAGAGATTAGATCTTATATCTTTATTTTATCTTTAATTTTAATTATCTTTGTAAATTATAGCTTGTGTGTTCTTTGGTAAGGGGTGCTTAAATTAAGTAATTAATGTAATTATGTACCCATTTTTAATCGATTTCATGCCGATTGGCCACGATCCTTAACCCGGAACAGAATGCAAATGAGAACTGGCTAATAACTTTATATCTATAGGTACTAATTTTATAAAGAGGAATGATTTGATTGTTTGAATTGAATAGGCTCCGAAAGTACTGGACAGATTTGAAAATTCTTTCACCGATTTATTAGAATCCTAAATTTTCCCTGATAGGTTATAGAATATATTGAAAAAAGTTAGGGATTCAAAATTCAATTGTCAAATACCCGTGCGAAACCGGGGCGGACCGCTAGTA
The DNA here is from genome assembly GCA_963931895.1 of Eupithecia pulchellata. NCBI lineage: Eukaryota > Metazoa > Arthropoda > Insecta > Lepidoptera > Geometridae > Eupithecia > Eupithecia pulchellata. The sequence continues at coordinate 1,631,356 of OZ007544.1, forward strand.
TACTATAAAACCCTCTCCTTTAAAATTAACTCATATTGACATGTATCTAAATCACATAAACTTAGATTTATATAGGCAAAACGAACATTGTATTATACACATAATAGGTGGTGAGATGTTATTGTGGTTTCTTTTTCAATTATTCCATTAGTGGACAAAAAAGTAACTGAAGAGATAATTAATAACAACTAAGTAATTTCTTATTTCAAAATAATTTGCTGCAGAAAAATAAAAATTATATGACCTAAAAAACGTTTCGTAAAAAAAAATTTTAAGTAATTCAATTAACTTGTATAGGTGCTTATTGTGCTGAATGTAATTCACGTTTGTATCAACAATTTTTTTATGAGTTTTTTGTATGAGGTTATTGTCGGCTCATCGACTCACTGAATTCCGCGTAGATACGCGAATGCCTTTGTCATGTAAATTATGTAGATAACGTAAATAACGTAAACATAATATGTTATTAATAATAACTCCAAAAATCGAGCAACAATGCCATATTATGGCATTGTTGCTCGATTATTGGAGTTGTTCTAACAATAACTTGATTATTGTGACTGATGCTTTTCATTGTGACTCAGATGGCAAAGTTCTGCTTGATAAGCTTGGCAGGGAAGTTACCGTTAGAAGTGGATATAGACACTCTATAACCGGTTTATACCGGTTATTATATCTCACACTCATAGAAGTCCAAAGAATATACCACCAACCTACCCGGACAGATCAGCAATACAACGTTCATGATTATTTAGTTTTTTCGAACCAAGTTAAACTAATTTTATTGGTTAGATTATACATACCTGGTTATTGGTACCTAATTTTTATAATTTGGAAAACAGACAAACGTTTTGTTAAAAAAATTGTGGTAGTAAGTTTTTTTTTTAATAGTGGTAGCGAACAAAGACAGCAATGATTCAATGTTAACCTATTATAACTGGAGTTGTATGGACAATTTAATACAAATACAGATAATGGTGAATATTGCTCAAATTACAAATCATTTTGGTATTACGTTTGTATGAAAAATTCATTCGTCGCCGGACCCTTAAATACAAATAAAAAACATAGTTAAAACATTAGTGAACTGAACATATTAGATGATCACTTCAAACTAGTAAAAACTTAGCACTATCTATGACCTGTTAACCCACCAATGATCTTTTAGACTTCTTTTAGAAGGGTTCCCCATAGACAATATCTTTAGCTACAATATTATTACCGTCTCCATTGGCGACATCGTTCGCCCACGCCTCCGGCAGTAAATGCAAGAACACATCGCCGAGGAGCCCTCCGACTGCGAAGCTGAGCAGAATCCGTAGAGTTGCGGCTCCGGCTGTCGACAACAATATAAACTTTAACATATTACAATTATCTAGCTAAATGAGAGCTAGTATTTACAATTGAGCTAACTCTAAAGTCATTTATAACGGGATAATTACCATGATTAGAGTTTTAAGTTTTCCAATATTTCGGCAGTTTCATGCGCTATGATCACGGAACAACTGAACTCTAATCATGGTAAATATCCCGTTATAAATGACTTTACAGTTAGCTCAATTGTAAATAGACTTTAGGGTTAAGAACCATGAGTTTCAAAAGTTTTGATTGAGCTAACTGTTGCAAACAAACTACAGGTAGTTCTACTGATCCATATCAATACTATTTGGCAGTGTACCCAAGATGCTGGCTGCATTGCCTCGCTGTATGGCAATGCTGAGTGCGCTAGATACTGACCAGCTCTCGGGTCACACGTCGCTAAATATTATTATTATTTTAATTGTTTGTAAGTTAAATGAATTGTATAGGTATAGCTACACTAATTATTTCTCAGTCTAACCTTTGTTTTCATTCCCGTTTTGGTAGCTGATACATTTTGATAACGAATAGAAATCTTCACAAGGAAAATGAAAATTATAAAAATAACGATAGATCTGTTATCTGAAGATGACATTAATAATAGCACAGATAACATAGTTAGTATAGTATACATTAGTAATTAATAATAGTATTGTACTGTGATTGCGATGTGTACAGTACAACTACAAGACGAATCCGACGCACGTGACGTGACGATCCCCCTAGGTTTCACGGAAAATCAGCGCTGGGTCATTATCATCATTGTCATCAGTGTGCATCCAGCATAACGTTAAGTAACGACCTTTATTTGCCTTAATAACTGCTACGCACAAAAACAATACATTTTGAACTCTAGTTAGTTTATTTAAATTTGTTTTAAGGCAAAAGGTGTAGATATACCTAGTTAGTTTTCGGTAGATAAAAACATTTTCCTTCTTTTGTTTCTTTCTGTTTCCATGCAAAGATCGTTATCTTTAAATCGTCATCTGCTACTGTCTATGCGTCAGATTTCAATATGGTAGCAATGGTCAGCTATCTAATCTGTACGGTGAAGGTTATGTACCTTTAGAGGTGTATTGGCCTTGTGTTTTGAATATTGTATGATGTATGACGAATCTACAAACAAAGAAATATGTACATCTTACTTTGATGGCTCTAACAGCCAGGCAATGATAAAGCTAAAATAAGCTAAAACTCTGTATTTAGCTACTTCCGATTTCAATAACTATATTACTTTACTTGCCTAAGGCTTGCAAACGCACTTAGGCAAGTCAAATTTCATACAAGAACAACATCAGCCTATATCGCTCCGTAGCAACTGGACAGATTCGCAACTGGACGGTTTCTCAGCTGGACGAATTCTCAGCTGGACAGATTAGCAGCCGGACAGAGTACAGTCGTCAATATTTTTAAAACTAACTTTAACTAGGTACTGACGTTTTTATTTAATCACTAGTTCTGTTTTCAAACAATCTGAAAATAATGGAATTATCACTATTTCCACATAATTTTAGGCACATATTAGTACTCTGCTGGACATAGGCCTTCCCTAATGAGCGCTATGAATGGCATTATTTATCATTTGGGGGTTATATTTGGATTCAGTAATCTTATGTTCTAATTTTTTATTCATGAATAAATAATTGGAGACTGCGTTAAATCTATACACCAGCCAAACTGGATGTTCTCTTAAAATAGTTGGCTACTACCTACATTAACAAAAAAATAACAATTAAAATAACTTATAATAAGTATTACAATTGAAACAATTGAGCTAACTGCTGACTGTTGCAATCAAACTACAGGTAGCTCAACTGATCCACATCATAAAATGTTCTTGTTAACAAATACAAGGCGGTACTCTACCGCCTTACGCTTTATATCTCCTATCACCTAGTAATTAAATTAAACTGATTTATTTGCCTTTGATAACATCGATTGCTCTTATCATATCAGTTATTTATAAATAACAAACACATAATCCAAAATTAAATGTAATCCTTTCATGATTATCTATAAATTGGTGTTGATTAGATCAATTACAATGCATGAATATTATTAATACAAGTTGATGATAAAAACTTGATTTGGGTATAGGTACAGTTAGATCAAAACTGGTATAAAGCCTGAGCAGCGAGATTATGAATATTAGGTACCTATTCGAGAAAATTCCCACATCCCATCAGATTGTCGAAAAAGTTTCATTGTTAATGTTATCATTGTTAATTGATTTAATTTGATGGATAGATAGAAAATATTCTGATAAACTTAAAGGACTAAAACAAGATATAACTAAAAGCTTATTAATTGTCGGCAATCGCTTAAAGCGATGTCTTCCAGCCAACGCTTATTAATTATAAGAGTGGTGCAGTTACATAAAATATTTATTAACAAAGAATTTAAATAGAGTTACAATTAAATAACCGAATTCGAATTAGTATTTACAGTTGAAATAATTGAGCTAACTGCAGACTGTTACAAACAGACTACAGGTAACTTCGGACTGTTATTGATATGGATCAGTTGAGCTGCTTGCAAGTACTTAATACGAATTTTGATCTATCAATAAGATTTTAATGATCTCTTTTTTGTGGAATGGAACTTGTCAACTGCTTGTTCTTATGTACTAATATTATAAAGAGAAAAGATTTGTTTGTTTGAATTGAAAAGGCTCTGAAATTACAGGAACGATTTGAAAAATTCTTTCACCATTAAAATCTTAAATTTTCCCTGATAGGCTACAGAATATTTTCAAAAAAATTAGGGATCCGCATGATTTTTTTTTTAAATACTTGTGCGAAGCCGGTGCGGATTCGGATACTTACTCGGACGCAACTTGCATTGTGGCAATCCATAATCCGAGCGCACTCGGACGACTGTAGACTACATACTATCGAATCGACTATGGGTTGCCACAATCCGAGTTGCGTCTAGATACCCGAGTCACTCGGTCTGAGCAGACTCTGATCGTGTCAACGATATCAAGCATCAACATACTAGATTGGAAATAACCATCTTGTTGCTATGAAACATTTTCTAAAGTAATCTCAGTCTCCGCTATCATAATGATTACAAATCTCAGATATTACAAGATTTATTGACGTCTTGATATCAAATAAAAAAACCAGATTGCTAGTAGACATCTAAAGAACAAAGGCCTCGTGTTCGCTCGAAATCTTAGCGAAAACTCCTCTTTAATCTATTTCCCGTATTTTCTCTCCTACCCTCTTTTGGAAACTGTTCCTCAATGAATACAGAATATCGCGTGATAATAATAATTCTTATAATCGAACACATGCCTCCCAAGGGCCCGGGTCACTATATAGCGCGTGATCATGGAAATGAGATAATCTAAAAATCAACATCAACATCACCAGCCTATAATAGTCCACTGCTGGACATAGGCTTCCCCTAATGAGCGCCATAGATGGCATTATCATTTGGGGGTTAACGCCCATAATCCCCACGCTGGGCATGCGCGAGTTGTTCTGCAGAGGGCGCTGCTGCCCGCCCCCCGGTGTGTTTCCCTTAGTCGCCTCTTACGACACCCACGGGAAGAGATGGGGTGGCGAAATTCTATGCCGGCACCACACGGCAATCATAAAATCTAAAAATAAAAGCAACTTATTTACAACTAAGCACAAGATGAGTCAAGTTTGGAAGAATAAGGCCAACTACATTGTGAAGTAGATGGTAGGTAGGTACCACACCACCTTAAGCCTTGTGTAACTTATGCATGCATCACCCCGTGTCAATAACTCATAAAGTAAATAAATACAATGTATTCACCCCGTTGGATTCCGTTATCAACGTCACCCGTCTGCCCATTATCAATACGTGAGGTGCCGCTTGTCCTGATAACAGCGAGCCATGCGATAATGTGCCCTATGATACGGGAATAAGAACGACCGATAAGGGTTAAAGTCATATGACAGTAACTGATTGTTAGGTTTGAGATGAATACGATAGTATACAATGAGATTAATAAAAATAATAGTTTCGAGGAACTGAGTGATAAATACACCTTTTGGTTTCCAAGTATCACAATGGGTGGTGGAGATAGCAACATAATCCATTGGTTCAATTAAAACTAAGTGTTTTTTTTTAAAACCATAAGTCTCGATTTCCGTCAAAGTAAAAGGTAAAAAATATAAATATGCGTTAGTGTTTTCTTTAAATTGAGGGCATGACTACTTTCACGACTTTTCGTGGTTTTGGCAATCACCCCTTCTCAAAAAACCACCCTGTTTCGTAGTCGGATTTCCTCGATATGAAGCAGCATATTATGTAATTGCTGGTACAGAGCTATGTCACTGCTGTTTCATTTCAGTACTAATCTGCACGGATTGGACTAAAACTGTGCTGCCTGTTTATTTTACGTGAAGGAGTAACAAACCTCCATAGAAAGTTTTGTTACCTATCTATTATATTTCGATTCCGAACTTTCGCAAAAGTATTTTCATCCCATTTCTTCGAAAGCAGGCAAAAAGTTAACTGCGACCAAAGTCAAATGATTTTGAATATGGAACACCATTTAATCAAAAAGTTTAAACGCAATTCGCTTCAATAAAGTTCTGGCCGGTAAGTAATAAAAAAGGCGCGCGTGCCGACTAAGGGGCATGGGCTATCGGAATTTGAAAAAAGAATACGGGAAACTTTATTTGTATTTTTAGAATACTACATACTTTTTTCAAACTATTATTAAATTTTATTCACACAAATTGACGAAAAGATGAGTAGACTCATTGCACTGAAAGTGAAGGATTCAAAAAATCGCTCTCGGCCTAAATAGGTAGGTACTTTTATGCTCCCTTGTGACACAAACACAATAATACATACTATTTTACATAATGTCATATTTTATTCATTGGTGTTCTCTCACAGCTAGCAGAGGAATCTATATAAACATTTATATAATTATACCTAAATGTTAATGCTAATGAAGTTTCATCGATATGTTAGTAAGCGTGGTTCCTTTAGTTTGCGGTTACGGCCACGCATATTTACGAAGCCGCTTGCGCCGATCCTTTTTATAAACTGTTTGATAGTATCAGAGTCCAGTTAGTAACAAAAACAGGTTTTCTTAACAACATTCGAATAGATCAAACCTGAATGCATTTTCTTCTTACAAGGTTAAATTAATGAAATCTATTTTTATTCAATTAACATCCAATTTTGTAAATACTAGGTACTTTTATATTTTGTAATTTTCTTCGTTAATTAAGGGTTAACCCTGATTGTAAAAAAATATAAAGTAGTCATAGTTAGCTGTGAATTAAACTTCTTTATGTAATGCCTTTTAAAAAACAACTTTTACTACTGTCTGAGGAATCTTGTTACGTAATAATAATAATCCCAAGGATTTAGTTTCTTCTAATTCTACGAAACGCCATCTTTATACAACAGTATACATGTTTATACCTACTGTCATTTGGAATAGCAACAAAAAACATATCAAACTCAGAAATACGACGCCTGCCTGATGCCTTTTACTTATTGTATTTCTCGAAACAATTTTGGTGGATGTTATCCAGCAACTAAATTTATTAAATACCTACATCATCACCAGCCTATAATAGTCCACTGCTGGACATAGGCCTCCCCTAATGAGCGCCATAGATGGCATCATCATTTGGGGGTTATTGCCCATAATCCCCACGCTGGGCATGCGGGTTGGGGATCGCAGTTCGGTGTAGTTGTTCTGCAGAAGGCGCTGCTGCCCGCCCCCCGGTGTGTTTCCCTTAGTCGCCTCTTACGACACCCACGGGAAGAGTTGGGGTGGTGGAATTCTATGCCGGCACCACACGGCCTTTTATCAAATACCTACATAGTCAGAGATAAATTTTTTTATAAAGGCTTGGTTGCAAAATATTTTAACAAGGGGAAAATAATATTTTTGTAGTTTATTTAAAAAAAATTCTTAACATGCTGGACAATTCACAGCGGCATGACTTTTTGATGTGATATTATAATAACAATAAACATTATGCATCAATAGAAACATTACATCATCCGATTTCTTTTTTTAGAACTAGGCAGTGTTTTTTTTTTGTTTTACTATAAAATTATATGAGGAATTATTTTAAAGTAATTTTAACGAAATGATAATAAAAACTACTGAATCGGTTTGAAAAATTCATTCACCATTAGAATCCTACATTACCACTGATAAACATAGGCTGTAGAATATATGTATTCGAAAAAGTTAGGGATCCTTACCAAAACACTTCTGTAACCAAATGTGTGAAAAAGTACAAGAAATCCTTACATTGCAAGTGCTCCAGAAATTATTGGGAATAAGAGCTTTAAGTAATTTTTTTTAAGTAACCGCCAACATAAAAATAATGTTGTTTAGGTGGTTGTTAATAAGTATTTAAAATTTTTGTTAATTAACCTTGGGGAGCCCCCACGCCAGCTAGTATTTTATAAAAGAAGCTTGTTAATTTTATTAAGTTGTGCAAGGATTTTGATTTGGTGTATTCTTCAGAGAACTATCAGGAGCAGAGGTCTATCAATAAAGAGTACAACTGAACTAAACACACTCAATTCAATCATTCACAGCTTGCAGCATTCCTAATCTTGACTTTATCAATATCTATGGAATCGGTCAAGTGTTAAACACTTGCTTCACAGTTGGTTACACAACTTTGTTGAAATTTATTTCACATTTCAAAGAACTATGAATGACCTTGCTTCTACAAATCCAATAAGATTCAATATTCAATCTGAAAATATTAGTTCTAGGTGTTTTATAAGTATAAAAAAGGATCAATCTATGTATTAAGTATAAAAGATATCTATTACTCATAAAATAAGGTCTGCTTGCTCTAGATTATGATGCTGTTTGTCCAGTTTAATTAGACCAAACAGGTGTTTTCTGTGTATAAAAAAATATCAATCTATGTATTTTATATACCAATTATCTCTTATTATAACTCGGCTTACATGGATGTAAGGATAGTTTGTGGTATTGGTAGCAGATAGTTAATAGGTTCATGATGCTTTGATGATGTGTTTCCTAATTTATCTTATCCTAATAAGTATTCATATAAATAAAATAAATATTTAATACAAATTGAAATTTGAAAAAATCATTTTGTACCTTTAAATTATATTTTTTTTCTTAATAGTTTATGGTTGTGCCATATTTTGCCCTATTAGAAACTAAAGGTTGTTTTGACAGAAAAGTGTTTAAATATTTTGTACTAAGTTGAAATCTGTATCTCAGAATAAATAAACATTCTGTTACTATCACTGATAGTAATATCAGGTCTCGCTGTCTGTTGATACTTTTACTTAATTACGTCTACATGAGGGATTGACCCTTATTGTCAACAAAACAATAGTCAATTTACGTGGTGCCATATAAACAAAGAAACTGATCTACCAGACAAGATAATGAATGACACGGGAAATCTATTAATAGTCAACACATGCAATGCAAGACATTGTTATTCTCAAATTCTCAACGAAGAAGAATGATAAACTTACGTCCATCTTCAAAAGCTGCAGACGAGTCAATAGGGATCACCAGCAGGGGTAGAATCCCGCTCAAGCCCACCAGGATTGAAGCCAGAGATGCGAAGAACCAAGGATGTTCATCTAACTGATCCATCCATGAAAATAAATCACCTAAAACCGCTGCCATGGTACAGTTCTATTTACAAAAACACCGCGTAATTCGATATTTTCTTTTTTAGCGGAACCAATATTTTTTTCTTGATGGCCAGTCTATTTGTCCATGTCTAGGAAGCAGCGACCGCAGTGAACTGATCAACGCGACAAACTAAACTAAATCAGTAATCACAAAAGCACTCAGTTGCGATGTTCGCATTTCAGAGATAAAGAATGAAGCTGCCGTCCGTTACACACAAAGAAATCTTTACAGATTGGTCTGCTGGTTCGTATCTTCGCAAAATGATATCTATTATTTTCAATCAATAATAAGTTATTAAGTATTCGGAATTATTTACGCAGTAGAGTAGGAATCATTTAGGCAGACAACCTGCCCGCACCGCGCGCACCAACCTAACCAAATCAAATCAAACAAAGCAAGCAAGCAAGACAAAGACAAGACAGAACCTGACAGAGCTGAGGACAGAACCTCAGACGAACGAATATATAGACCTGAAATACCTACGTGCATACCTAAAGTTAGTCTGGCACAAAGATGGCGGCCTGCTGTAGAGTTGCGCGTATTTTAACATTGAATATCGATAAGTAAGTAATTGAGTTGCACGGAGTTGAATTCTAAATTTTCGAATATTAGTAAGTAGAAGAATAAGTACCTATCTTTAAGCTCTGTTCAGTTTTATTTAAGTTTCTATACCTTGGTGATCCGTAACGGCCGTAACGGGTCATTAGCATTATATTACCCTCCGTCCTATCGTCTAAAAACGGGATACTACAATAGATTTCATCAAGTTCAATAAAAAACGCTATTTACTACGTACAGTACAGCTCAATTCAGTTAATATTAACACTACAACTTCCCCAAGCTTTGGCTGGCACTCAATTCAATGAATATCCTCTATATTCAGTACTAATACTAATATGTTCATATAAGACAATTATTTAGGTTGCCGCGCTCGGCCCAAGGTAAGTTTCGTGTGGACTGCCAGTTTCTGCAGCTTGTACCTTGATGGCGTGTGTGGAAGAGTCTTAGACAATCACTGACCTATCAAGCCCATTCCATCAAAAACTGACCTTTTTTGTAAAAACGTTGGTTTTTGCTGGAGTCGACGCCGGAAAGTTAAATCAATCATTTTCGAACACAAGGTCACTGACCTTTATTGTAAAAACGTTAGTTTAAGCTGGAGTATACAGGTAAGTTAAATAAATCAGTTTCAAATACAAAGTTAGACCTTTTTGTATTTTTGGAATTCTATGTGTCGGGGTATTTCTTCATGTTTTTTTTTATTGCATCGCGATCGCGATAGCTCCTGCGCTGCGGGAAGTGCAGTGAAGCCTCTCCGCCATTGCGTAACAAGGGACAGGCACACTGTGCCTGTCCCTTGTTACGGCTGGCGGAGGCTGCACTCCCTTCGCGCCTCCGGCTTATTATATACCTACACTCTAGGGGCTCCACGCACAAGACCACGTGGAGTCGGGGAACTCTGTGTCGGATCCGCCACTCAAATTGAATCTAATCAACTCTTCCCGGAATGCTCTGTAAAGTTTTTATATTGTTTCTGCATCCATATTTAACGACACACTTTGACCTCTAGCACCGAGGTCATTGAACTTTGGGGTCAAACCGCTGAACCAAAGTTGCACCCCTAGTGACCCTCTTAACGATGCCACAAGAAAAAACATTTGTTATAATATGCCTAAAAACATCTTTCGAAATTTTTCTAAGTCTTTCGCCTTGAAACTGAACGACATACTTTGACCTCTAGCGCCGAGGTCATTGAACTTTGGGGTGGATCACCTGAACCAAAGTTGCACCCATAGTGACCCTATTTACGTAGCCAAAAAAAATACATGTTATATATACATAAAAAAATTCGTCGAAAATTTTCTAAGTCCTGCGTCCCGTAAACTCCACCCCAACCAAAAATTCTGTCCCTGGCACCACACCTTTGAATCTTGGTTAGCTTGGTTCAAAGTTGCTGACGCTGCTGTAAAGGATTTACTTTTATTTTTGTGTTATTGGTACTGCGTCGATGAAATAATTCGTTATCGATAATCGATGTTTTGAAAATACCGAACCCTAACTCTATTTACTATGACGAATAATTTTCTCCTAAAATCACATAATATTCATAGTAAAACATTGAATGAATAAAGAAAAGCAAGCGGATCTTTATAAACTTTCCCACAAACAGCAAAATGTTTGAAAATAATAGAAAATGTAAGAAATTTTGAATGAATTCGGTACCTTTCCCATGCAACGTTATATTTTGATGTTTTTTGTTGATTTTCATGCGACAGCCAAACACTCTGCACATACACTTATAAAATACATTATTCTCCAAGTTTGCACACTATAAAAAAGCATAATTATCGCCTATTAACTCTAAATTTCCTTCATTTTCGAATAAAAACAAGTCCGGATGACAACTGATGTACTTGTTGTTGACTGCGAATAAACATGGCGACCGGCCACAGGGGGTGAGGGGTGAGGTATTTTGTGACGTCACCAAAACAATGTTGCCATTTTCAGTCATGATCAAACTGCTGTTGTCCTTTTTTACTCATGATTATCTTCATTAGTCAAAAAGAGATGCCGATATGTAAGTAACTCTGCTGTCGAAATACATCACACTTCTATAACTAACTGTTCGTAACAAGTTCGTATAGATGTTTATGCCAGATCTATATTCCTCTATAATCTAAGGACAGAACACAAGAAACCTGCTGCTGACATTGACATCTTATGTACGAGTGAATGAACAACCGAGCGAGTAGAGTGAATGAATAGTAATTGGAAAGAATGACAATCAGAAAAAATGTTGCCAGGCTATAAACAAAAATATACCATAATTGAAAAATAAAAGCGGGTACAAATAGGTTTTATTTTTTATAACAATACTAGTCTTATTGTAACTATTAGGTATGTACATAGCAGGCGACTTGGTTTTAAACCCATCGGCATATAGACTTAATCTGTTTGAGTGCATTATGTGAGACCTACCTCTATTATGCATAAAGCACCTAGGTAGGTAGCTATATGAAACGCATGTAAAAATAGCCAAATCGTCAATCAATCATCATAAAACAACAGGAAGTCAAATCAATAACATAAATCACTGTACGTACACATAACTAACGAACAAAATTAAAGAATGGAAAATACTGAAACTGAAATAGTAGGTGAACCTTCTACTCCTACAACATCAACTAAACCACTGCCTCAGCCTCCTGACAAAATAAGAAGACGTTTGGTAAGATATGAAAAGAATAAATCATCCTCAATCTTGCAAAATCATTATAAAATATAGTTATGTAATAATTTTGTAATTTTTATTTTTAATAAACTGTTTAGAATTTCAGTTGTATTGTCTTAACATTAGACTCATTTAAACATTTCAGAATAACTACCTATTGTACCTATCAGAATCATTTCTCCATTTCAAGGTTTTTCGCTACATCTAATATTGCTGTAGAGTCGCCATCAGAGAATTATAGCTGAACATTCTCAAACCATGACCAGTTAGTTATCGGTAAGTGCCTATTATATCTATCCCTATTATAACTAGGTACTAATAAAAGGCCGGTAACCTTTAATTCTAGGCTAACCTTTTATCAGGATTAAGAGATTTCGAACTAAACGAAAGCGCGACAGCAAATTCTCGATGAAGAGTTACCTAGATAAAATTAGGTACTTATCTAAACCAGTATTTCTTCCAAAATTTTTATGGTTATAGGTATAGTGCGTAAGCTCCCGGACTCGAAGTAATCTCTAAGAAAGTCAATGATAAATTTATATTGTTTTCGTTCGTTTAAGGAAGACACCACGGCCTAAGATAATTTATGTATACCGGACCACAATTAAGCACTTAGATAGATTTTAGGTAGGTACCTAGAGAAGAGAATAACATATTATTAGGTATGATAAATATTTTGGCAAAACAATTAGATACCTATGTTATTTATCATATTGTGAAAAATAAACAAGATAAAATCCATAATCACTACACGCAGTTATACGCCCAAGCAAATTTATCGGTCGGTGATTACATTTATACCACCATCAATGCAATATGAGTCTTCTTGGCAAACGCAACGGCCACAGTGCCCAGTTGAAGCAAATGCCACACTTATTTTGGCCTGCCAATTTAAACCTCAGACAGTATAGATAGGTTGTCTGCTAATAGCTTTCATCTTACACATGTATCGTTGCATTAAACTCGATGATGATTGTGAATTTTAAAAGCTTCGTGCAAATTTTGTGCTGTGATTTTTCACAGCATTCTTTATAGTGAGCTTTTCAGAGGTGGTAGTTTTCATTGGAGAGTTTGGTGGTTTAGAAATAGTGTGACAAGTAGTTGGTTTTTGACCCAGTTGTGAGATAACTGTCCAATCATGGATTCGTGGGGATTACTAAACGTGGACAACATTGCAATCAGGGATGATGGGGGTTCAAGTTTTCGTCGTAAGCAGCAAATGGTAGGTGTTTACTATATATCATTAACAGCTGCGAAATCTGTATATCAGTGTGCACCTTACAATTGTTTACTAAATGAATTACCTATATATTTATGGCAGGTAAGTCTTCAATGGTCAGCGTGATTTAATAGCACGTAACAATTAAAGATCCTGAAGTTTTAGAGGGTTTCCAACAGATTGATCTTATTCAAACTTATTTAAATTTTAAGTGAATTTAGATATGCAGTCTTAAGTATAGGTGCCTACTTAACAAAGATTATTAGAATTTAGAAACCAACCTGTTTAAACTTTCCTAGACAAGTATGAGAATAATCTTTAGAAGAAACATAAATTCTATGTGCGTAACGACTACACTTTTAGAATCAGATTTTTAAGTCCTATAAAATTAATAATCACCGCAAAGTTATGACAGTTTGAGTCGGCACATGTTTATCGTTTTCATAAACAAAATACACAAATACAAAAAACTTGGCTTATCGTTTGCAGACTGTTTTATTAACATTCTTTTAACGCTGCGGGCGACGTTACTCGTATTTTAGATCCATGAGTAATTATCGTAGTGGTCGCCAATTTTGCTGTTTATAGCTACATCGCAAAAATAAATAAAAGTTCATTCAAGGTGAAGAATACATAGGTACCTACAGAACACATTCATCGTCGCTCTTTTAGTATTCGTATATATTCATAAATTTCCTATTTAACACACATTGAAACAATGAAAGGGATGAGTCATTGTTATAATATAAGGTTTCCGCATACAATGTATTTTGTTAAAATGGAATAAATAAATATATCAAATATAGGAAATGCTACAATCTTTGAAAACATAGAACAAATAGTAAAGAATGCAGCAACAAGCTATGATAAGTTTGGATTTGGATCATCATCTAAATTCTGCCAAATAATGTTGTTCAATCCACACAGCATCCTGTGGATTGTCCAACATTATTTATTTATTTTATTAATTAATGATTATTAATTTCATTAGAAATACCTAAATACCTACTCTCCAAAGTATTTGACTACTAAAAACTGTCTCACAATAAAATTATAATGTGCTTATGGAATGAAGATTACGTAGAACTTTCATCAAGTAACGGGTTTTATTAAAAAAATGTGTTTTGTTATAATCTAAAAATTTTGAGAACGCTCAAATTGTCTCTTTTTCACTCACTTCATCACTATCACCATTAAACTCGAAATGAAATGAAAATAAATATTCTGTATTAAATTTAGTAACTTTTAGTCGAAATAATAAAATTTCTCTTAAATATAATTTCTCAAATTGTATGTATGGAATGTTTTTGTTCATTACCGCTTATAAAGCTAAATATTCAACTGATTCCTAAAATATTTCACCACGCGCGTCTTCATCCACTTCACTCCCAGATGTTTCCAAAATTAAACACAGCGCTCCATTTCATCGCTCGTGGCTTACAATCCGAGCGTATGAAGTAAATGATTTTCCAGTGATTTTTTGTTTAAAATCACCATTTGCTTGTTTGAAATAGTGTTTGTGGTGTAATTATGGACATTCCTACTGATGTGTGGGGCCAGCTGGCCCTGGAAGCCACGCAGGTCTATCTAACTGAAGGAGGTCAAGTTAGGAGTCCTTTCGCAGGCACGGTACTGTCCTATGTTATGTAAATGTGATATACAGACTACCGAACGGTCTTATCTCAGAATTAATATTATTTTATTTTTTATTTCTAACACGTACCTATGTAAAATCTGTACACCGAACTAAAGTTATGGAAGAGCAGGGTTCTCTAACATAAGCATATTTTATGCTTAAAAGAGAACCCCAACCCATGTCAATGTATACCTATCCCTTATGTACAGAAATATATTTTTTTTTTCATTTAATTTCCTTTTTTTATTATTATAAAAATTCTGCGATTTTCAACAACAACTAACATTTCCTACTGTTATGTATGACGTATGAATGTAAAACTTTTTGAGTTTGTATTAGTAAGGTTTGAACGTGTTCAAAGATGTAAATAATTGTAAGTAGGTGACCAGTACAGGTGTAGGAAGTTTTTATACTAAGCACATATTTATCGAGTAGGTAGGTACTGATTATCTTTCTTTATAATGAAAATTTTGCATTAGGTTTATAGAGAAGACTAACAGACGTTATAAATAATATAAGAAACGGCTAACCATCGAATGGTAGCAATACGTCAGATATTAAAATTGGTCTATTGTTTTAACAAAATCTACAGCCTAAATCTTGACAATTTCAACTTTACACTTTAAACTTACGGTCAATCAGAGATTTACCTACATTAAAAAAAACTTTAAACAAAAACAAAAGTGACATTGTACTTGTAACTATTTCAGACGATAGAAAAGCTTCCAGACAAGGTCCTGTTGAACGTGTTTTCATACTTATCACATCGGGAAATATGTCGTATGGCTACGGTGTGCAGGAGATGGCGTCTGGTTGCTTACGACACCCGCCTCTGGACCCATGTCAGTCTGCGACCTGAAATATCAGGACTTCATGTCGGTACGTGTTTCTTTTTCAATAATGTATTTACTAAAAACCTGTAGAGTGCCTTCTCCTATTTGCACGCCAGTAGTGGCAAAACATGAAAGTTATATTAAATAATCTGTATGTTAAACAATTTCATGCCACACCATGTTAATACTCATGTTTTACGCAAATAAATGATTCTTATTCTTGTTCTTAAATTTAATTTAGGCAAGTTGTTTGGAAATTGGGTGCATAATTTTCCCTACAAACAAAGGAATTATACCTAATGGCAAGGTTTTTGAGGTCAAGCGCTATTAAAAATCGTCAAAAATATTACTCATTCATTCACTTCCGTTTCCTATATTTTATCCGAAAATCGACCGAAAAGTAATTAGCGAAATATTTTAATAAATTATTAGTAGATTTTAAGTGAGTGTTTCAAGAGTTTGTAAATACTTCCGTACTTATATTCGAAAATTCAGAATATTTTTCCCTATCGACCTAAAAACGGACAGCGTTCAGTGATAATTATAAAACAATAGTACTAAAATACTAATACTATTTAACAATTTTTTGTTATTTCCAGGTTCTTTGGAATCGCTGTTGGCACTCATCTCGATACGGTTCGGTCCCTCACTGCGGTACATCGAGCTTCCCATCGAGTTGATCACTCACACCGTTCTGCATGAATTGGCGGCAAAATGCCCCAATCTGACTCACATGCTGCTTGATTTTAGTACCGGTAAGATTTAACTTTTTTTTTGCGATTGGCTGCATTGATTGATACATCTAAGTACCAACTTGTCTTAGGTACTAAAACGAACACAGACCGAGTTCAGAAGGATATCACATTAGTTTTCCAGGAAGACGCTGCCTTCTATCACAGTTTTTATAACTAAAACAGAAGGTAGAGCTATAGTCCTTTGTATATTTTGGATCGAAATTTGTTGAATTTCATTTTTCTTTTTCAATTATTTCACCGGTTCGTGGGGTAATCTTTATACCTAGTCAGACAGTAAAGTCGACTTACCACGTCCTATCAAAAGATAGATCCGTTCGTCCCTATAAGAAAATTTGCGCAGACTAAAGCTGTTTGCTACTATAATTTACCTACCTATGTACTGAAACTGACATAATTAACAAATAACAATCTCTGTGGCCTGGTGGGCGAAGGTCTGCCCGCGACGCAGAAGCTTGCGGATTCGATTCCCGCCTCAGGACAAATATTTGTATGTTCGCAAAAGCTTAAATAACTACGAAAATTTAAATAAAATAACCAAATTAAAACAAGTACCTATTTACAATCGCTACTAAGCTACTGCTGTAAATACTAGTTCTAAATTGGTTCTGTTATCCAGTGTCCCTGGACGCCAGGGCGCTGATAGAAATATACCGTTCAGCTCTCAAAAAAAGATCACAATTTGATTAGTAATTTAAGACTTACCTACCTAATTTATAAGGGTGACATAATTATTTAAAACCCTGTTTAAAAATGAAATTAAAAAACTGGTTCTCTTATTAAAATGTTATTTTAAAGTATATTTACATACAATATATCTGCAATTTGTATCAATCTGCCGTGTGGTGCCGGCACAGAATTTCACCACCTCAACTCTTCCCGTGGGTGTCGTAAGAGGCGACTAAGGGAAACACACCGGAAGAGGGCGGGCAGCAGCGCCCTCTGCAGAACAACTCCACCGAACTGCGATCCCCAACCCGCATGCCCAGCGTGGGGATTATGGGCATTAACCCCCAAATGATAGTGCCATCTTTGGCGCTCATTAGGGGAGGCCTATGTCCAGCAGTGGACTGCTATAGGCTGGTTATGTATGATGTAATCTATGCAATCTTTGAATTCCAGCGATGCAACTGCACGACTTCTCCGAAATGCAGGCGTTCCCCACAAAGCTGCGCTACCTCTGCATCTGTCTCTCGGAGGTGATCTTCATGGAGGGGTTCATGAGGAAGATATACAACTTCATCAACGGACTTGAGATCCTGCATCTCATTGGTGAGGAACTCGTTATTATTTATTGTGTTATGATTACCAAGCAGTTTACAGTTACATACCTATATTAGTATAATATTAGTGTAGGTAGGTATACAGTATGTATATATTAAAACATTTATACTGTTTTAATATATACATACTTTGATTGATATTGTATGTATGCATTTCTAACAAATTGAAATTTTTACAATTTTTTTTGACAAAGGAAAACCAATAACATTGTTAAACTCAATGTTAAGCTAAAGTGCGATCAGTATATCGT
This sequence comes from Eupithecia pulchellata, assembly GCA_963931895.1. Taxonomy (NCBI): domain Eukaryota; kingdom Metazoa; phylum Arthropoda; class Insecta; order Lepidoptera; family Geometridae; genus Eupithecia; species Eupithecia pulchellata. The sequence goes on from OZ007544.1 coordinate 1,649,578, forward strand.
TGAGCATGCTGCGCTGGAGGCCTAAAAAGAGTTCTCTTTTTTCAAACCTGAGAGAGATAGACAAAATTATAACAGTAACAATTTTGGTCACACAATCCACGACTTTATTTTCGTGGATTGAACGAAATAACGCCAATTTTATACATTGTTTCTTTTATGAAATGACGCGAATAACGAATCGACTCATAAAATTTAGGTACCTATTCGTTTTCACTATGAAAACAATTTGAGAGCAACCAAATCTAGCTTTTTCATAAATAAATGCTTATTTTGAATGAGAGCATAGTTAGGTAAACAATAGACTAATTAGTCCAAAACTAGAGGAAAGTCAACTACTACTCATACTAGCTCCCATTCAAATAGATAACGTAAACGTATCATCAACATTTCAAGTCAAAGCGCATTTTTACGAACTTATCAATAATAATAACATACTTACGTGGTTGCTATTTACTTCCCTTAGGCGTTTTAATTTTAAAGGTAACGAAACCGTAGCCGTCATTATTAAATAGGTAAAATGGTCTGTCGACCAGCTTCCGGGTCACACGTTGCTTTGACCAGAAACTCAGATAATTTTTAACCCGGAGAGCCTCGGTAACTGCCATCGGTTTATATTTATTATAAGTAGGTACGAATCCGAGGAAAATAGGTACATATTTGATATGTTATGATGATACAAGAATACTAGAACCTTATTATAACCACCTATAACATAATAAACTTATTATAACGGTTTTTTAGTTTCCGAAATAAACTAATTTATTTATTTTCTCTCGAGGAACCTACGAGAAGATCGAAGAAGAAGAAGAAGAGATCTACGAAGTAATCAACGTGCACAAGCTAAAGTCAGCGACGCCCAACCTGCGCGTCATCAATCTGTACGGCATCAACTTTGTGGATGACTCGCATATTGATGCCTTTAGCTCCAACTGTATTCAGGTAAAACAGACAGATAGATAATATTCGTTAAATAAGGAAAATTAAATTAAAATTAAGTAGGTATAATTTTTAAAATACCCGTGCGAAGCCGTAGCTAACCGCTAGTATAATAATAAAGTTTGGAGTAAGATCATGCTGTGTGATTATGACCTGTCCAGAATTCATCTGATATTATGACCATTGTTAATGTACCTGGGTACTTTTCTTGCGGCGAGCAAACCAGTAACTATGGTACCTACGTTCCGTTATTGTTGGTATGGTACTACCATAGAGCAACGCGGGCCCCCGGCGGACGGACCGCGTTGCTCTATGGTGAGCTCTATGGGTACTACTTGTCTTGCGGTAAAACAGAAACTAAGGAACGTTTTGGTATGTTACCTACTTGTCTTGCGGTGAGCAAACCAGTAACTATGGAACGTTCCGTTATTGTTGGTATGTTACCTACTTGTCTTGCGGTGAGCAAACCAGTAACTATGGAACGTTCCGTTATTGTTGGTATGGTACCTACATGTCTTGCGGACCTTACGGTAAATAGTAATTATGTACGTTCCGTTTCAGCTGGAATGCCTCGCCGTCAACTACTGCAACAAGGTGACGGGGTCTACCATGAAGACGCTGTTCCAACGCTCGCGACGTCTCACCTGCCTGCTCATGAGTGGATGCAGTGAGTAGAATATTTTATTATTATTATTATTCGTTTATTTTACATCATAGAAATCTATATAAAATAATGATTATGATCACACATACCTACAACTTAAAAATTATACGATTATACACAATAAAACGAAATAGGTAGGTATTGGGCTTGTTTACTAATTTAGAAAGAAAGACAGATGAATTTATTTAGAAAAACAGGTACCTAGGTACCTGTTAAAAATATAACTTAAAAAGAAGAGAAAATAAATTAGAATACAACACAGCTAATACAATTAAACAAGATAAGACATAATACAATTAGCGTCTGTGCTCCCCCTGTCGGCCAAAAAGGGTCAAACTTAGCTTTGTCCTGAACCACGGAAAGCGCGGATCAGCGCTGGTTTTCAGTTTGATCCTGTTTTAGTGATATCACGAACGCGGAAAAGACAAATAGGCACTCAAGACAAATATAAAAAAAGTATTTTCTTATATTTACATACGCCTTCAGTTTGACTGTTAGCAACTTTTTTAGAATGTTTGTGTTGTTTGCGCGCCCCCACCGCGAGGTGGCTCGGTGGGCGAAGTTCTGCCCGCCAACGATGCAGGAGGTTGCGCTTTCATTTCCCGCCATGGGACAACCGTTTGCACGATCTGCAGAAATTTCTTCGGGGTGCTATGGTAGTTTTCAATGTACTATTTAAAGAATAAAGTAGGTATCTAATATTTTTTTAAGTTCCTACCTATAGCAGTCGTATAATATCCTACCCATAAGCTAGGTAGATACACACAAACTCTGCTCAGCTTGGGGCTTCAGAACTTTGTGGTCTAAAGCTGGGGCTAGATGATGCTGTGTGGATTGTCCAGCATTATTTATTTATGTTTATAAACTGTGTCTTTGTAACCTTGACAGACCTCCAATCCGAGCACGTGATGCAAGTAGAATGGGACAAGTCATCCGTCCAGGAGTTAGACGTGACAGCCACAGACTTGTCGTCAGAATGTCTCGTCGACATGCTGACGCGGATCCCCTCGCTGCGATTCCTGAGCGCCGGACAGATCAACGGGTTCAATGACACCGTGCTCAAGGCTTGGTCTGAGTCGGGAAATGCCAGGTACGAAGGAGACGGAACGCCAGGTTTGAACGTGGCGTTCCTTGTCCTTTGACAAAAATATAAAGTGAAGAGGAAATCAATAGCACCTTATACACAGCCACAGCCAACCCATATTTCGGCGCAGGGTCATGGAGGGAGGCTCCTTAATTTCCACGAAACTTTTATGTCACTTACCCATCTCCATGTTACTCTTTTTGTTTATATTTGTTTATTTTATACGGATGTACCTACTTTTTTCTGTAGGTACCTAGATAGGAATGAAATTTATAATCTGTTTATTTTATATTCATTTTATAAATTTTGACTTGTCTAATTTCTTATTTTAAAAGCCTAAAGGAATAAAGTTATAGAAATCTGAAATCTTTGTCAGCTGAATCTCACATGGCAAGATTTTCTGAGTGAATTTTTAATTATGAATAATGATTGAATTCCAGGAACCTAGTAGCGTTAGACCTGGACTCATCCGACAACATCACGGACGAGGGCCTGCACCGGTTCCTGTCGCGGCACGGCGCGCAGCTGTGGGGGCTGGTGATGAGCGGGATGCCGCACATCACAGACCAGCTCTGGCAGAGCGTGCTGCAACTGCTCACTAATGCTAAGTAAGAAAAAAAAATATCATACTGTGCCGCAGCATGTTTATGAATTTTTTTCCTTCCTCCTCCATTCTTTGAACTAAAAAACACTAGACTTAAGTCCTTGTTAATGTATTTTTGGTGTTGTGATTTTTGTTTTTGGGAGTCCTAAATAAAAAAATAAGTTCAAACTTGAGCGGTTTGAGATTTTATAAAAAAGTAGCAGTCCGCCCCGGCTTCGTATTTAACAAAGAAGTATTTTTCATGCGGAACCCTAATTTTTTTGAAAATATTCTATAGCCTATCATCACGGAAAATTTAGGATTCTAAAGGTTAAAGAATTTTTCAAATCGGTCCCGCAGTTTCGGAGGCTATTCAATTCAAACAATCAAATCATTCCTCTTTATAATATTAGTATAGATATAACCAAGGGCGTCGCCAGCCCACGGCCCAGGGAGGGGCAAGCCGTAGCCAGAAATATGTACTAATCGGCGGGGGGGGGGGGGTTAGAGATTACGACCCTAGCGCTCAATAGGAGAAGCCTATGTCCAGCAACGGATAACATGGGCTGATGATTATGTACGCTAACTTTATCCAAGTCATTTTTGGCAAAGTGTTTAAAATTTTCCTATTTACCTTGTCCGCAAACAATATCGCTGGTTAAATGCCAAAGGGCCACAAGGCGAAAAAGGTAAATTTTACAGGAGAGCTCATCAAAGATTTCATAGTGATATTTTTTTTTTTTTAAATCTATACGTGCTACATTTATGAATCATATATCATTCGATGCGTATTTTAAAGCTTTATCTATTTATTCGTTAGGAAGTGCAGCAGCTTGCACCTAAAAGAGTAAAATATCACATGAGTCCCTTTTGCTTATAAAAATGGCCGTTGAATTTGTGAATAAATTCAATAAAACGTCACATAATCGAAAAATAAGTAACATTTATTTGACGTTTTTCTCTGAAAAACGATGACAGGCAACAATTAAGTTATATTAGGAATAAAATTACAATAAAACAACATCTTGAGGTCTTGAGGCACATAAAAAAATAAATACTTCAAAAATGAAAACTCTAAAGCTAAATTATGTAGATTATTGTTATTATTAAATATCTGTCTTGTCGACAGCTAAGGTAGTATCACAATTTTAATGGCATTTTAATCTAAAGTATACTGACTGAATATAGCTGTGTAACAAGCAATATTCAGTCTTCAGTCAATCAGCATAAAAGACCTGTGAAAAATTCGTTTTGTACTCAAAAACCCTCACTTAACTTACTAAATAGTAAATATTTTTTTAAATACACTGAACTAGTAAAAATGAAACAAGATAAAGAGATAGTAGTAATTAAAGTTAAATATTACATCATAAATAATGAAAATTAAATATCAGGTAAGCAGAAATGAAAAAAAGTGGCGGGGGGCTGTGTCCATGCTTTAATATTTGCACTGCCTAGCTTGCTTTCTTACCTAGTCAACTAGATCAGCCGCTTGCATAGTATAGATACCGACCTGCCTTACTTCTTACCTCTTCAAGTTATGTAAGGTGCGAAAGGCCCCAGGAGAGATTAGCGCAACAGTCACCGATCCCTAGGGCAAGCCTGGTGGGGCATTTTTAACGTGGTTGTCCCATGATATTGGTCTAATTCTCTAAGAAATAGACGTTACCACAAACGAACACTGCCGGAGATTTTGACGTCGACGATCGAACGTCGGCCTTCTGCCATTGCCGGTGAGAGGGCGGTCGATGGAGTCTGCAGCCGGCGGTGCACGCCTTACCTCGGCGGTGTTGGTCAACGCCGAGTATAGTGGTGCCGTTGAGGCTCGTGGGCAACGCGATCACCCGTTCTATATCGGACCGGCAACCCTGGTGTATACATCAATTACACCCCGCCCCCTGGTTGGACTCCGTGGTGGGTGGGGACCGGGAAGATGAAGAAATATCCATTTAACTATGCAGACTGATAAGAAAAATTACAACTTTGCGCCCTCAGCAGGGGAGACAGTAGAAGCCCATGGCCGTGAACCTTATGGCCTCGAAGGCTTCTACTGTCTCCTTTATATGTTGCGGAGGAAAGTACTGCTGGCTGGAAGATCGTCAGATCCAATGCCAAAAAACTAAACAAGGCAGGGAAAGAGGCAAGGCCAGTGGCTGGTCCCTCGACTACCACTACTTGAGCCTACGATAGGGCTAACGCCCCAATAGGTAAGAATGCCCGATGTAAGCAGAACAGACTGAGATAGAGGCGTGAACAACAGGCGGCTTAAGGTTCTGAAGACACTGCTCAAAATGCTGACAGTCCCAGCTTCTATTACAAGCAACAAGCTAAGTAACTAGCAACTAAGTAGCTAGCACAACCATACATAGGTACCTAAGCACTCCCGCAGTGCGCGGATTAGCTACGCACGCAAACTTACCTACTGCGCGCGAGTGAAGCATGCTGTATGCTTGCGTAGGTACTTATTTCCCGCAATGATACGTTATAAAAAATGTTTAGGGTATAATTAAAATTAGTGGCTTAAAAAACCTACAATACAACACAACATTCACAAACATCGATACAGCCACAAAAGAAAGATGTCTAATTTCTATTGATAAATTCAACTTTTTCTTGTTTACAAAACAGAGGCATCAAAAGTACTGCACTTTTATTTAAAAAATAATAATACAAATCTCATAGTATTTAAATACAAAGTGGACTTATTCTTGAATATGGCACTTTGGCCGAAAAAAATATTTTGTACTCACGTGATATTTTATATTCCACACGGCCGCTTTCCAGAATATGGCACTTTAGTCTATAAATTACTTGCACTTACGCCGAAAGCGAGGATTTAAACGAAAAGATGGCCGTTTGGCTCCGAAGTTGTTCACCAAAGTCTCGGAATGCGAAAGGGCGTATATCTGGTTTGTCCATTTTTAACGCTAGAATCACGGGTGTCTTTTTCGAATATAAAAATTTCGGCGCTTCTGATCCAATATTTGCAATAAAAAGAGTTTTACTTTTTTTTGCATTGTGGCCCTTTGGCATTTAATCAGCGATATGATCTACAACTGGCATTCAACGCTGCAAGTGATTGAGCCAGCACGACAACTTTTGTAACTTTTTCGGGTCATTAAGTAGTACAAAAAAATTATAACAGAGTGTAATGAGCGCCGATATTTTGTAGCAAGGGCGTCGCCAGCCCACGGCCCAGGGGGGGGCAAGCCGTAGCCAGAAAAAATTACTAATCGGCGGGGGGGGGGGGGGGGGATGGTAGAACTTATGATATTAACATGGGCTGATGATTATGTACGCTAACTTTATCCAAGTAATTTTCAAGGCAAAGTGTTTAAAATTTTCCTATTTGCCTGGTCTGGAAACAATATGATCTACAACTGGCATTCAACACTGCAAGTGAATGAGCCAGCACGACAACTATTGTATTCGGGTCATTAGGTACCTAGTGCAAAAAAAATTATAACAGACTGCAATGAGCGCCGATATTTTGTAGTGTGCGGCCGCTGGAAATAGTCGAAACTGAAGTCTATACAATAAACGGCGAGCGGAGCGAGCCGCGATTTTTTTTAGAGACTTATTCGGACGTATGCTAAAAATTTTGATGAGAAGTTATTTGTAGGTACTAACTGTCACTACTTACTCCTAGTGATAGTGAATTTATGCGGGATTAATCGGCAAAGCAAGACAATAGCAGGACTTTCGTTGTTTTGCAGTTGGTTAGGTACATTTTTTTGACCTCTAGGGGGGGGCAGCTGCCCCCTCTGCCCCCCCCTGGCGACGCCCTTGTTTTGTAGTGTGCGGCCGCTGGAAATAGTCGAAACTGAAGACTATAGAATAAACGGCGAGCGGAGCGAGCCGCGATTTTTTTTAGACTTTTTCGGACGTATGGAAAAAATTAAGAAGAGTTTGTATATAATTATATCTAAAGGAATAACAGCAAATAGAGGGAGCAATTAAATAACGGAAAAACAAGAAAATAGGTACTTAATACATTCATCGATTAACGAAATTAAAATTAATTGTGTGATCTGCCTTCCAAGATGGAGTCGGGCGTAAATGAATGTGATGCGTGCTCACTTACATATAAGGTACACTTATATAAAAAGAATCGAATGAAACAGCGTGAGAGCGAGGCACCCGACGAATTTTGACGAACAAAAAATTGAGTTTTCAAGACAGAACAACCACTTCAAGTAGGTACTCCCACGTATATAATATTTTGTTGCAAATGACCGACCGAAACATCCGAAAAAAAAATTACTTTAAATACAATTTTTTTTTCATCATCATCATCATCAGCCTATGTTAGTCCACTGTTGGACATAGGCCTCCCCTAATGAGCGCCATAGCGCCCTGTCTTCGGCTTGTCGCATCCAGCATCTGCCAGCAGTCTTTCGCAGATCGTCATCCCACCTGGCCGGAGGGCGTCCTACACTACGTTTACCAAGTCGCGGTCTCCACTCAAGAACACGTTTACCCCAGCGGTTATCGGTTCTTCGCGATATATGGCCAGCCCACTGCCACTTCAGTTTGCTAATTCTCTGAGCTATGTCGATGACTTTAGTTCTCTGTCGGATCAATTCGTTACGAATCCTATCCTTCAGAGAAACTCCGAGCATAGCTCTTTCCATAGCTCGCTGAGCGACTTTGAACTGGTGGACCAACCCTATCGTGAGTGTCCACGTCTCAGCTCCGTAGGTCATGACTGGTAGGACGCACTGATTAAAAACTTTCGTTTTTAAACATTGCGGTATGGATGACGAGAAGACTCGACGTAGTTTTCCGAACGCTGCCCAGCCTAGCTGGATCCTCCTCTTGGCTTCCTTCTCGAAATTGTTTTTACCCAACTGCAAAATCTGCCCGAGGTAAGTGTACTCAGAAACAATTTCGAGAAGGTGGCCATGTACGATCACCGGTCTTGGATCAATGTGGCCATTGATCATGATTTTGGTTTTATCCAAATTCATGCCAAGACCGATACATCGGGAGGCTGAAGCTAGACTGTCCAGCATCCGGTTCAGCTCCTCTAGCGACTCCGCCATTAAGACTATGTCATCAGCGAATCGCAGGTGTGAGATGTACTCGCCGTTTATGTTGATGCCCTTGTCTTTCCAGTCCAGCGTCTTAAACATATCTTCCAACGCGCTCGTGAACAGTTTCGGGGATATGACATCCCCCTGCCTCACTCCTCTGCGCAGTTGGATCGGTTTAGTCTGCTGGCCCTGTACTCGGACACTCATCGTAGCGGCTTCGTAAAGACATCTCAGCACCTCGATATAACGATAGTCTACTTGGCATCGCTGTAAGGATTGTAGAACAGCCCAGGTTTCAACGGAGTCAAAGGCCTTCTCATAGTCCACAAAGGCCAGACACAGGGGCTGATTATACTCTTCGGACTTCTGTATAATCTGCCTCACTGTGTGAATGTGGTCTATGGTACCATATCCTCCGCGAAACCCAGCCTGCTCCGGTGGCTGAAACTCGTCGAGTCTCCTAGCGAGACGGTTCGATATAACTCGTGAGAATAGCTTATAGACGTGACTTAGGAGCGAGATGGGTCTATAATTTTTAAGGAGGGTTTTATCTCCCTTCTTAAAAAAGAGCACCACCAAACTCCCACTCCACGCCTTTGGAGTTCTCCCACTGTGAAGGACGGCGTTGAAGAGGCTCTGTAACTCCTGTATAACAGGGTATCCTCCAGCTTTTAAAAGCTCTGATGTTATTCCGTCCTCACCGGGGGCTTTTCCATTTTTAAGCTGCCTCAGAGCTAACACAATCTCGTCTTGACTGATGTCTGGCAGTTCGTCGGTATAGTGGCGTATCAAGGTGGCTCTAGAATCGTGGCCGTCTCGTTGGGAACGGGGAGCATGAGCAGCGTATAAACGGCCATAAAAGTCCTCTATCTCGGCCGATATCTCCGGCTTCGACAATACGGTCCTTCCGTCGTGCGTTGTAAGCTTCGACAGGTGGCTCCTGCCAAGCTGCTGAGTGAATACTTTGGACCCTCGGTTTCGCTCTATCGCCTCTTCAATGAGGCGTGTATTGGAGCTCCGAAGGTCGCGCCGTACCATCTTCGCAATTCGCTTGTTCAGGTCTGACCTTTCTGACGAAGTCGCTTGGGTGGTTTCCCGTCTTTTTGTCATCAGCCCAAGAGTCTCATCCGAGAGTTTGGACTTCTTACCAGTACGCTGCTTTTTGCAAAACTTGATGCCCTCGTCCCTCAAAGTTTCGACCAGACTGTGTAGGGTCTCGTCAGCGTCATCAGTGGGTTCCAAGGCAGCGAATCTATTCCCGAGAAGCTGCTGAAACTTCTCGGTGCCCGCCAGGATTCTTATTGGGTTCGGTCGGAGCGTGGACTTCATCAGACGGTTTCTTTCAAGCTTCAAATTTATATTCAGAGAGCCTCGAAGGAGTCGGTGATCAGATCCGGTATTGAACCTGTTGATCACTGAGACATCTCTGAATATAAGCTTGCTATCCGTCATGATGAAGTCGATCTCATTTTTAGTCACAGAATCGGGACTCCGCCATGTCCACTTCCTTTGGGGCTGTTTCTTAAAGAAAGAGTTCATTAAGAACAGCCCCTCCTTCTCAAGGAAGTTGACAAGCATTTGTCCCCTGTGATTTCGAACACCAAAACCATGCGGGCCTATTCGGGATTCGTTGCCATTTTGGGTTCCCACCTTGCCGTTAAAGTCCCCCATAACAACGTTGAAGTGAGCCTTGGTGGTGTGATGTAAGGCTTTGGATATGTCTTCGTACATATCCTCCACTTCATCATCCGAGTGTGCCGAGGTCGGTGCGTAAACCTGAATGACCTTCAAGCTGTAGCGCTTAGACAGCCGAAGGATCAGGTACGCTACCCTGGTCGACACACTGGAGATTTCTTCAACGTTGTTAGAGAGGGCCTTATTGACGAGGAAACCTACGCCACCCTGGGATGTTTTATCACCCTCGCGAAAGTAGAGAAGATGGCCCGAGTCTAGGGTTACGGTGTCCTCCCCCTCTCTACGGACTTCACATAACCCTAGAACATGCAATTTAATGTTCTCTAACTCCACTTCCAACTGCGCTAGATGGTGAATTTTTTTTTAGATATATGTATTATTGTACTAACTGTCACTACTTATTCCTAGTGATAGTGGATTTATGCGGGATTTATCGGCAAAGCAAGACAAAAGCAGGACTTTCGTTGTTTTGCAGTTGGCTAGGTACATTTTTTTTATCTCTAGGGGGGGGCAGCTGCCCCCCCCTGCCCCCCCCTGGCGACGCCCTTGGATATAACTAGACAAATAAAAACTTTTATGGCCATGACGCACATGGACGTGTCCTTGAATGGACAGTCAGTAATTTGAGCATGTGTTCAATTAGGTACTTCCTGTAGGTACGTAGGGTACGGCGTCGTACAATGAACCGGGTAAATTTTAGGAGCCTGTAGTTTTTACATTTTTTAGCTTTTGCTATTGTTTTTTACCCTATCTTATGCAGAATTTATCCGACTATCATCGTGCATACTAGTTTTTTGACAGTTGGGCCTAGTTTGAGTAGGAGAAATGTTTTTTCAAAAACTCAGCTTTGGTTCATTGTGTCCACTAGGTAGTACAAATTGAACCGCGGTATTTTCCACATTGAACCACCCTTTACCGCCTACCTAAATATTGGTATTTATCAATTTCAAAGCATGGCAAATAAAACAATGGTAAATTTTTATGATTTGCTTTATTACCGAAAGGGCCAGTCTTATAAATGTTAAAAAATAACTATAAAATTACACTTCTGAAGTGTAATTTTATCGGTTAGTGAAAAAAATTACAAATATATTGAGCTAAATGCTAAATTAAGAGATCAAGTTTCTTATGAACACAAACACTATAATTTAACTTAGTTTTAACGAATTATTTGAACAGTATCTTCTATATCAAAATGCAAACATACATCAGTACACTTCAGTGCAAAAAAAATTGCTTATTATGACAATATTTGTGATTTGGCATAATTGTTCGTTGCAGCTGTGACGTCACCTTTTATTCTGGAAGTTACTTTGGTCCGCGCCATCCTAAAAAAATTCCTTTTTTAATTTAATTAGTTTATAATTTCCAGTTAATATGCAGTTTTTTTGTGACTTCACACAAAACAGTACAATTGCACGGAAGTGTAATAAGTTAATAGTACACAGTGAACTGTGGTTCAGTCTGTACTTCATGTATGTGGTTCAAAGAGAGACACCGCACGTGCTTCGCAATAATCTCAAAATTTCACCGGATAAACCAGGGCATATTAAAACCAAATATCATGCATTAGAAAGCTAAATATGTGCACTATTACACGTAATTATTTAAATACTGACATTCAACACCGAAAACAAATGAAAAATCAAAGAAAACTGATGAAAAAACTTACTTTTCCGATCGATTTTAGTAAAAGTCCTCGCCCAACCTTCGTCATTCACGGGATCGCCGCGCAATCTCAGCGGTGGGTAGGGGGGCTGTAGGGACCTTATTTACCGGCGCAAGCGCGAATCGGCAACGTTGCATATTCGAATACTTTCGATGGTTCAATGTAGCTGTCTGGTTCAATGTACGACTACCGACCCTACGTATTTATGGAAAGTTCCGTAAAAATACAGTAAGTACATAAATAGGTACCTACCTACCTAGGTACTCTATTTTTCAGAACCAGGATCACCAGGCTAATTCCCCTTGTGGATTCTCGTGAACTCATTAGTACGAATAAAATCCCTTGCGATAAAAAAGACATTTATTTCAAATTTAAAGAAGAGAAAATAAGTATATAAAAATGGAAGATATTACTGATGGATATGAGGAAATTCTAAAGATACGTTATAGATTATGATTTATGAATGTGATTGTAACTGTAACGTTTTATTTTGTGAGATTTGGTAATGACCTACCTAGCGCCGTGCAGGGGACGGTGGTAGGGCGAATACTTGTAGTGTTTGACCTTTTCCAAGTGTACATTTACTGTAGTTATTTATGGACAGTTATTTAGATAATTTTGTCCAAAGGTAGGTTCCTACTAATAATACTTATAAAGGGGAAGGATTTGATTGATTGTTTGTTTTAATAGGCTCCGAAACTATTGGACCGATTTTGATGATTATTTCATCGGTAAAGGATGATTTCGAGCTATTCCCATAATAGTTTGATTCATGAGGTTAGTATTTTATTTATCCCACAAAACTAAGAAATTCGAAGTTCAATCGTAATATTTTTAAAACTCTTGACTACGAAGTGATGGGGAGACCAGGAGTACCTAACTAATGTTTTCTCTTCAGGATCCTCATCATGGGAACACACGAGCGTCTGGGAGTGAACATCCACGTTGACCAGGTAACAACCATTGAACATCCACGTTGATCAGGTAACAACCACAACAACTCCCGATGTTGCAGGCGTTCATAGGGAGCGGTTACCGCTTCCTATGAAGCATGCCGTATGCTGATTTGACATCTTGGTGGTATAAAACAAGTACGACAAGTGCGAGTGTAACTCGCGCGCCGAGGGTTTTGAACTTTTGTCGTTTAGGTAGGTACGTATATTGACGACCTGTTAGCGCGGTGGGCTTACAACGCAGGAGGTTGCGGTTTGATTCCCGCCTCGGGACTAATATTTGTAAGATCTGCAGATTATTTGTTCGAGTGTTCTAGTCCTTTTCTACGTACCCAAAAATAAATCATCTAATGTGATACTTATATATACTTTATTAAGTATAACAGATATCGTAGTAGTACGAATTACACAAGCTTGCTTAGCTTGTCGCTAAATGATGTTGTGTGGATTATCCAGGATACATTACTCCTCTCATATTTTTTTTGAGCACGGTGGAATTCATGAATTCAATAATCTTATTATCTAAATATTCTTCGAGCGCAGTGGAATACATTGGGTATGGACTTTAAAATTTTGAGAACAACGGTTTCGTGGCGCTGTGGAACCCTACTATTACAGTTACTACAGAGATTAGTGGGTAGGTAAGTGGGTACCTACAATTATTTTTTCGACTTTTTTCTACGTATTTCACTAAGTATGAAACTTAGACGATTTTTAAAACCTGTTTTGAATTGTCGAAATCCATACCTTTGATTTGATATTGCTCTCAATGAAATAGCCCCCATTGTATGAAAATTCGTTTTTTGACCATATTTCGAAAAGTATTATTTTTACAGACTTCTCTATATTTTTCCTGTAAAATATAGACCTATATCTACAAACGCTTAGTACATTTTATATAGATCACTCTGCTATCTTCGGAGATAGAGGGGGGGGAACGGTAAAATTTTCGACCTTTTTCAAAATATTTCGAAAAGTATAAAACCTATCGAAATTTCAAAAACTGCATTAAAATGTACAAACTGATACCTTTCATTTGATACCCAACTCGGTGGGGTAGTCACCCCTTTAGAAATTTTTCCCGCCCTTTTTTGACCTTATTTCAAAAAGTATTATTTTTACAGATTTCTCTATATTTTTCCTGTAAAATATAGATCAATACCTACAAAAATTTGGTACATATCAAATCGATCGTTCTGCAATCTTCGGAGATAGAGGGGGGGTACCGGTCAATTTTTCGACCTTTTTCAAAATATATCAAAAAGTATAAAATCTATCGAAATTTCAAAAACTGCATTGAAATGTACAAACCAATACCTTTCATTTGATACCCAACTCGGGGGGGTAGTCACCCCTTTAGAAATTTTTCCCGCCCTTTTTTGACCATATTTCAAAAAGTATTATTTTTACAGACTTCTCTACATTTTTCCTATAAAATATAGATCAATACCTACAAACAGTTGGTACATATCACGTCGATCGCTCTGCAATCTTCGGAGATAAGGGGGGGGGAACGGTCATTTTTTTGACCATTTTCAAAATATTTTAAAAAGTATGAAATCTACCGAAATTTCAAAAACTATTTTGAAATCTACAAACGAGTACCTTTCATTTGATACCACTTTCGACTTTGTACGTTCCATTTAAAATTTCGATTTCAAAATTTGTATGGAAAATCATCATTTTGATTTTTCATTTATTTTCATTTATTTTTCCATAAATATGTGCGGGCGCACAAAATGTATTATTATTTCAAATTTCAAGTCAATAGCTGCAGTAGTTTCTGAGATATTAAGGATTCAAAACACAAAACAGACCCAAAGCGATTTCATAAGGGTTTTGCAACCGATGGCAAAACCCTAAAAAACAGCTAAACATTTCAAAATGTTTGATAACATCACCATCACCAAAACACGTATTCATCCGGTTCATTCGTATAAGTCAACCCATAGACCTTTTCTTTTAAAATAGAGTCATATACCTACTTTGTACGATGATATACTAAAGATAAACCCTATAAATGTGTAACTAAATGCAAGACAAGTGAATAAGTATCGTGTTATGAAAAAATCAATAAAATTGCAAGTGATTTAAGCATAATGTTCTGCAATTTTATTGATTTTGCGACCTTAGGAACACGTCGCTAATTCGCTACAGGGTGTGCGATGGTTTAGTACCTACCTATAAATATTCAACCACTCAATATACCTGCTTTAAGATTTGAAATCGCTAGAAAATTCAATTCCAAATGGACCCTCTGCACCAGCCAAAAGTCCGATATCGTTTTCGTGATCATCTGCGGCCAGCAGCGTCTTTTCGAAAAATAAGTTTTGCAGTTCCGCTATGATTTCCCGGCGGAGCTGTGGGACCACCCTAGGTCTTGTTCGACCGTGTGGACTTACGCCACAAGATTAGTAGGACCCAGCAGTTGCATCGATGATGATGACGAAGAGGCTCGCTCAATTTCCATAGCTTACCTACCTATCCCATTGGCTGTTTAATGTTTAACTCTGGTAAAAACGCACTATAGACCGCAATTTCTTGCTTTATTACGGACGCAGAACGCGCGTGAAAAAACAACACTCATTCACCCTGAATAAGTAGGTAAGCAAGTGATGAAACGCTGGTGTTCTTCTAACACAAATCAGGCATGTATGTAGTAAATACGAATTTCTATTACTTTCCAGCTAATGGACGGCATAGCCAATAACTGCCCGAACTTAGAGCGCCTAGAACTGCGCTGGGACCCCGAGAACCTTCGCTTCAGTGACAAAAGTCAGAAGGCCATCGATATATTACGCGTCAAGTGCTTGAAGCTAAGGTGCCTCGTGCTCAGGTAAGTTCAAGGTCGTAGGAACAGTTGCTACTATTCCAAGAGCTTTTATGAAGGTCTGGATAATGTACCTATATCTATTATTAATTTTAATGGTCAACGAAGCTATGAAAAGGTCAATACCGACTGAATGATGAAGATTAAACAAATGACGATACATTTATTTAATACAATTAAATAACTTATAGCGGCCAATCCGTGGAAAACATCCCGTTGCAAGGGATTATAATGAGAGTAATGTATCTTTCCTACTTAGTTGCAGGGTTGAGACAGTTTCACTGAGTTGACTCAGTGTCACATATTTCTTCATTATATTTCGTAACTAATCGAAAGCAGCTCGCCTATTGTCTGCAATATAAACTAGTCTTAGATTCAATAGATTTAGACCTTGACCTGAAAGGCAAATAAATTATTCGTAGTTAGGTGCGAACATAAAGGTATTTTTTGGGGTCATGAAAAACATTGTCATTGGTTCGTTGTTGTTGCCAATGCCACTATATAACAGCTCGAAGGACCAACACCGTTGAAGTTGGATAATCTGGCTATATTGTTGTTTCAGCGATGGGCGTTATTACGAGATAGTGAAAGCTAATTTCGAGCGAGCCGACCGCACTACTGTCGTCAGAACATCGACCAACTGCCAATGTTCCAACTATTATTTACTTTCTAATTATAAGGATTTAATATTCAATTAATCAGATATTAGATTTTATATCTTTGTAACAAAAGAGCTTTAGTGTGCCTGATATTTATATCATAATTATCGATACATAATGTAATTTACTATGGTAGGTTTTTCATATTATAATTACTGAAGTTGTGTAAAACCTAGTCCTTTTTCAGTCCTTTACTACAAAGCTCTTTAAAGGTAGGTACAATGTAAAAATACTATCTGTATCTTTAAATGTTTTTATATAATATTTATGCCTTTTATTGGCATGTGTAATGTGTAGGAATTAGTTTTACATAAGACAAAATGGAGGGTAGTCTAAACGGTTTTATTTGAATTTTAAATCATTAACAATCAACTTGCTATTATTTAAAAAGAAATATCGCCATTTATTTTGGCAAAGCATTATATAACTAGTCGGACGAGTCGTCTACAGTTATTTAACTCTAAACTATTAAGTAAATCCTGTACTATGCAATAATTAAACAATAAACAGTACGAAAGTTAACCAAAACATTGTTTGTAAAGTCTTATGAACTTAACTTACACATTTATTTATAATATTGTTGTTTTAAATAAATAATGAAAAAGATGTTTTATTTTAGTGTGCTCATACCCTCAGCCCGCTTGGTAAATTAGTACAAAATATTCCAAGATATCTTTCTAAAAATAAAAGTTTATTTACAAGTTAAGTTGAATTACGATTTTTATAATTTATTTATCTTACAAATTCTATTTGTAAACCACATAGCAAGGAGTTTACAAATAGAGTCAATAATATAATCTTCGTAAATCTAAACTTTTTAGGACTTTCCAATGTTTTCGATAGTTTATTTTTTGGTAACTCGACAATACAATACAAAGACTTGGAATTTTCAAGTTATATCGTATCATTAGAGTAGATACCTAAATAAAGCGACAAATGAAGCATCCACGTTACACAACTAAACTTAAATTAACGTCACACTGAAAAACCGTTCATCACAAGAGAGAAATTTAAACCTTAAATCACAGGTATAACGCTGATTTTAAAATTATTAAAAAAAACACAATAAGTTACTATACAAACTCGAAAAATAAACCACTCAAATATGTCGAATAACTAAACGCGTAAAGTTTTTAGTCTATCTGGTCGAAATGATCATCAAATAGTCACCTTACACCTTCACCAAGGAGTAAGTCCGGTTCCTCTTCGAGTAGCAGGTTCTGATTGTTGCTGTTCTCTTCATTGCCCACCTCGGAGTTGTTGTCTTTATTTTCAGAGCTATCCGAGTCGATCTTGTAGAGGATATCGTGGCAAAGTGGACACCTGTCTTGAACATACAGCCATTTCCGCAGACAAACCCCGTGGAAGAAGTGATTGCAGCGGGTGATCTTAGCGGAATGCATTTCCTGGTAGCATATAGCGCAAACATCATCTAAATTACTCAACTGGTCAATGGACGCCTCTCTTAGAGAGTTTATCTTATTTACAGCGGTTCGTCTCTTCATGAACACTGACCAACCAGCTCGCGCTTCGCACCAGATGTTGAAGTACGCATGAATGCACATCATTACAGCTCTGATAGCTCCACCAGATTCAAACAACAGTATCCAGGCTCCGTTAAAGAACAGGAATATTCCGAAACAGAATTCAATTGTGTTCCCGAACGCTCGGATGTAGTAAACGTAGTCATCTAACTGCTCCCAGAACGAACTGCGGCAGGCGTCGATGAGAAATAGTGAATAGATAGCCAAACTTACGGTCACTTTCACGATAACCTCGATGCTAAACGCGCTTACAGCTAGGAGCCAGGTCGACACTGTGTGCTGAGACCAGAGATACGCCAGCAGAAATATCGGGAAGAATATCAGAAACGCACAAACGCCCAAGGCCCTAACGTGTCTGTGTGTGCTCGGGTTGTGCGAAGCGCTTAGCGACATCAACATAGGGTTCACAATGTTGTGCAAAAAGTGCAGTAAAGCCGTGAATAGCAAGCAGAAATTTCTGCACAGACGGATGAATCTTTTCTCCGGGTTCAGAGATGTCAGTCCAGTCTGCAGTGCGAGTATATAGAAAAGAATCGCTGAGACGGTTCCGATGCTCTTGTCTTCCTCTTCGTCGGTCAGCAATATCCATTGGAAGAAGTTACCGATGTAATGGCAAAAGAAGGATATAACCGACGTCATTCCCAAGACAGCTGTTATGGTCTCACATCCCGTTACTAGTAAGGATTTAGCCATCGAAGCGACTGACTGCACCGCTAGTAGGGTGGAAACCTTTGTCACTTCTTCAGTATCACCGTCATAGTTGTCCATTAGGAGCAATATCGTGTGCTCGGCTACACGCAGTACCCAAAAGACTCTTAAAACACACGGCACGTTCAATCGCATCCACTCAGTTTCCACAAGCGCGGACAGTCCGTAGTTGCTGACAAATAGTCTTCCGTGTTGGTATCCCGCGTAAATAACTTGAATGATCTTATACGTGGACGTCCAGATGACGAACTTCACCAGCATCAGCGGCACTAGAGACGCGAAGACCGGGGAATGACGGAGTAGATTAGGCGGAACCGGCAGCATGGCCAAGAACGAGGGAGCCATGAAGCTAACAGTCAACATTTTTTGCACGCAGTTATTTCTGGGCCCGAGGTGGACGTTCTTGAAGACCACAGACAGCACGAATTGTATGAAGAAGTTTTGCATGACCAGAACTCCTGGGCCATCGAGATCAAAGAGGTTTTTTACGTTTATGTTGAGCACATCTTCGAGGATGCTGCTGGAATGGTAGGGGGAAGTTACTACCGACGTCAGCGCTTGTATCTGCTTTATGGTGGAGACGTTCGTCCAGTAGGAGACGAAGACAATGCCAACCGATGTCAGGTAGAGGTACACGATGATCAGATGCTTTGTGTAGAGCACGAACACGCAGAGTGATGATAGACATCCTGGAAAGAGGAAAGAACACCATAAGAAAAGGTCTCCAAATCTACAAAAGCAGGGCGTATAAAAGTATACATCGTTTTGGTTTCACACGACCATCAAAAATAACAATAACTCTGACGGTTGACATTATAGAATAGAAAATCTTTATTCGTGTCACAAAATTTTACACTAAAATCTACGTTTGTATATAGTATAACTAAATATGTAAATCAAGGTAACTCTAAATAAAAGGTCACTTGGCTAGCACCACTTAAAACCAGAGGTGCTCAGTACACCACTACTTGCTGTATATCACATAGCTTTATAGAAACATAGTAAATAAAGCATACATATAGATTAGCTCTGAATACATTTAAGATTAAGAAAATAACCTAAAGATAAGAGGAAAAGAAAAACGAAATAATCGATCACCGATTTAGGAATTATTAATCTACCCTGTGACTTAACTAACACTATTCTAACTCTAAGCATGGCGATGTTATCGCTAAGCGATAAAGCCCTCAAATAAATAAACAATCGCCACATAGGGTCTTGTGATCATAACGGTTTCGGCAGATTATAAGCTCCTAATTACTCCTGAGTAATCACGAACTTTTTGCTGCTGAATGACAGAATAGTCAGTCACTCGCTTTTTTTGAAAATATTTAGTGCCCTTGTTTTCTTCGTATTATAAGTTAAATATTTATGTTACTTGTTTTAGTGCAAAATGCTTTTTAAATCTTTTTTGTATTGTGGGAGCAGCGAATAAATGCTTGTCTATGTCTTTTAACTTCAGCTTCATAAATTCTTAAGTTACGTACGGCTTTACGAGTTACCCATCATAGCTATTAAACGAGAACTGGTGTAGGTGTGTAGTTTACGATCAGTCTGCTGACCTTTTGAAATAATCAGGCGAATTCAAATACGTTTCCTTGAATTAAGGAATCAACAAGTTTTTTATTCTATTATGTTTCGCGAATTATATCAGAATAGATAAGCTAACGTTTATTGTTATTTGTTATCAAGTGCGTGACCAGGTATAAGTATGATGACTAGCACGGTTTGTCAGCAGCTACTGTAGTGATTAGTTATAATAACTGATGTTATCGGTTTCGCACCTGATTCTCTGGATAAAACGTAGCCTTTGTTATTCCAAGGTTTAGGCATAGACTACACAAACCGGAGATGGGCGAAGAGAGGACGAGATGTTTTTCAGCTAGAGTGTCTCCATTACTGGCTAGACTGGAGCGGAGATGTAAGCTAGAGTGCCGAGCCCCTGACATCTCTTTATTCGTCTCCGAAGCGGTACTTCCGTGGCCAGCTCGCGAGGAACAGCTCACATGTCTACTTCGGTCTTTGTTTCGCAAACAAATATGATATATCTCAGATGGTCTCTACTAAATCTGAGAGGACATGTGTCAATAAAGACCTTCTATTGATTGTTCAAAACAATTATCTACTCAGCTTTGATGGAGTCCGGCCTAGACTTTCATCAATGGAAAATTTCAGTAATTACGGCGTTCAGAGGTACCAAATATCTATTAAAGGTTTCGTTTTACTGAAACGCGACTAGTTCAGCTAGCGGCTACTCCGTCATTTTTGAAGCAAAAGTAGAGCACATAATTTAAAAATCTAGACCTACTTAAACGATTGTAAATGCCCATTTACGAATAGAGCACAGTAAAGAGGTTGATAGGTAATTCGACTTAATGAATGCAGTAAGTTATTCTATTTGTATGCCAGCGACCTCGCTTCTAAATTAATTCAACGAATCAAATTTTGTTCTAAACATTAACCATTTGATTCGGTACTACACTTGGTAGCTAATATTAACTAAGCTATATTTACAGGCGAAAACAAAACACTAACGCTTTCCTTTAGTCAAGGATGTTTATTTATTTTGGATCAAATACGAACTAATTACCTAATGAGCACAATTCCAACTAATACAAGTAGTAAGAAAAGGTAAAACTATTTTGTATAGAGGTATATAGAGCACATACTTAGAGCATATACATATAGCATATACTTATACATATTTAGAGCAGCAATTAATCATGCTGAATGGTGTTAGCGTAACTTGTTTTTTTTCCTGCACTTTAAATCTTGTATGCAGTCAGTATTAATCAATGTTAAGGTCAAAACAGCAGTGTGTAATCTTACTTTGCATTCTATTAATTATATAGGGGCACATAATAAGAATTTTAAATGTATGATTATAGGTTTAGATAAGGGCTTCTTAAAAAAGTTGATTGCGACATAATAGGCTTAATAACTTAGTTTAAAAATATTCAAGAAATACGAGTTTTGTACACTTGAAAAGCAGGAGGTTGCGGTTTCGATTCCCGTCTCGTGACAACACTGTACGATCTGTAGATATTTGTTCCGGCTGTTCTGTATCTCTAAAAAATAATATCTAGTACTAATAAAGTATATCAATATGAGTCATCTAGTACCCATAACACAAGCTCTGTTACGCTTGGGGCTAGATTATGCTTTTTGAATTGTCCAGTATAATTTATCACTTCATAGTAGGTCTAAAAAAAAGTACGAAGGGACAGATATTTAGGGATGTATGTATCTTTCAAACTACGCAACGGATTTTGATGGGGTTTTGAGTGATTCAAGAGGAAGGTTTGTACCATGCATTAGTATCATTAGGCCTATGCCCAGCAGTGGACTAATGTGGGTTGCTGATGACGATGATGATTTGTATCAGCATTGCCCGTGCGAACCCGGGGCGGGTCGCTAGTTTAATAAAGAAGTAAGTTAATGTGTCTATCGAGTGAGAAACAAGGACAATTGAAAAAGCTCGACCCGCCCAGTAAAGGTGTTACTGGGTTAAAAGAACCAGTTCTGGCGACGACGACGCCGCGACGCAGGGAAAGTGATGGAACCAAGTGTATTTTTTGTTTAAGAAACCACTTTCTGCGTTTTATAGTCCTATGTGTATTTATACAGACGTTTTCTGTTTTGCTGCTGTGAGATGTTGCGTATTTTTGTTAATAGCGTAATATTGCTTTGACTGTCTCATGGTTAAACAATAAAATAGTAATCTCTAATATGTACTATTTTAACTTCATTATTAAATGATAAACAAAAACTCTGGACAGGCCATATAGCGTCACCTAGACCCATATTATACTTGTTTTTAAATACCTACTTGAGGAATCAGATATTTTCGATATTTTACATTTTTAGAATGAAATTTGGAAAGTTTTATTTACGTAGGTACCTACCTACTAGCGGTCCGCCCCGGTTCGCACTTAATAATAAAATTATACATTTTAATAATACACACATACATGCACGTTTATTGAACACACACGTACATTATTGAAGTTTTCATACGGATCCCTAACTTTTTTGGAAATATTCTATAGCCTATGTTCATCAGGGATATCGTAGGATTGTAATGGAGAACTTTTCAAATCGATCCAGTACTTTCAGAGCCTATTCAATCCAAACAATAAAATCTTTCCTCTTAATAATATTAGTATAGATTATCGTAAAACATCATCAACATCAACAGCCTATGATAGTCCACTACTGGACATAGGCCTCCCCTAATGAGCGCCATAGAATGCATTACTCATCATTTGGGGGTTATTACCCATAATCCCCACGCTGGGCATGTGGGTTGGGGATCGCAGTTCGGTGGAATTGTTCTGCAGAGGGTGCTGCTGCCCGCCCCCTGGTGTTTTCCCTAAGTCGCCTCTTACGACACCCACGGGAAGAGATGGGGTGGTGAAGTTCTATGCCGGCACCACACGGCCCAGGTGGGGTGGTGAAATTAGATGGGGTGGTGAAATTTATGATTATCGTAAAGATGAGTAGAAATAGTACCTACCTATTCGATGAGGTGTAGATGTATCTACAATTTTCGTTGGCAAAAGAGCACTGGCCTTAAAACGCACAAGTCAAGTATTGTGAAACATATCAAGAATTATGTCAATTCATGAACATTTTTGACCTCATTGACTGAATTAAAATGTACAGTTATAAAAGCAAGTGCAGACACCGTAAAGCAAACAACCCAGATTGCATCGCAAACAAAGGACTTGGAAGGGAGTTTTTGTGTCAGATTTCAGAACCTTTATTTCTTTAGTCTTTCAAAATAAGTGATTTTATTTTACGTAAAATTATTATAAAATGAGAAATAAGGTGTTAATGTTTTCTTCACTTGAGGTTTAGTCCGCAAGTGGAAGAAGTGAAAAAGAAACCACGAGTATAATAATATTACTTATGTGTCTAATACAAAGTTTTATTTTGTCTATAAAAATAAAACTCAGTTAATGTAATTTCGATAAATGCCAATATTTATTTAAAGGTACATCTAAAGCAGAGCACAACATTCAATCATCAATCAATAAGCGATGGTTTTACCACATAACATACGTGAGCCAAATCAGCCATATGCTAATGCTAGTTCCATCAATTAGTATTATAATAATAAAAATATGCGTACCTACGTCCAGTCTACAAGTCAAGCAATTATAAAAATCGAACAGCAGGTAACGATAAATCGTCGATACATTATGTACAGCTTGAAGGTCAGAGCGATTCGCAAGACACGTCATTCTATACCTTCTAGCAACATTGTGGATTGTCGAGGAACTATTGGTACGAAAAATCACGTTCTCATAATGATGGACAGTTGAAGAAGCGCTATAGAGAAAATATTAAATAGTTGCTAAACATTGAAATAAATAAGCAGCCATGGTAATTCAGATTCGCGCATCCGCAGCGAATCCGGTGAACTATCGCACGTAATATACCTACTGGTATAATGTTATTTTATTTTGTTTATTGAGATGCACAAAACATAAAATAGTCACAAAATACACTAAATTTAAATGTTATAAATCTATATAGGCCGACCGTTTAACTGGCGTATCTTCTGCGTGGTAAGAAGGGAGCGGGGGCGGGTAGCGCTACACACGGAGTCAATAATCCCAAGACATACTTCGAGATAGGCATTGTTGGCAAATTTTACATTTACTTTAATAACAGCTTTTTAGGTACGAAATAATAAAACAACAATTAAGGAGATACGCCAGTTAAGCGGTCGGCCTTATAGCTTGATTATTGTGCATTAGAGAATCCGTATGAACGAGTAGAAGTAGAGCAAACAACTGAAAATATATATTATATAATCGGTAGATTGACCGTCCAAACAATAAGTGGTGTCGTAATCGTAACTTTTAAGAAGTTTAAGTTCTAATAGGCATATCCAGGATAGGGTCGTGTAAGACCCACAGGCCCTTTAGCCGCCAATACTATATAGTTAATTCGTTTAACTAGGAGGACGCCGCCGTTGTTACTATTTTTTTATTAATATTTCCTATTTTTGGGGTCGACTGGATTGGCAAGGAACTTCTGTATTTTTTAAATCGACTTTAGTAAAGGGGGTTCCTGTATTCGTGTACATTATAGGGTAGATAACTTGAATCTTCGTTATGGATCGATACGTGAATTGACTTGCTACTTTTTATGAAAAACCTTGCAGGTTGGAGGAACATTTGTTCGGCGGCGGGAATCCAATGTGCACCCTCCAGCGTCGCAGGCGGACCTACGCCGCTACGCCACTGCGGTCGTCATTGTATCGAGCACTGTGGTTTGCTATGGGGGTTGATTGTACGACAGCCTTGATATTTGGGATCGAAAGTGATCACGTCAAATGGCTATGATAGGACGCCAAAAATTTTACAGTGGAAATTGTAACTTATATGGGTTGGTTGGGTAAGAGCTGTTTCGTCGCTGTGTTGTATAATTTAGAAAAATCGTACTGAAACCGGATGCTTTTCGTACTATGTACGTCAGAATTTGTTATAATAATGTACTCTAAAAACTCGATACGGATATTTCTTATGCACTAGAGAATTGTTTATGACCCAATTCATTGGGTCAGAGAATTGTTTATGACCCAATTCATTGGGTCATAAACAATTCTCTCATTTTGTGAATCAGTGAAACCTTGTTGTAGGAACCTAGATAAATACTATTGTACAAATAATAGCAGATGATGGTGAAAATATGCTCAAATTAATTATTAATAATTAATTATTAAAATTAATAATTCAAGTCATTTGGTATTACGTTTGTATGGGAAATTTATCCGTGCCCGGAGCCTTAATAAATTAATAGTGTGTCATGCATGGATCAGGTATATTAAATGTTTTTGCTCTTTCGGCTGCTGGTGTGAGGGTGAAAATCATCAACATATTTCAAGTCAAATTTAATTCATAACTATTAATAATAGAGTGGATTTTTGAGATGGGAGTGGATGTAACAAAAACCTGAAACCATGAGATTTAGAGAACTGCATATTTACTTTTGCAGGAAATTTAGCTGATTGATTTTTAAAAATATTTGTAAACCTTTTTTAATGCAATAACAAATTTGGTTGCTTACACTAAATGGCTAACTACATAAAAAATTACAATTTAAATCAGGAATACTGTTCAACACAAGATCCCAAAACAAACAATCAAAGTAAATTCCAAACAATGTCCAGACCAGTGACCAACTAAACTTATTTTCATTTTGTAAACTCTAAATCTTTTATAATAAGCAAACTAACAATTGGTACTTATCAATAAGTACCAATTGCTAGTTTAATTTAGTTAAATTAATGAGAATAAAGCACAATACACTCCCATGCGAGATTTCAGTTCTGCTCTCAGTTCCCCCTTCCACAATATTTGGCATGACAATTACCATATAAATTGAATTTTAAAATCTCTACATGCATAAGGAGACTTCTGGGGTGCCATCGCTATATGAAAAAATAAATAAATAACTATAGATAGGGTACTTTAATATAAAGGAAGAAAAACCATTGGTCATAAAATGTGTAATCTACTTTTAGTTCAGTACTGCCATCATCATAGAAGGGAAACTTGATATGCAACAAAGCTTGTCGCCCACATATTGTGTAAACAAAATGCCCTATTTTCCTATTTTTGCAGTTCGTAAAGTAAAAGGGTTCTAACAACTTAGTTTTAACCATACTAACATTAAATAAGGATGTCCAGATCATGATATGTTGCCTTACCTTATGGACCAGCACAAGTAAATAAACATAGTGACATTCAATAAACACAGTTACGAAATCCAGCTTAGGAAACAAAATGAAAGGCTGCAAATTCTGCATAGGTAAGGTAGGTTCTAGATGGCGCAATGGCGACACTTACCCAAGCAACAAGTGAGGAATATGCAGAACGAGACGGCAAAAGCGTTGTAGAAGTTCGCGTCATAGTAAATAGCGTCTGGGTCCGCGGTGTCGGAGGTCAGTATGGTCGTGTTGCTCAGCGCCGCGATCTCGTCCGTGGTCATGGGCAGCCCCAAGCTGATCTTGAGGAACTCATCCACCACGAACAGCGGCGGCACCCTTAGCAGCACCTCCACCATCGCCAGAGCCCTCGACCTCAGCGACATTATTCATTGAGCCAGCAGACTCAGACAGAACACTCCAAATTTAAAAACCAATCCAATACTTTTCAGAACATTTCGACCGCACGGTAGAATAAGTTTTTAACGTTTTAGGAGGTATTTATCACTATTTTGTAGCGAGTATGGAGAAAAACGAAAATAGGACTGAAATTTTTGCGACAAGAAAAATGTGACGTTTCACAATCTCACTTGCCAGTGTCAATCAAAACAAAAAAAAAGTTTTGTAGAATAATACCATGCGTCAATTTTAAAATTCTACTATTTTCTACTAAATTTGCTTATTATAGATTCCATGGGCAAAACAGATTGGGCCCGAAAGTTTGATTTGATTTTTTCTTCACTGAAGCACAGATAGGTAACTCGCAAACAAGCTTACTAACTTGTACTTGCAGACAAGAGACAACTTACAGAAAAGCGTATGAAAGTAGAGTGCAAAAGTTAGATCCCACTCACCCCTAGAGGGCGCGCATCAAAAACCTATGAAGCTACTCACTAAGAGATGGCGCTTTACGTTGTTGCTTCAGTTTTAGATGTTTATCATTGTTTAATTTCCACTGACGGATAGACACTGAGATAATTTAGGTCCATCTTATAATTAAGATCAATCTTAGTAATGTATAAAGGTTAGTTAAATTTCTATGAGTGAGATATTTTATGCTACAACGATAAAGTAGGTATAACTCGGTAAATAAAACAACTCAGGTAGTCTACGTAATAAAACTTCGGGAAAAGCTCCCCTCAAAAGCTATAACTTTGAAAGCGACTCAATCGATGTACTTGGAAGGCTTCCACGGCTTCCTTCAGTGGCGAATTAAAAACGATAATAGGCCCTATCTACCGAGCAAGGGTCTTTATTTTTGTTAGATAGGTAAGTACCTATATAGCTGAAGCTTTTATAATCATAGTTTTTACCTAAATCATAGATTTTATTGTTACCATGTTGTTTGTAGGTAGGTCATATTATGATAGAAAACAGTTTCAAATGTGGACCCGTCTAGGGGACTACAATGTGTTGAGGGTTGCATGTGGTCGTAGCAAAGACATTCTCATTATTATCTTCGGGTGGTAAATAGGTACCAACTAGGTATTGCTATTTTTAATTTTCTTAATTCATGACAAAAAAACAATTTTAGTTACTGTGTTACTTAATGTGTGTTTTTTGAATACCGGACAATCCACACAGTATCATCTAGCCCCAATCTAAGCAGAGCTTGTGTTATGGGTACTAGATGACTGATATACATAATACAATATTATTACATAGATACATATTTTTTTATTATACATAGAAAACGACTAGAACACCCTGAAGCAGATCCTACAAATATTAGTCCCGAGGCGGGAATTGAACCTGCAACCTCCTGCATCGCCGGCGGACCTTCGCCCACCACGCCACAGAGGTCGTCATAAATGAGTATCGTAGAAATAAAATGAAAAAAAAATCTACAAGCTAAGCAGTCAGCAGAGCTTGTGTTATTGCTTGCTTGTGGTAGGCTAGAGGTCACAAATTGTATCCAAAACTGTATCCTAGTCATTTATAACGGGATATTTACCACAATGTGTATTTTGATTTTTTCAATATTTCAGCAGTTTCTTGAGCAATGATCACAGAATAACTGTAGTTAGGTGCTACGACCGTTGCCACTGCCACTACCATCGGTTTGATTATGGAACGCAGTTCGATCACGGCGCACATCACTGACGGTATCTGGACTCAGCCCGGATCTCTTCTTTTTTTTGCACATTCTCAAGGTTCCGGATAGTTGGAAGCCTTCTTTTCGGGTGAAGTTCCTGTACTTGGTACTTGGTTCCTGTACTTGATACTTGGCTTCCTGTACTTATGTCATGTTGCTCTGTTTAGATTTCTTGACAATTGTGTAATCGTGATCATCGCGTATTGAACTGTTCCGAATTATCCCGTTATAATAAAAATATACGACTTTAGTTATATGAACCCCGTGATAGTTTCAAATATCCTTGGTTGGATAGAAGCATCACTCATTTGTTTTTAAAATATGCTAATGTTTTATTGTATTGCATCGGCGGTTTACCTACTCTGATTAGAAAGTAATACAAATAATTTACCAAAGTAATTCACCACTAAAGCGCAAAATGACAGCGATTACCAAAACTAATATCTCAACTTGGCGGGAAAAGAGCAAAATGGCCGCCTCAATTCGTAAAGGCACGCGCGCGCCACGCGACCACAAAAACCATCAAGCGATTAAAAGTAAATCAATCGTGAGGAATCTTCAGATAAGATCCGCAAAATATTGAATTACTATCGTTTATTTACATATCCGATTGGGTATAATGTTACCGGTCGATTAGCAAGAGTTGATTTTGGGGAGATGTTTTTACAAGTGGTTTCGAAAGGGTCGGTCTAATAAAACGGGACCCGTTTTGATTACGTTAATTATTAGGTACAAAGAAATTACATAATCAATTTGTCTAAGCGGGGCAATGCTAAATGAGCTACCTCTAGATGTTTTGCATGTTACTTATAGCTAATTTTAATTTGTTTCTTGTCTACCTAATTATTAAACGTTAGTTTGATGATAAAATTAACAAAGACGTCTGGAGCTGTGTTGCGTAACAAGAAAAAAAAATTAGATCAACCTAACGTATAAAACAACAATCGGTCGTAGCTTTTTACCTACTTACTTTGAAGCCAATAACAACATCAACATCACCAGCCTATAATAGTCCACTGCTGGACATAGGCCTCCCCTAATGAGCGCCATAGATGGCATCATTATTTGGGGGTTATTGCCCATAATCCCCACGCTGGGCATGCGGGTTGGGGATCGCAGTTCGGTGTAGTTGTTCTGCAGAAGACGCTGCTGCCCGCCCCCCGCTGTGTTAGTCGCCTCTTACGACACCCACGGGAAGAGTTGGGGTGGTGAAATTCTATGCCGGCACCACACGGCAAGTGTGGTGCCGTGCCACCACGGGAAGCCAATAATAGGAAGAGAGAATAAAGAAAAACATTTTATAAAATAATAAATGTTTATTCTGCTTTAACCTAGGTTAGAATAAAATAATTCTGGAAATAAACAACATTATATGGGCCGCTAAGATAAAATTCGGTACCTACCTGCTTACTTGGCACAAGTAACGACGACAAATAAAGATCTACTTGTATAAAGTAAGCTTGATTGAATACCCACAAAACATCTTATGTTTTATTCTCTTCTTTATGTTTTATTTAACATTTTAACCCCTAAAAATCACCCCTAAAAACAGAGCATCAAACCTGCTACAAAAGCAACAACCAAAAGTTTGACTATTGCGCAATAGCGCCAACATAATTAGGCTAGGGTCGGTTCATTATTCTACCGCGCGCAATTTTACTTTGTTACGTTGGCACACTTGCTACTGAGCTTCAGGGCAAATACAGGTGTTATCTGTACTGATGTAAAACTGTTTGCATTTCTTTGTAGGTGATTCAATGGCCGAATCATATTGTTTGTTCACGGACTTATGAAGGGAAGCGAGATTATTTGCTTGAAATTTAATGATGTTATCAGTGTTTTGTTTGTTACTTTTATGTTGGTTTTAACCTACTATCGACGTGAGAATTGATCTTATCAAGTTATAAAAGTACGAATTAAAGCTCTTATCATAAACTACTTATTCCCGCGGATTCGATTCAGCCAACGAACCGGTCAGCAGAGAGTTACTATCTGATTTAGGTATATTTTATTACAAGAAAATAATAGTTTCATTATCTTGCTATACTAAAAAACTTAATAGAACGATAATGAAAGTTAATATTAACTTAATACGTTAGATATTAGTAAAAAAATGTCGTCTCATGAACTTTATAAAGCTAACCCCCCTTTTCTCAATAATAACTAATAAGTCTGCAAACAACTTCTCACATTGTCTTTTTCTTTTTCCTTTGACATAAGTTAGAGAGAGAAATAACACTATTAAGTAACTTCAAAAATGTAATAATTTATTCAAAATAACTCAGTACTAAACGAAACATGTGTTATAATTATAAATATAATACCTACTTATTCTTATATTTTCTGAATTATGACATAAGTTACTGCACGTGCCTGAACTAGGTAAAAACCTTTAATACTGATCATCATCATCATCACCAGCCTATAATAGTCCACTGCTGGACATAGGCCTCCCCTAATGAGCGCCATAGATGGCATCATTATGTGGGGGTTATTGCCCATAATCCCCACGCTGGGCATGCGGGTTGGGGATCGCAGTTCGTTGTAGTTGTTCTGCAGAAGGCGCTGCTGCCCGCCCCCCGGTGTGTTTCCCTTAGTCGCCTCTTACGACACCCACGGGAAGAGTTGGGGTGGTGAAATTCTATGCCGGCACCACACGGCACTGATAAATAATTAATTAATACTGATAAATACACAAAATAATAAAATCCAGTAGAGCATAGGTGAAATAAAAGCTATGTCTTGTTTAAAATAACTACTTATGGTAGGTAATAAGCTAAACTAGTTTTAATAATAAAAGGAGCTGAAAATTTGCGGCCTACTTTGGAATATTCCATAAATTATTATAATTTAAGGACAAATTAATATTCCCTACCACATTTTGGTAATCTAATAAACAAATGACTAAGGAAACTGTCAAGTTTATTTAAAAAGTACGTTTTTGACCCAGTTTTTTGGAAACATTATTTTTCCTCCTAACTTCAAATAGGTACGCGTTATCGAAGCGCTTATTTTTAAGATAGCAGTGCTAATTATTTAAGCCTATTTTCTAGGATTGGTTCGTTACAGGGTTGCCAGCTCACTGGTAAGTACATTATTTTTCTTTTTATTTAAATAGAAACAATA
This sequence comes from Eupithecia pulchellata, assembly GCA_963931895.1. NCBI lineage: Eukaryota > Metazoa > Arthropoda > Insecta > Lepidoptera > Geometridae > Eupithecia > Eupithecia pulchellata. The sequence goes on from OZ007544.1 coordinate 1,680,880, forward strand.
GAGCCGAGCCCGTCAGTTCCGCCGCTAAGCCAATGCGATGTGACGCAATGCTCCGGTTACGGACACCGGACACTTCCGTTTCCGGACGATCGAGTTCCGACAGGTGAGGTATCGATCGGGGATTATTACCTGTCCTTCTGTCTGAACGGGGTAGCTGGGAGCACGTTCCAAAAGCAAATTCAAAATTCGAATGGTTGGTTTTTTTCTGTTTGAAAGAGCCAATTCCAAAAGTACAATTAATATAACATTAATGATAGCATGAAGTATAACTGCTAGCTTAGAGCCTATTCCAAAAGTACAATTTAAAAGCCTTAGTATCTATCTCAGTAACTTTAGCTATTAATATTATAGCAATGCAATTTTTGCGAAGTAATATCCGCACAGCTCCAATTTTTTTATTTATATGTTTTCTAAATAAGTCGACCACCTAACATCCGTAGGATTTTTTTATTTATTTATTGCATTCATGTCCATTACAAGATGTTACATTTTATTAGGTACAATCTACATGAAACCTGTAAGGCAGTTGCAACAATCTGTGTAAAAAATTTCGAAAATTATTGAATTTCATTTTTGATATTTTTTATAAGTTGCACTAATGATTTTTCTGGGAAATCTTATTTTATAGCATATTTTTATAAATAATTTCGGAAAATCCAAATTTAGAAAGGGAAGACTTAATTGAACCCATAACCCTAACAATTTAGCTTTAACCTAGTCCCAAGCCTCTTTTCAATGCAATGAAAGAAGTATCAGAGTTAAAAAAGGTTAGTCCAAAAAGTTCAATCAAGAAAGTAACCTGTACTTTTTAGCCATCATCGTGTGTGGGCAGCATCCAGCCAGCAGGCATCGCTGTCCAGTGGGCCGAGTGGGCACTGGCATGTTCACACGATCAGCGTGTGAAGTTTTTACCATCCGCTCAACACGGGCTTCGTGCGAAAACCGTTTTTATACGAAAGCTGTCGCGAAAAAGGTTGAGGTTTTTATTCAAATTCAATAACGGTAAAACCATGGGTACAATTACTTAAGTCATTGGCTACACTAATAGCCATCTGCTATTCTATAGGTACAGACTCATCGGATTGAAAGTGAGGGAATAGATTGGAATAGATCACATCACACTGTACCTAGTGATTACGTATCCTCTAGAAGGTTTGCAACAGTCTGCAATTATTTCAATTGGAAATACTACTTCTAGTTCCGTTGTATAATATAATTTTCTATGTTAATAAGGGATTAACCCCTCAGTATACCCCTAATTAAGCTAAGCTAAGCTCTGCTTAGCTTGGGGCTAGATGATGCTGTGTGGATTGTCCAGCATTAAAAAAAAAAATTAAGATTTTCACCTGGTGAAAATGAGAATGTATATTCTCGCCCTTTTAAATATTAAGTAACTACTTACCTATCCATACAACAGTTTCCCACCTACGCTGTCCTGCATAAATAAAATATCACAATTTTAAAATTGCAACAATATACTTTAAAAAAAATCAAAGGTGTGGTACTTAGTTTTTTAGTTTTACCCAAATACTTTTATACTTTGTACTTACTTTTGCATTGTAGACAACCGCAATACCTATAACTTTTTTGTACAATTTAATTCTATTCTTTTGAAATTTGGCAAAATTGTTTAGAAGCTGACATAGACTAACATTATACGAAAACTGGACAGTCCTAGAAATATTATACTGAAGTCGGTTCAAAATCTGAAGTAACGGGATCGACAAGTGCTAAGTTAAGAGGACCCGCGAGATTCGACACTATTAAAACGAAACTTACGAACTCACTTTTACCATCTATGAAAATATAGACTAACCCTGGAGCCATGCTCGTTAGGCACAGCAAAAGCGCGATATTGATTTGGACTCTTAAGATTTAAATCGTTAGATACGCCCCGACACCAAAAATTGTGTCATTGTCCTTGAATGCGTGCATGTGCAATCTATACACAACAAGCGTACTGAGAAAATAGTGTCATCTCTTTTTCTCCCACATTATTTGCAAACACTACTATCTTTTTCGTGCACTCGCCATTTAAATTTGTTATCGAGATCGCGGAATGATAAATAAAAGTTATTTAATTAAATCGCAATACTTACGAGTGAAATGAAAAACACCTTTAGCTTTGTTTGTATTTGTAGAATTGTTTTTACACTTCCGAAACACACACGATGGCATTTTGTGAAACTTTTCTTGCAAAAATTGGCAGTTACGATTGGTTTTAACACGTCCGGATAACACTGTGCTTCGATCTACACTGATTCCAACTGTGCGAGCTGGCTCACCTTAACTTTGCAACAACGTGGCGCGGACTCACTGCGGAAAGGGCGTATCTAACGATTTAAATATTTTTTGGACTCATATTTTGTAAAAAAAAACTTCACCCTAAGCCTCCTCGCCGGCGCTGGCTGCAAGGGAACAAGGTCAACTGATAAGAAATATTATCTCTTCTGCATCCCTGCAGGCTTTCAATCTCTTAGATAAATTAAATTAAATTAGTATTATAACTCTTTCTCTTTCTCTATTTTTAAAACTTTGCTGTTCTTTTTTATATTAATCTGTGTAATCCTTTTTGGCCTTATTGTTAACTAAATTTTAATTATTCTAATATTTTCACTCAAACACTGTTCTGTATTATTGCTAGTGTACCGCTCTCTCATGGAAATCCACCTGTACACTCGGTTTCCCGCGAAACAGGCCTAGCCTAGTGCGGGGACCATGGGTAACAATGTTTTACATCAAAACCACAATTCAATAGCTCTAATAATTATTAAGTAACTATTTATAAATGTAGCATTAAGTATACTGTAATCGATTTTCTGGTAAATAAATTATTTTGTACTTATTTGTATTTACAGTAACGCTGTGGTTTACCTAAAAAAAAACTTGTAGGTGGTTATTTCGCTCATAGTTCGTGAGAACTCTGCTCTAACCTTCTGGTATGGTTGTCGCTGACTGTACATTAGTTAAATCTTATGGAACTATAGGGAACTCGTGTATGGAAATTAAAAATTTGAGAAATATTTGTCGTGGAGCTCTTGGGAAATACGAAACAATAGAATCATGGACCTCTGGGAATAAGCCATCTATTATGATTTGAAGAAACTTTTGCCAACTTCACGTAGGTACTTTAGGGATACCTATAATATAAGGTGTGGTGTATCTATCTGCAAAATGCGTCAAATTTCCCGAGATCACCTGATTGCATCCCGGCTGCGCTCGCGCATGGTTGCGTCGCTACCTGGGTGGGCGGAGCGCTACTCTGAAGCAAGCAATGATGTCGTGAACACTTTTCAAAACACGGACGTTGGTAACGGGTAAAGGTTTTTGATGTTTGAATTTTTTTATGATGTTATTTTTTACTTGACGGGGTGAGTGTTTGGCTAAAAACCCTTTGAAATAAGAGATACTAGCGGTCCATCGCAACTTGGGACGGGTATATAATAAAAATTATAAATTACACACACACATTGGGTTACATTATAGTATTCATAAGAACTTTGTTGAAATAAAAATATTCATATAGTAATGTAGGATTCTAATATTTCAAACATAATTTTTCAAAACGGTCTATTCAATTCGAAGAAACAGACAATGAAATTTTTCCTCGTTATGATATTAATAATATGACATAACATACAAATAAATGTCATTTCTATTAGTTGTGTAACGTAGAGCCTTTTAAAAAATATCTGCGTTCCTTTATTAGAATGCGAAAATCATTCGAAACACAAAACTCGAGAAATGTTTTGCTAAAACATTTTACCTAATAAAATAGACGATTAGACGTGTCATCTTGGGAGACAACTCAAAAAACAAGTCGCCTCAGTGTCGTAGCATTTCTCGTAGAGCCGCGTAGCCATAGCACACGTTCGTAGCTGATTTGGGATGTTTGGCGCTTTCGTAGTAGGACCCGTTTCTTATACTTTACGTGCGCTCCAATGAGCCATGTTAATTTGTTTTTGATAATGGTATCTCACAGTTGTTTTAGTTAATCTACATATACATCACAACAAATTATAATTTATAGCTTGATTGGTATAAAAATCATACTTAGTTGATAGTCTATGACAGGTCAATCAATCCCTCTAATTTTTTTATTTAAGTATAGATTTATTGATTTTTCTTTGTAAGATAAAAAAACATTATCACATTTTCGATTACTGTCTACATTATTAAACATTTAATTAAACTTCTATAATTTCTGGTTATTGGTATTTAGAACGTTATTTGTTTATTTACAGATTATTTCGCTGGTGAAAAATGAGTCCCTGTGAGAACTTATGGATTGGCTGCGCCTTCGAGAAAAATCTTCAGACATGCGAACTTATTCTATATTCGCCATTTAAGGTAAGCCTTTTAAAGAATATAAAAAAAATATATATCACTGTCAGAGTTAAAAGTATTAGATAAGTAGGTACTTCTACGTAATAAGTACTTACGTAATTTCAAAGACTGAAAAACATTACAGAATCGGTCACTATATAATAGAGATCTATAGATAATATAATAGGTACCTACAACTTAGCATTGTGCTACCAGTGCCAATCATGCCATTACACTATTTACTACTAAATAAGTCGGTACATACGACCACAGTCCGTTGGTATGATAATCTGCCATAATTTATCACAAATCTCAACACTTCACTAAACGCACTCACCACAAAAACAAAAGCTTCCGCTGCCGCGCAAACTCGACACCGCGTCATGTCACTTTTCCCGCGCACAATATGTCATGTTTTTTTTTTCATCGGGGTTGGTTACAAAGAGGTTACAAACATCCAATTACGTTGGGGGCGGGTGGACTCGATAGATAGTTTAGTTTAGTCATCGTCAAGTGGTGGACATGGGACGTTCCTTTTGTAAATTCAAATATGCAGAGTTGCCACCGCGCATGTTCGGTTTTTAATTTAATTAGTGAACAATGAGGTGTATTTGTGATGTGTGATGTGCCTTATGGATTTTGGATTTGTTTTTTTAAAAACACTGTTTAATAGCAGAGGTCAGTCCTTTTTGTGTATTTGTATGTCGGTTTGATGATAATAATGATTTTGCAAAAGAATGGTCTGATTAAGAAGAGTCGTTTCCGAATGGGTTAATAACGATGGATGGGAACAAATAATGCCTACGTCGTCCAACAATTTGCAGTGCACGAGGCTTTTCAATGATCTGAAACAATACAATATTAAAAAGAACAACATTCCAGCCATATTTATTATGTATTTGTTTGAATAGAGACAAGTCAAATACTTACTACCCTTAGTATCAGTTTTTGAGTAATGTTTTTAAGAACAGCCAGGAGTAGATATTATAAGTACCAATGGCCATCAAAAGCTTTTCGGGAAAATGTAAGGATGCAATCACATAGCTGCCGCACGCTGCCATCCAGCGCTGATACCTACGTCGGAAAAAAGGACGTGCAAATAATGTTTGACTGTCTATATAAAATCAGTTTCCCTTCAGGGATTTACACTTGGTTTTCCGAAATAAATTGCCTGGGCAGGTCGAGCTATGTGTAAGAATATTTTAGTTACCACAATGGTACTCATGTATCTATTAGGGACCATCCTACGTTATGCCATTTAAAACGACCTATGTGTCTTCAATCGCGTCCGCGCTCTAATTTTCTTTTCGGTAGTTCGACTACAATCAAATGGCCATGTCATGTTTTACCAGTTCCATTTTTTGATACAATCGATTACTTAGTCTATACATAATCGATTTACTTATTTTACTGCAATATTTTGTATGCGCTTACATGTCTCCAAAATTTTGTATTATTTAACACCCTGTGTTTGTAAAAAATAATATGCGGATATTTTATTTTGGAATTCGAAAATTTAAAACAGTAAAATCGTATTAATATTGGTATTTTTATTAGCCATTTTGTTTCCGCCCGAGGCATTCATGTGTTTTTCCGGGATGCAACGTATAAAACTTACAATTTACCACAGTAAACTCAATCCGTTTTGGATTAATCAATATACATTGATGATTATACTAGAATAACTTTGGAAAATGTGTAAAATCGAAGAAGTGCTGTACGGTTGGTACATCAGTTCTTGCGGCCGCGTTATACCGTCAGTGTTGTGTGCCGTGATCGGTAGGTAACCTGCCAATAAAATCTAACTCGCAGTGACCGTCAGTTGTTCCGTGATAATGGGACATGAAACTGTGCGAAATATTGGAAAATTCAAAACTCATTGTAAATATCCCGTTTTAAATGACTTTATTGTTAAATAACCATGAGAGTTTAAAAAGTTTCAAATATATTTATAGAAAAAAAATACACAATAACAATGGTTAACACTATGTTAAGCTAAAGTTAGGTGTTATATCAGTTACTCGTCAAGTAAAATTGAGTATAACTTATTTCGTCGTCTTTGTGGAACTGAGCCGTGTGGTGACGGCATAATAAAGAATTTCACCACCCCAACTCATCCCGTGGGTGTCGTAAGAGGCGACTAAGGGAAACACACCGGGGGGCGGGCAGCAGCGCCCTCTGCAGAACTACTCCACTAAACTGCGATCCCCAACCCGCATGCCCAGCGTGGGGATTATGGGCAATACCCCCAAATGACAAGAACCGCCACAAAATGGCCCCCAGTTCCCGGCCGCCTCGCTATTCCTGGCCATGGTAGCGGCCACGGTAACGGCGGGGCAGGGGGTGCTAGGAATCACCGGGCTACATTAGGCTACCACACCCCACACACACTGACCCTGGCAACGTTTAACGGACGCACTCTGAGGCTTGATCACCATCTAGCGCAGTTGGAAGTGGAGTTAGAGAACATTAAATGGCATGTTCTAGGGTTATGTGAAGTCCGTAGAGAGGGGGAGGACACCGTAACCCTAGACTCGGGCCATCTTCTCTACTTTCGTGAGGGTGATAAAACATCCCAGGGTGGCGTAGGTTTCCTCGTCAATAAGGCCCTCTCTAACAACGTCGAAGAAATCTCCAGTGTGTCGACCAGGGTAGCGTACCTGATCCTTCGGCTGTCTAAGCGCTACAGCTTGAAGGTCATTCAGGTTTACGCACCGACCTCGACACACTCGGATGATGAAGTGGAGGATATGTACGAAGACATATCCAAAGCCTTACATCACACCACCAAGGCTCACTTCAACGTTGTTATGGGGGACTTTAACGGCAAGGTGGGAACCCAGACTGGCAACGAATCCCGAATAGGCCCGCATGGTTTTGGTGTTCGAAATCACAGGGGACAAATGCTCGTCAACTTCCTTGAGAAAGAGGGGCTGTTCTTAATGAACTCTTTCTTTAAGAAACAGCCCCAAAGGAAGTGGACATGGCGGAGTCCCGATTCTGTGACAAAAAATGAGATCGACTTCATCATGACGGATAGCAAGCATATATTCAGAGATGTCTCAGTGATCAACAGGTTCAATACCGGATCTGATCACCGACTCCTTCGAGGCTCTCTGAATATAAATTTGAAGCTTGAAAGAAACCGTCTGGTGAAGTCCACGCTCCGACCGAACCCAATCCAAATCATGGCGGGCACCGAGAAGTTTCAGCAGCTTCTCGGGGATAGATTCGCTGCCTTGGAACTCACTGATGACGCTGACGAGACCCTACACAATCTGGTAGAAACGCTGAGGGACGAGGGCATCAAGTTTTGCAAAAAGCAGCGTACTGGTAAGAAGTCCAAACTCTCGGATGAGACTCTTGGGCTGATGACAAAAAGACGGGAAACCACCCAAGCGACTTCGTCAGAGAGGTCAGACCTGAACAAGCGAATTGCGAAGATGGTACGACGCGACCTTCGGAGCTCTAATACACGCCTCATTGAAGAGGCGATAGAGCGAAACCGAGGGTCCAAAGTATTCACTCAGCAGCTTGGAAGGAGCCACCTGACGAAGCTTTCAACGCACGACGGAAGGACCGTTTTGTCGAAGCCGGAGATATCGGCCGAGATAGAGGACTTTTATGGCCGTTTATACGCTGCACATGCTCCCCGTTCCCAACGAGACGACCACGATTCTAGAGCCACCTTGATACGCCACTATACCGACGAACTGCCAGACATCAGTCAAGACGAGATCGTGTTAGCTCTGAGGCAGCTTAAAAATGGAAAAGCCCCCGGTGAGGACGGAATAACATCAGAGCTTTTGAAAGCTGGAGGATACCCTGTTATACAGGAGTTACAGAGCCTCTTCAACGCCGTCCTTCACAGTGGGAGAACTCCAAAGGCGTGGAGTGGGAGTTTGGTGGTGCTCTTTTTTAAGAAGGGAGATAAAACCCTTCTTAAAAATTATAGACCCATCTCGCTCCTAAGTCACGTCTATAAGCTTTTCTCACGAGTTATATCGAACCGTCTCGCCAGGAGACTCGACGAGTTTCAGCCACCGGAGCAGGCTGGGTTTCGCGGAGGATATGGTACCATAGACCACATTCACACAGTGAGGCAGATTATACAGAAGTCCGAAGAGTATAATCAGCCCCTGTGTCTGGCTTTTGTGGACTATGAGAAGGCCTTTGACTCCGTTGAAACCTGGGCTGTTCTACAATCCTTACAGCGATGCCAAGTAGACTATCGTTATATCGAGGTGCTGAGATGTCTCTACGAAGCCGCTACGATGAGTGTCCGAGTACAGGACCAGCAGACTAAACCGATCCAACTGCGCAGAGGAGTGAGGCAGGGGGATGTCATATCCCCGAAACTGTTCACGAGCGCGTTGGAAGATATGTTTAAGACGCTGGACTGGAAAGACAAGGGCATCAACATAAACGGCGACTACATCTCACACCTGCGATTCGCTGATGACATAGTCTTAATGGCGGAGTCGCTAGAGGAGCTGAACCGGATGCTGGACAGTCTAGCTTCAGCCTCCCGATGTATCGGTCTTGGCATGAATTTGGATAAAACCAAAGTCATGATCAATGCCCACATTGATCCAAGACCGGTGATCGTACATGGCCACCTTCTCGAAATTGTTTCTGAGTACACTTACCTCGGGCAGATTTTGCAGTTGGGTAAAAACAATTTCGAGAAGGAAGCCAAGAGGAGGATCCAGCTAGGCTGGGCAGCGTTCGGAAAACTACGTCGAGTCTTCTCGTCATCCATACCGCAATGTTTGAAAACGAAAGTTTTTAATCAGTGCGTCCTACCAGTCATGACCTACGGAGCTGAGACGTGGACACTCACGATAGGGTTGGTCCACCAGTTCAAAGTCGCTCAGCGCGCTATGGAAAGAGCTATGCTCGGAGTTTCTCTGAAGGATAGGATTCGTAACGAATACATCCGACAGAGAACTAAAGTCATCGACATAGCTCAGAGAATTAGCCAACTGAAGTGGCAGTGGGCCGGCCATATTTCGCGAAGAACCGATAACCGCTGGGGTAAACGTGTTCTTGAGTGGAGACCGCGACTCGGTAAACGTAGTGTAGGACGCCCTCCGACCAGGTGGGATGACGATCTGCGAAAGACTGCTGGCAGATGCTGGATGCGACAAGCCGAAGACAGGGCGCTATGGCGCTCATTAGGGGAGGCCTATGTCCAACAGTGGACTAACATAGGCTGATGATGATGATGATGATGATGATGATGTGGAACTGAAAATTCTTTCTATCTTTTTTCATTTATAGTCTAGGAGTTCACTTACAGAGTATCAGGTTTTATTTAATAAATGGTAGTGATAGCTACTTAGTAGCTATTCAGTATCTGGCGCAGCGCATCAGCATTGCCATACAGCGAGGCAATGCAGACAGCATCTTGAGTATACTTCCTACTGGTATTGATATGGATCATGGAGTTGAGCTACCTGTAGTTTTTTGCAACAGTCTGCAGTTAGCTCAATTGTTTCACTTGTAAATTTTGTTCTATATTTCTTTTATTTTTTATTATAAAGTTTGGGGACAATTGCTTAAGGTTTCTTTTTAGACAAGTATCTAGTATCTGTCTATTAGCAGTTGACTCTAAAAAACATTTGCCTTTTACTCTTTGACCTTAAATGTACCTAATGATTTTTTTAGGTTTTGGGGTTGAGGAGTACCTACCTAATCTGAAAAAGTGAATGGATGTTATTTGACAAATGTACTTACATTTGTCAAATACCATTCATTCACTCACAGTTTAGGGGGTTCAGAGGGGGGCCTTAATCGGAATAGCAAGCTCCATCTCGATATATTATACTTATTCTATTATTTTTCCAAATGAGTTCAACATACTTTTTTTTGTTTCAAAAATTATCGACCATGGTCTAAAGTCAAATATTATTCAGTAAATTAATAATCTAAATTAAAAGTTGTTGATATGTTGCCCTGGGAAATGAGGAATGAGGCTACTTTTTGTCTACTCCAAGCAGCGAGCTAATAGGGTAGGTAATATTAATAAAAACTTATTATAACATTTCCCCCCAGACATGGATGAACCACGGAGGCTGTGACCCGCCCTCTGACATGCGCGATCCGAGAAGGCGGGGCCATGGAGTACATGCCCAACAACCCTCAGTTCACGGCGTGCTGCCAGCGGGCGCTGTGCGATCCTCTGCAGCCGCTGGATACCATCGACTTCCCTCATTGCTGCGAGGTGAGGCATATGTGGCAACCCTAAAACGACTCAAACTCTTTGGTTGGTGCGCGCGCGTGTCGAATCGATATTCAAATCTTAGTTCGAAAATCTAAGTTACATACATATCTTGTTCCTGTAATTAATCGAGGTAAAGGCAACCATTAGTTGTTATAAAGAGACGACGAATATATTGTGGATAGGTACATACATACCACCTTAGTGTGTTGGCGGGATCCCCTGCCACTAGCCGTTGGGTACCATCGACTTCCATCATTGTTTCTAATGAGAGCCATCGGCAATCCTTAAAAGTTACATGCGATGCCTACTCACCATGATGATGTCCCGCGTAAATAACGGATAAAGTGTTATTCGAACTGAAACAAGGTTCGGAGTAAACCTAAACCTTTTATGGTTGGGCGAACACATAAAAAATTTGCGGAATAGTATCGAAAGTGAAATTGTATTCAAATCCTATAATTCAGATTGAATAATAACTTTATTCCTTTAATAAATCTAAGACCTTGGTAGCTCCAGCCAGTACCTATGTACATTTTCTGAAATAAACTACCTATTATGACTTCTATTATGATTAGAAGCGCGCGAACAATCCTCACTCTTTCTGGGAAGCAGTTGGAAAGAAAAGTTATTATAAAAAGAAATCTAGTTTTTTGTTTTTTTTTGCTTTGCAGTTTTGTGCGCACTATTTATGAAATTACGTTCAAACATTAATACATAATTTATCTCCTAATGCTTTATGTACCTACTCTCTGTTAGAATTCCTTTCTGAATAAATGAGTTATTAAAATGAAAATTGTGTGCATTGGACTCGAAAGGCGAGAATCGTGTAGCAACCTTTGTCATCATCATTGACTGAACTACAAGGGAAAAATTTGCCCTTGTAGTTCAGGCACTTAATGTCAATAGAGGTGCGCAAGAATCATTAGAAGAAATGGAAGCTAGCTACCTATCTTAGCGCTTCAAACAGTCTCCGCTAATGTTGTTTTTTTTTTTTTAATCTTTATTTATTATAGAGGGTTTGATCATAATGATCATGTCACCCTCATAGTTTGAAATACTTAATTTAACATTTTTATTCTTACAACCTACGTTTTAAACATGATCTAATTAATTTGTATAACAGTTTGGCTTCCTCTGAGAGAGGATAGGCCAAAATGTCATTACACTTTCCTAACTCGCGCAAATCAATTCCCATTTGTAGCAGGTTCATTCTTTCGGCTTCGTTCCGAACACACTCCACCAAGACATGATATGCATCCTCCAGAACATCACATACCTGGCAATTTGGTGAGTTAACTTTACCCATGAGAAATGCAAACTTGTTGAGTGGGATGTGCCCGGACCGAAGTCGAAAAGCCATCACAATATCCTGTCGAGATAAGTACGACCCAGCAAACCACGGCGAACTAGTTAATGATTGCTGAATAGTACGGTACCAAATGCCCTTAGTCAAAGATCTCTCGTCAAAGTATTCCTTCCACATTTCTGTACTCCTGCCTTTGACTAAGTGCAGTTGATCCGTATACAATGGTAAACAATTAAAAGGTATAGGGGAGAGGGTGGCAAGATGGGGTACTTAAGCTTTAAAGGTCAATAATAAAAAAAAATACAGAGCGAAACAAACATATTTATTTTTAATTAACAACTTATTATTATTATTTTAATATGTGGTGTCGTAAGGAACTTTTGGTAACGCATTTAAGAGAAAAAAATAAAATAAACAAAAGGTGTTTTGCCCCGTCTTGCCCCATGGTGCTGGTAAGATGGGGTACCCCCCTGAGGTAAGATGGGGTGATGAGAAAGACCACAGATAATGGTGATTATTTGAGCTGGCAGAACACTCAGACATGGGTGGCTTAGTCATCATCATCATCTATTCCTGAGCAGCTATTAAAAGGGCATCTTCCATATAATGAGCATGATATCCACCCTTCAATGGAAACAGAATACGTACATGGTGTGTCCTGCTCTTCTTCACTGTCATCTCCAGACAATGAGACTATTCGTCGTTATGCTTTTTCGCTGATCGGCTATTCTTCTTAGATTTTTTATTTTGAGCTTTTGTAGTAGTTTACTTTTCTTTTATTTCCTCTTTTCTCTTTTTGTTTTTATATTCTCTTCTTTTTTCTGTTCAGCATCTTTTTTTTCTGGGCCTTGACTTTCAATTCTTGTTTTTAGGGAGACGACGTGATAATCTCTGGATTTCCTTTTTTTTAGCATCAAAAGATATGTTTACAGTGAGCGAAAGTGGAAGAATATGTTTTTCCATCCAAAACCACTTGAACTGCTCCCCGGACGGATTCTTCGGATCACGTCCCTCTGGCAGTCGTGCGTCTGTAGTCACGAACCATTCTAAAACGGCAAAATATAAAACTAAACCTAAAAACCCACACATTTTTACGGAAAACAAACAAGAACAAAATTATTTTCATTGGGGGGCAAGATGGGGTATTCGTTACCCCATCTTTCCTGCAGAGCAATTTAAGATAAAAAAAACAAACAAAAAAATACAGGCAACATTCTTAAGGAAACAGAATGCCTACCTTATTATAGGTTAGTTTCAGCGTCAATCACAGCGACACCTCACCAGCTAACTTTATTTACCAAACCACAGTCACGTGTCAAATCAGATGAAAATGTAATAAGCCAATTGCAGAAAACACTTTTTTCAATTTTTTTTTGACTCTGTGTCGTTTTGAAAATCTAACCAACGAGCGACTGACAAGAGTCATGGAAACGCGTCGAACGATGTCGGAACAGGCGTGATTAGTCAATTTGAAATGTGAATTTCGCTGGGTACCCCGTCTTACCCACTACCCCGTCTTACCTCCTTCTCCCCTACCGTCATCGAATGCATTATTAGCGAGGCGATCTACTTCTTCATTACCCGGTATGCCAATATGAGAAGGTATCCACTGTATTTTTATAATTTTGTGGCTTTCAGTTAATTTAGATAGCGATTTCAAAATGCTGTAGGCAATCGGTGTTCCTCGAACGGTCGAGGTACATCGAGCCAAATGCAATATGGCACTTTTAGAGTCGGTCAAGATTATAAACTTTCCAGTTTCAAAAGAATTAACGTAAGAAATAGCCTCTGCAATAGCGATTAGTTCGGTGTACATTATCGAAATATTACTATTTATACTCAGTTGAATGGAACTACGCATTTGAGGATCATAAATAGCTAAACCACTAACATCCCCAGATTTAGATCCGTCGGTGTAAATTTGATAGAAATCTGAATAATTATTATCCAAAAAATCGATACATATAGCTCTTAAATCATTTTTCTTATAACTATGTTTTGCCTGAGTAATGGCACTAATGTTAGGGACTACAACTGTCGGAAGATTCACATTGCTGACCCAGGTGTCGAGCGAAAACATTTCTAATTGCGTGCTGATATGTATAGGTATGTTTTTTAGATTATTGTGTACTAAAATTAGTAACGGTTTACTTTTGTTTCTCCAATAACAATTATCACAATATTGGGCTAAGCTCTCTAAAATTTCAATTATTTTACTGTCAGCTAATGATTTATTCTTAAGCCAAAACTTACCCGCCAAATAATACCTACGAATGTGTAATGGTTGTAAATGTAATTCATTTTACATCACATGTATTGCCGTACTTCTAATAAAACCTCCGACGACACGCATACATTGATTTGAATTTTATCAAGTTTCCCGAGATGTGTCTTACAGCTGTTACCAAATAAAAGGCTCGCATAATCCAACTTACTGCGAATAGTGGATATATAGATACGTCTTAGGTAGGTAGGATGAACTCCCCAACCTGACCCAGCTAATGCTTTGAAAATATTTAACAATTTCTGACTGCTTTCTGTTACCTCATTTATGTGTTTAGCCCAGCGTAGGGAGCTATCTAGCCATAGCCCTAAATATTTAACCCTATCAAAAATTTCTAGTTTTCTGTCATTAATGTTTAAATCAACCTGATCTCTTCGATAACCTCTCTTGAATATGCAAATTTTACTTTTAAAAGCTGAAACTTCTAAACCTAAATTAAATAATAGTTTAACAAACTGGTTTAGCGCTGATTGAAGTTTATCTCTGCCATCATGTAGGTTGTTACAATTTAGATATAAGACAAAATCATCAGCGTATTGTGACGTGTACACATCATGGATATTAATACAGATATTATGGGTCGCTATATTAAAAAGTAGTGGGGAAATCGGGTCCCCTTGAATCAAACCTCGACATGTATTTCTACTTAAATGTCCCGAATCTGTATATATTCTCAAAGACCTATGTTTCAAAAAATTCCATAAATATTGGCATAGTTTAGAGCTTATGCCTAGTTGTTGCATAGTAACTATCAAGCTCTTTACGTAGATGTTATTATAGGCGTTGTCTATATCTATAAATGCTGCTATAGTCATTTGATTCTGTGAAAAACCGGTTTGTATTCTTGATACCAGACATGACAAATTGTTTATAGTTGAACGACATCGACGAAAGCCTGTTGTATTTTCAGATAATATCTTATTTTTCTCAACCAGCCATTCCAACCTTTTAATTAACATGCAATGAAATATTTTGCACAAGCATGATATTAACGCTATCGGGCGAAGTGAACTAGGCGAGCCAGCCTCCCGTCCTGGTTTAGGTATAGGTAGTATAGTGATATCTCGCCATTGTGTAGGAACAAAACTAAGTGAGTAAAACATATTATACATATTAAGTAATATTGTTTTACCATTATCGGGCAAATGAGACAGCATGGAATATGAAATCTGGTCACTACCTGGAGACGTATCTTTATATCGTAGGCAGCGATCAAGTTCTTGTTTACTAAATGGTATGTCTAAGTTAGTCCAGTTATTATTAAAATAAGGGTCGCAAGGAATAGTATAGTCAGTTTGTTAAGCTACTTAAAAGGTTATTGGCATGTTCTTTAGGTACATGAGCACGGGGGACGCTCTGACCTTTGAACCATTTCATTTTTCCTACATTTCGCTTTGTGAAATAGAGGCATTCAAGGAAGAACAGAATTCATGCCATGACTCATTCCGAGCGTTTCGTATTAATTTCTGTGCTTTTTCGATAAGTTTTTTGGAATTTTCTATTTTTTTTACGCTGCTCTCATTCAACATGTCTAATCGAATTTTGAAAGGGTTTATGTATCTAATCTTTGCGATGTCGGCTGCAACATCTTCTCTTTGAAATAATTTTGCTAAGGTAAATTGTTTGGGCATCTCCTCGCTTGACGAAATATATACTTGGAACGTATCTTCTTCCATCTTTGCATTAGATTCAGTTTGCATCTTACTTTTCTTCTCTTTATTTTGCACCAAAGTCCACGATCCACTTCTATCTTCTTCTCTCTCTCTCTTTTTCATTTCATCGTAAAGTTTTAAGTTTTCTTGTAAATCGTATTGTTCTATTCTGTCACTATTTCTATCTTCAAACTCTTCCTCTTCCATGTCGTCCATTGTTTCCAAAGCCGGCCGAGTCCTTAGTATAAATACCGTGGACCGGCGTGGCAGCGCAAACGGCGCACTCGTTCGGAATGTAATGCGTACGCGATCACCTCGTTCGAGTGCCGGGACGAGACTGCGCTAATGTTGTTATAATACAATAAACTTTCGGAGTGAAGCAAAAAGAGAATCAATTCCTAGATCGCGCAAACGCTTGTTTATGTAACAACTAACTGATATACGACTACCCGACATCAACTGTCGGTCGAAAGACCACTGGAGTAATTGTGCGCCAGTTGGGCGAACTCCAGCACAGAGATCTCCTTCTGTTCCCATTTGGGGGAGTTCCACCTTAATCCTCCAAAAATTTAATCAAGTTTATTTTAGCAATCATAGCAAATCGCTTGCATCCGCTATCTAAATTACATGAAGAACCTTTAAAATAGTAAAACCGGATTTTTACTCGTGACGTACCTACGACCATCCATCTTTCGGGAAAAACTTTCAAAATTTTAGCGTTGGGTTAGTTGGGTTTTGTCTAATCCCCGTTTAATTTAAACATTGGACAAGTTTCAGAATGTGATTATGTGACCATATCTTTACATTAGCTGAGATCTTGGTCAAACGAGATCTATCAACTATGAAAAAAGACCCACCAACGGTTCTTCTATATCGGGAGCTTACTGGTATAAGGTAGGTACGTCACGACGCAGATTTTAATTGAAGCCTGTCAACAAATCGGGACTCGAGACTTGCATTGCCTGATCAAAGAAGTCAAGTCTCAGAGACGCGTTTGGCGTTACACTGTCAAAGTTGTACCAGACACATATTTGTCATAGCAAAGAATTATATTCAAGATTTTCAAACGTGTCATCAAGATAATATGCAATTGGTAGACTTTCAAATAGCAAATTTTCGTTGCGCGTAAAAGCTTTAGGTACCTAATGTTTTAATTGATATTATCTAATTTTTGTTTTTTTAATTATTTCTAAATTAGGTGACCTGTTGTAATATTTTACTCACTAACGACACCTACCTTATTTACTGTATAAGTTTACTTTATGTTCTATATTTGATTTCATGCTGTCTATGTTTGTGAACCATAGAAAATTGTTATCTATCTATCAAATATAAATCGCAATTTTCTCTGCAGCAAGAAAACGACCCCTGCTGCCCAGAAAATGGCGAAGACTTCAATGTGCTAAGCGAGAACCTCAACAGCGATGTCCTGGAGGATGTGAGCGGACAGTGGACCGAGGACATGGGCTCGTTCTCATTGCCGGCGTTGGAGCTCGAGCCGCTGTTCCCCTACTCGCCGTGTCCGCCGTACAGGTAAGGTGTTAGTGGATGCGAACTTCAACAGCGATGTCCTGGAGGATGTGAGCGGAAGGTGGACCGAGGACATGGGCTCGTTCTCATTGCCGGCGTTGAAGCTCAAGCCACTGTTCCCCTACTCGCCGTGTCCGCCGTACAGGTAAGGCGTTAGTGGATCAGAACCAAAAAAAAAAGCTTAATGCATAGGTAGTATAGTATATGTATTATTATATATTTATTATTAAAAAATAATTTTTTTTCAAAAGATTCGGAAACAATCTGCTCATTCAATTATGAAACGAACATACAAAAATCTACATTCAAGTTTGGAAATATGATAATTATTATTCTGTCTACTCTACACAAGCAGTGTAGACTAAACTGCCAGATATTATGAAATAATATTTAATTGGTATATTGTTTAATGATATCTATCCTATAATATAATATGCCACCTGAATTTTTGGAGAGAAGTGTCTATATTCGTGATTTGGCTATTCTTGTTTTGTTTATCTCGTTCATTCATAGAGAAACAGGTAGCGACCCTTCTTTAATTCAGCGTGTAATCAAATGTAAACTGATATGTTTCATCGGAAGTAGGGTTGGAATCCTTCATATTCTTACGGACGATTAAGCTGGGGAGATTAATATGCTATGATCCATTCCTTAATTTCATTTTTGTGTCATTTTAAGTTGTCATTCATAATTTTACAGGGATGCTATAATGTAGGTACCTACTATTGATATAAGTATGTATAGGTTAGTTATGTAGTTAAATCTTTACTAATAAAATAAAGAGCAAAGATTTGATTGTTTTTTGTTTGGATTGAATTCTTTCATCTATAGAACATTATCCCTGAGAATATTTTCAAAAGTTAGAGAACCGTATGGAAACTTCAAATATGTGTGGAAAAATTAACAATTTTAGTAGTTTTTGTTAAATACCGGACCGTTACAAATAAATCGGGCATCGAAAAGCCATAAACTGAAAAATTAAACGCATACCAAAAGGAACTACCAAAATCCTTTGTAGACATTTTCTTTAATTTAAAATGTACTTTTTCTGTTTTTGAAAACGTGTCGTACCAGTTTGTGTTATCACTTATCTATCACATAACTGAGTACATTTTGTAACGTTTTTATTTCGTCTACAGAGGCAACCCTGCGGAGTGTCGCGAGAGGGGCGGGGGGGAAGCAGCGGACGTCCTACTCTCGCTGAAGCATGCCGTCGTCCATGGCGACTGCAACGAGGCGGTACACCCACAGGTAGGTTTGTCCCCTTTACTCTTGCAGCAAAGCCGTATCCACGGGAACGTGCGTCTCTTTTACTTGCAATGGGAGAGGGAAGGGTGTTTGAATTTCGGTTGTTGATTTGGTGAAATGGTTTATTAAGTATTGTGGGTTGGTATAGTAGTAATGAAGGCGACGAATGTTGTGTACGCCTTTTCTGTATAAAGGTGCGCTCAGATTAAGTAACAAAATATGCTATAAAATTGGTATTTAACGCGTATATTATAATAACTATGTGTATTATGGTTTTTCATCTTAAATACCTATTGTCAAGGTATATCTATAGGCACTAATATTATAAAGAGGAAAGCTTTGTAGAGCTTTGATGTTTATTCTTTGAATCGAAGAGCCTCCGAAACTACTGAATCCATTTGAAAAAATAATTCTCCATTACGCTCCTACATTATCCGCGATAAACATAGGCTATATTATATCTTCAAAAAGCTAGGGACGGACGTGTTGATTTTAAGCGCGGTTGAAAAAAACTGTAACCGTTCTCAAACTTATGATACCGTTCAAGCTTGGTTCAAAATTGGAACAGTAACGCTGCCTTCAAAATAAAGGCGAAATAGGTGAAAAATTCACGCTTTCTTTCAACGCACAGTTTTCCCTATCACCCATCTCGCTCACGGGGGGAAGTTGGGAGAAGTTGGGAAAATGGAAAGTTGGGGAGAAAAGCTCATGGGCGGGGACTTTATGATTATTGTAATTAATATGGCGTAAGGTTTCCCTTTGAGTTGGCAGGCTTCATTTGATTTTTATTTGTGCTTATAAAATAACCAGCTTTTTTGCGTTGTTTATTTTGAGAGAAAAAATGTTCTATTGACCTAGATTCTAAGAAGAAAAGTTTCACGTGTTTTTATGAAGGTAAAGTAATAACTTCATCGTGCGGTTGGGTTTAGAACCATGAAACTATAAATAAGTACGGAAGGAGTATCAGAAAAAAATAAAACGAAGCACTCCAATCAAGCAAGCATGCCAATCACTCAAATAGTATGCTGGCCATCGCCATTACGGCTTTATACACCAACTGATGAACCCCATTGTAAACAAACCAAAATAAATGGAAAACGCTGTCTTGTGTGGTCAGATGTTGCAAAAATCACAATGGGTTTGTCACTAAAAATCACCGGATCACATTTCCTAGGTAAATTTCTTATTTCACCAACTTATTTCTTTGACGCAAAATTATTATGAACAAAATAATCAAAATAGAAGCACAAAATCTAGCCAGTGCTGCCAACATGTAAACATGTAAATTTTCCGGTAAATGTGGGAGTATATTAAATAAGTTTCAATTCTCATATTTTATTGACTTTAAATTATGAATCACGTAAATAGGCATTTATTTAACATTCTGGTTATCTATAACAATATGTTTGATGATGAATATCAATACAATAGCTTAGCTTTTGATAGACGAATTATTATAGTGTTTATTTAAGCTAACCTCCAAAATAGCTGAACCCATTTTAATAATAATTTTACTGACGTTGATGCTACGCAGATAACATGTTATATCGAGATTATAGGTAGCCGCAGGGCATAACTAATAGTCAATATTTTTTCAGATTTCTAGGTGATGAAAATTTGAAGTTAAATTGAATTCGTATAGGTAATCAGAGAATCTCACAATGAAAATAATTGGAATCCCACTTAATCTAGTATAGCATGCAGTGTGCATTAAGATTTTTCATTTATAAGAATTTGGGCAATTAAAATTAATAATATTTATGTATCCATAAATTTTTATTTCTTATTTATCAAACAATGAATATGAGAATAAAATAATGTATATTTTTTCATTATTAGGAACGTTTAATTGATCTTCCTAGTAACAATCGTAAAATATGGCTGCTTATTGCCACTTTTAAATAAGTAATTTTTATTTGATTTTTGGTTAGGCATTTCCATAGGAACAACGCATGCGAAGCATCAGGCAGAAAAAAGTTGTCAGCCAGTTAATAAATAATTATTCAAATTAAAATTAGACAGTGAACGGAGAATTGGAATACAATGAGGGCTGAACAGATTTTTTTGAAATTTCTTCGATTAGCAAATACGTTACTATTTGATCCCGGGAAAGTACAGTGTTCTGTTCTGTGCTTGTGGGACAATCAAATTCACTGCAGTTAGCACCATAAAGCGCTAGCGTAAATTTTAAAAATAATAAAAAGTAGGTCTAATAATGACGATTACTGTGGCTAAAGCAGTATTACCTACGTAGATTTTTTATAATCTACATATTCATTTGTAAACAATTATTAGGTAGGAAGAATATTTATAAAAATTATGGGTAAATTTTTCTTCAGTTGGCATCTCGATATACAATGATACTCAATGTCATTCCGCCATTGTTAGGATTCAAGTTTGATTTGACAGGATGCTATCCTTACTTTTCATAAATCCATGTTTAGAACATTTATTTTTCAAAAGAGATTACATTTCATTTATGTATCGGAGAAAACATCTTACTTTTTTTTTCTTCATGCAACCTAAATGATTAATGCCATCTATGGCGCTCATTAGGGAGGCCTGTTATAGGCTCGTGGTGATGATGATGAACCTAAATCCAACCAAAAATAGGTCTTAGTACACCATATCATACTAGAGTACCTACACGTACCTTGTTTTGTTTAAAATATCTTAACTTAAATAAATAAATATTAATATTATTATATGCATAAGCATACCATACCAACATCCCGTTGTCTGCAAATAAATGCCAAATCATTTATCATGTTTATTTATTTAATATCTTGAAGTTTTTAAGAGATTTTATTTCAACAGATGATGGTAAACAGCGGATCAAGCGGTTACCCCTACTACGAGCACTATGGCGGCTCCATTCCCCCCCTGTTCCCCACAATGAGCGTCAATGTGTCTATGAACATGACCATGCATGGATGTCCGCCAGACCAGCTGTGTTCACAGGTCAGTTATGTCGGCATTATTAATTTATTTAATAATAATCATTAAAACTTGTGGATTGTCCGGCCTTACTTGTTACTTGTTACTTGTTTCTGGACTGGTTTCCGCAACTAGGCCACAGGTGGGCCCTTTTTGCGTGACGGGTGGGGTCTGCTACTTTAACCACCCGATATCCTCCAGGAAAGCCAGCAGCTCGCTGACGCCGGTGCATGCCTCCCTAGATGTTCTCGGTCTCCCGAGGTATTGCAATCTTTGAGAAGCTACGCTATCGCACTCTACAAGCACATGCGCCGCCGTCTCCTCAGCATTCATGCACCCTCTGCATAGAGGGCTGTCCGTGATACCCAGTTTAAATAGGTGTTTATTAAGCATGCAGTGTCCTGTGATCACCCCGACAATTAGCCGGAGTTTATTACGCTTCAGATTGAGGAGTTTGCGGGAGAATCTCGGATTTAAAACCGGGAAGGCCTCCTTTGACTGCCTACAATCCGTAATACTTGCCCAGTACTCTTGATGTTGTTTAGCTGTATGTTGACGGATCCATGAGCGGACTTGACTAAATGGTAGGGGAATTATTGGCTCAGGTCCTGTTGGTTGCCACTCTGAGCCTCTCCTCGCCAGTGCGTCAGCTTCGTCATTACCTCTGGATCCGCTATGTCCTTTGATCCATTGCAGTGTGACTCTATTGGACTTACTTACCTTTTCCAGCAGGTGGTGGCACTGTATGGTAAGTCCTGAGTTGTGTTCTCTCTTGTTCAGGGCCTGTAGTACCGCGGCGCTGTCCGAGAGGATCCTGATGTTTTGTTCAGTGATCTTCCTTTCCAGCACTGCATTCATAGCCTGGATAATACCTACACATTCCGCCTGGAAGATGGAGTTGTGGGCACCCAGCGCTGCTGTTTTGTGGATGTTGAGGTCTTCCGAGAACGTTCCTGCCCCAGTTCCTGTTTTCATTTTAGAGCCATCTGTGTATATTCTTACCTCGTGTATATTTGAGCTATCACTTGGCTCTTCGTACATTTGTACAGTGAAGCTTTTTGAGTGTATGTGTTTTTTTGGTACCCTATCGTAGACCGAGAGTAACAAAGGGTTATTCCTTGCGTATTCGTCTATGATAGTGGTGTGTTGTGATCTAGTGTCGTGTACCCATAAACGTATAGCCCAGAGTCGATAGGCAGCTGCGGCTGCCTCTTGCTGCACATATAAGTGCAGTGGCGTTAGACCCAACAGGGCTTCAAGTGCTGCCGTGGGGGCAGTTCTCATGCACCCTGTTGTAGCTACGCAGGCCAGTCTCTGTAGCTTTTGTAGTTTGTTTATGGTTGTTGTTTGATTTGTTCTAGTCCACCATACAAGGGCACCGTATGTCAGTGATGGTCTGATTACCGTGTTGTATAGCCATAGGGTAATCTTTGGGCCGAGACCCCATGTCCTCCCTAGCATTCGGCGGCACTGCCAGAATGAGATGGTGGCTTTTTTGGTCTTGTTTTCAAGATGTGTGGCCCAGTTTAGTTTGCTATCGAGTGTTATACCTAAGTATTTGACTGAATCGGAAAGTGTGAGTTGCGTATCGAACAGGAAAGGGAGCCTGTAGTTCCCTAGTTTACGCTTGTTGGTGAACATTACTAGCTCTGTTTTGGTCGGATTCACGGTTAATCCATGGTCTGTGCACCATGTTTCGACGACTTTTAGTGCGTTGTTCATAATGTTACACGCCACGCTGGCAAAGTGTCCCGATATGAGTATTGCCAGGTCGTCCGCGTAGCCTATTGTGTAGAAGCGTTGCTCATTAAGCTTGGTGATTAGATCATTTGCTACAAGGTTCCATAGGAGTGGTGACAAGACGCCACCCTGGGGACAACCTCTTGACACCACACCCCGGGTTCCCCCGAACACGTCAACCCGCACCGCTCTCAGTTTGAGCATGTTAATGATCCAATCTACCAGTGTCGCCTCTACACCATGCTTCTTTAAGGCTGCATTGATGCTGTTAAAGTTTGTTTTGTCAAAGGCTCCTTCGATGTCTATGAAGGCTGCCAGACACAACGTTTTGTTAGAGATGTCTAGTTCTAATCTACTAACAACTGCATGTAGTGCAGATTCTGTTGATTTACCCGAACTGTAGGCGTGTTGTTGTGTGTGTAATGGATTTATTGTCAGTATGTTATCCCTAATGTGTCGGTCACATAGTCTCTCTAAGGTCTTGAGTAGGAAAGAGGTGAGACTGATCGGCCTATAGGATTTTGCTTCAGTATAGTCGCTTTTACCTGGTTTGGGTATGAAAAGGACTCTAACCTCCCTCCACATGAGCGGTACGTAGCGGAAGGCCAAGCAGGCTCTGAAAATGGTCGTCAGCGCCCCGCCCATGTGTGCTGTACCCCACCTTAGTAGGGCAGGGAATATTCCATCCATGCCCGGCGACTTGTATAATTTGAATGTGTTAATGGCCCAGTTTACTTTATCTCCGTCGACTACCGAGCATGCTACTTCCCAGTCAGACGTTGATGGTGTGACTAGACTGGTGTTTTGCCACTGTGTTTCACCGTCTATGAGGCACCCTGGGAAATGTGTCTGTAAAAGGAGTTCGTGTGTTTCAGTTGTCGTTTTTGTGTATGTGTTGTCAGACTTTTTAAGTGAACCGATCTCGCGGTTTGGTTCTGACGCTAGAATTTTTCTGATTCTGTTCGCTTCTGAGTTAGACTCTATGTTGGTGCAAAAGTTTTTCCATTTAAGACGACTCCTACGCCGTATTTGCTTTTTATAGTTGGCCTGGGCCTTCTTGTAGGCATCCCAGTCGGAGTCGTCGAAGGTGTTCATAGCTCTATTAAAAGTCTTACGTACCTTATTTTTGAGCTCCTCCAGTCGTCGCGACCAGCCCTGCTTACCTGTATCAGTTTCCCTGATAACGTTGAGAGGGCAGGCTGCTTCGAAACTCTTTGTAAGGCTGAGCGTTATATGTTGTACCGCTGCTTCTATCTCTGCTGTGCTGGTTAAGTCTGTTTCCGGTATTCCTACACCTAGGTTCTGTTGCAGAGAGTTTGTAAACAGTACCTTGTTTGTTTTGCGCGGGTTGCGCACGGGTGTAGGGATTGTTTTGTTTAACGTCAGTTCAAATCTGATCCACCTATGGTCGGAAGAGGAGGTCTCATCTGATACCCTCCAGTTGCGCACATAGTCAGAGCAGTTGTCAGTTACCAGAGTCAGGTCAATGATGGTACGGCATCGCTTCGTCACGAAGGTTGGTTCCGCGCCCCTGTTTGCTATGGAGAGGTTGGTTGTGAAGAGAAAGTTTACCAGATCGTCTCCTCTGCTGTTAGCCACGGGCATGCCCCATATGGGATGATGCGCGTTTGTGTCTGTTGACATTATCAGTTTAGAATTATTAAGGTAGCATTGTCTCACCAGATCCTTGGTGCCTTCTGTGGGCACGGCCTCGTCGCCGGGCATGTAGGCTGATGTGAGCACTATATCGTCTGTCTCCTCTCCGAAAATGCCCTGAAGCCTGACGGTCGTCAGGTCTCTGGAACAGAACTCAGTTATGGGGGTAGCTGTCAAGTTGCGTGGTACAAAGATGCACGCACGCGGGTTATTGCAAGTGTTGTCGTATATAAGCTTACCGTTTAGGTTGTTGAGACCACACACACGTCCTGCCCTGATCCACGGCTCCTGAATCAGGGCTATGGTCTCGCAGTTCGTGTTCTCCAGCACTCTGCGCAGGTTAGCCGTGGCAGTAAGGCTGTGCTGGAGATTTGCTTGGACGACGTTATAAGTGGAGGGGTTTTGGGTCACCATCATTTTGGTTTCCCTTCTCCTCCTTCTTCTCCACCACGTCGTCCTCGTCCGAGGCCAGCGCCAGGTCCTCACTCATCACCTCACAAAGCGCCTCCATCGCTGTAGAGCTCGACGGTTTGGGCGATGAGTGTGGGGGAGGTGAAGGTACCCGAGACTCTTGGACTTCGGGCGTTGCTGCGTTGCTAGGACCGGGCTTGTGTTCTGGGTCTGACGTCTGTATACTAGGTTGTTCGGTCGGGGGTTCATCCTGGAGTTGCCCCTCCGTCCCGAAGAAGCGTACATAGACGCTTCCTAGGCCGTACGCCAGCCGACGGTCATTCTCCATGATGCCAGGGATAAGAGCCTCTGGGATCCCTAGCGTCACGAAGAGTATATCGTCTGCCTGTCGGTGGTGAGTGTAGGGGGTCCACTGATGAACCTGCGCCCATTTGTTTTGTTTTCCCAGTATGAGGCTAGTGTCTTCTAGGGAGTACGTGCAATCAGGGAAGAAGATGGCTGCACGCACTTTCTTTGTCAGGTCGCTCTGCTTAACAACCACCAGATTTGGACAAGCTACGCTTGGTAGCTGCTGGATGGCGTTTTTCAGCCACTCTACCGAAGGTACATCCATGCACCACAGCTTTAGGGCCCCGTCTGTGAAGATGGGTTTGCCCTGGAAGCGGGGGGTGAAAGTAATGTCGGGATTCCTCACCTCGTCCCGGAGCCGATCATTTAAGTACTTCTTCAGTACAGTGGCTTGTTCCTCTGTCAGTTGTTCGTTGTTGTTTTTTATCACCGCCACGCCGAGGTTGCTTTTCGCGATTTCAGCAAAACTAGCAGCGGGAGCACGGTTGGAGCTGTCGAGCTTTTGCTTCTTGTGTTCCCCTCTCGGGGACATAGTATCGTCCAGACGCATCCTCTTGCCTGGCTCCACTTGGATCGTGGCCTGAGCCGGGATCGGAGCCGCGGCCGGGGCCTGTGCAGATCGAGTGATCGCAATGGCTGCGCGTTTCTGGCGATTGAAGCGGTTGCTGCCCCACGCCTTCTTTTCCTTGCCTCTGCTACCTTCAGACCCGGAAGCCTCTACGAGCAAGGTCGTAGGATTCGCCGGCGGGGCATGCGGCTTGGAGGAAGACGCATTTTTTGCATTTTGTCTGTTTTTGTAAAAGAAGCTGGGACTGTCAGCATTCTGGACAGTGGCTTCAGAGCCTGAAGCCTCCTGTCGTTCACGCCTCTGTCTCATCCTCCTCAGTTTTCGTTGGGCATTCTTACCTACTGGGGCGTTAGCCCCATCATAGGCTCGAGTAGTGGTATTCGAGGGTCCAGCCACTGGCTTTGCCTCTTTCCCTGCCTTGTTCGGTTTTTTGGCCTTGGATCTGACGATCTTCCAGCCAGCAGTACTAGCCTCCGCAACCTTTATGGCCGCAAAAGCTTCTACTGCCTCCTCTGCTGAGGGCGCAAAGTGGTCACTATTCTTTTGATTCTGCATGGTAAGTTGATTAAGTCTTCATCTTCCCGGTCCCCACCCACCACGGAGTCCAACCAGGGGGTGTAATAGATATGTACACCAGGGTTGCCGGTCCGATATAGAACGGGTGATCGAGTTGCCCACGAGCCTCAACGGCACCACTATACTCGGCGTTGACCAAAACCACCGAGCTATAGCGTGCACCGCCGGCTGCAGACCCCATCGACCCCCCCCTCTCACCGGCGATGGCTGAAGGCCGACCGCCCTGCTGAGTAGTCACGATTGGTTAGAACGTGACCTCCCGTTTTCGGAGGAAATTCACGCCAAAGAGGAGTGTTGCGGAAGAGACATCTGTCCGCTCAGCCACCAGGACAGTTGCATCCCCCCTTGCGGGCCCCCTACGCGCAGCAGCAAAAGCGTAGGTGGTCTTCCCCCCGCCTCTCATCACTCTCTTAGGGGATGGCAGGCCCACGAAGCTAGACCACCTAGCCTCGTAGCGGAAAAAGGGGTTTAGGATGGGATGGGATTTTAGTGAGGGGTAGGTCTTTTCCATTGTCATTTCTATCCACCTTCTGCTCCTTTCGATGATGGACCCGCCGGGACATGACATCGTCTCCGGCAGTGTACGTCTGGTGGTTTTGGTTACGTCTATTTCCTAGGGAATTAGACCAATAGCAGGGGACAACCACGTGAAGGATACCCCACCAGGCTTGCCCCAGGGATCGGCGACTGTTGCGCTACTCTCCCCTGGGGCCGTTCGCACCTTACATTACTTGAAGAGTCATGTAAGGCAGGTCTGTATCTATACTATGCAAGCGGCTGATCTAGTTGACTAGGTAAGCAAAGCAAGCTAGGCAGTGCAACTACTAAAGCATGGACACAGCCCCCCCCCCATTGTCCGGCCTTATTGTCCGGCCTTATTATTATTAATTTATTTAATCCATAATAGAACCAATTAAAGAGTTCATTGACATACGAATTACGTAATGATTCTATTGGAGATTAAATAAATTAATAATGCCGGACAATCCGCACGTTTTAATAATCGCCGGTGATTGGATTATCTATACTTATTTCTATACTAATATTATAAAGAGGAAAGATTTGATTGTTTGTTTGTATGTTTGTTTGTTTGTTTGTTTGAATTGAATAGGCTCTGAAACTACTGGACCAATTTGAAAAATTCTTTCACCATTAGAATCCTAAATTTTCCCTGATGAACATAGGCTATATAATATTTTCAAAAAAGTTAGGGATCCGCATGAACAATTCAATAATTGAACCGTGCGCTGTATATTCAACCTCTTTTTCTATTATGGCGCGTCATAATAGAAAAAGAGGTTGATTGCTTTTTCTCTACGGCCAGTGTCAGTTATGGAGTGTCGAGTCATTGTCAAAAACCCCAATGCTGTTAAAAAAAGTACCTAAGGGATCCGTATGAAAACTGTGAAACCCATCGTGTTAGTATGTATAATTTCTGAAATTTTTGTATAATACCCGTGCGAAGCCGGGGCGGGCCGCTAGTATATTATAAAGAGGAAAGATTTGATTGTTTGTTTGAATTGAATAGGATCCGAAACTACTGGACCGATTTGAAATATGATATCACCATTAGAATCCTACATGTTCCGTGATGAACATAGGCTATAGAATTTTTCAAAATAGTTAGGGTTCTGCATGAAAGTGTCTTTTTTTTTTTAATACCCGTGCAAAGTCGGGGGGCCCGCTAGTTTTTAATAAGAACGATGAAAGTTTCACTGTCCGTCAAGTAAGTTAAATTGAGACGGAACTATTAATTATTTTGTGCATGTTTTAAATCAATACTAGCTAGGTAATAATATAAAAAGGAAAGATTAGATTGTTTGAATTGAATACTTAGACTCCAAAATACTGGACCGAGTTGAAAAATTATAACGCCATTAGAATCTTACTATCCCAGGTCAACATAGGCTATAGATTATTTGAAAACGTTGGGTTGCGTATAAAAGTTTCATGAATGTAACCCTACGTGTGTAATAATAAATAATTATTTTAATTGTTGTTATATACCCGTGCGAAGCTGGGAAGACCGCTAAGTTTTAACTTTTTTATCTCCCAGGTGCAATGGAACCAGAATCCAGCCTCGCCCTCAGTGAACGTCGTCTACCCTCAAGCCCAAAATGTCATCAGCCCGAACTCCTACCCCTCAGCCACT
Source organism: Eupithecia pulchellata (assembly GCA_963931895.1). Lineage (NCBI taxonomy): Eukaryota > Metazoa > Arthropoda > Insecta > Lepidoptera > Geometridae > Eupithecia > Eupithecia pulchellata. Next base: position 1,709,840 of record OZ007544.1, read on the forward strand.
TATTCCTTCACCGCAGACTTCAGAACACCCAACCAATCAGACCCTCTCATCACCGCAACTTCAACCTTCAAGCCCCTACTCCAAAACCAAAAACAGAATAACTTCATTTTCCAACAAAAACCTCCTTTCACGCAAAAGAGTATGAACCAAAAACGACCACCGTCGAAGCTCTACGAAACGCCCCCGAAGCTGTACGAAGTTTCGCCGAAGTTGTACGAAGCGCAGTCGAAGTTGTACGATGCGTCGCCGAAGTTGTACGAACAGAAAGAGCAGATGGGGAACTACACGATATTGAATCAAGGACAGATGCATCCACAGGATTTTGGATATGGATGCGGTTCAGTTTCAGGGAAAGTTCAGGTATCATCAAAATCTCTAAAATCTTCGTAGTTATGACACCATGTTTTTTTTTTCTTTGGTTGAATCTCTTTGAAAATATTTACATTCCAGGGAACGCTAGGTATAATGTTCTTCCTAACTTTTCAAGTTATAGCCTTATAGTACGTATTCTTTTGCAAGTTTATCAAATTATAATACCTATTCTATTCTGTTGTTTATTTTATTTAAGAAAATACACAAATTTAATTAAATTGATGGATGTTTGCAAGTTTATCTTATATAGTCTTCTTCTCTGTTGTCTATTTCAAAAAATAAGTACACGTCGTGATGGGTGTGATTCCTTAATTTAATTTAATTATTGTGACACCTTTACAAGACTCATTTCAATAAAAAAGAACATACCTAATCTAAAACAATATTAACATTATACAAATTAAGAAAGAAATAGTTTGTTAGACAAAAACTACAAAAGACACACAGAAAGTTAGTACAATACTATTGCAAAATAAAACAATACAGTAAGGCAAACACAGAGAGGCTTCTTAAGTAAGAACTATGAACTAGATAGTTGCAAAAACAAAAAAAAACACAGTTAAACAGTGGGTACTAAGCAGCTGTTCTGTGGATAGGAAGACATATAACGAATACTAAAACTAAGCATTCTTACGCGATCTGTTTTAAAAAAAATCCATAAGATAAACTGTGCGGTCATCCATCAGTCATCATCACAAATCTCATTCAAAAATCTTAGGTTGGAGCTCTAAGCGGCTGTTCTGATGACGACGAGCAAAAGCCGAACCTCTGCCGAATCTGCGGCAAGACATATGCCCGTCCTTCCACGCTGAAGACCCACCTACGTACCCACTCGGGAGAGCGGCCTTATCGCTGTGGGGACTGCAATAAGAGCTTCTCCCAGGCAGCCAACTTGACGGCTCATGTGAGGACGCATACTGGACAAAAACCATTTCGGTGAGTTTTATTTATGAAACAGTTTACAGTTTTTTTGTTACTTTAAGGGTATGGTATTATTTAAGTAAAAAAATATGGAATACTATATTGACATTTACTACAAATACCGATTTGTCCCAAGGCGGGAATGAACCCCGCATCCTCGAGGATCTTCGCCCATCGCGCACACAGATCCTCATGTTCAATCCAACGATCACATCCATCCACAGTTATATAGATAGAGATCGCTCGTGAGCGATATCAACACCTTTGATTATATACTTGTCTAGATAGAGAGTTCGAGTTTCAAAACGGTTAAAAATATATCACCCCACTGATGGGTTATAAGCTCGTTCCGCCCGCTCAGTCGTGACGCTGTCACTGTATGGTAAACACGCGATCTGCGAGATACAAAAATGAGGATTTGCGCCACAAAAGTGTGCAGGAATTACAGTGGACGTTTGCAAACAATTTAAAAAATCAATTATCATCGGTAAGTAAACTTAGAATTACTAAATAAGATAGAGAAACAATTAAATAAGTAAAGTTTTTTCTGTGGTTTTATACGACGCCATGTTTACATGGTTGCCAGCTCTTGGAGTATAAAATTTCGCAGTTTTGTGATTTTTGATTTGAAAAAAATATTTTGTCATGACCCAACAAATATTTTTCCGTAACTATTAGCGTTATTAAAAGTGAAACCATTTACTATTATTATTATGCCAACCTTAATGTATTAATCGGTAGTTAAAATTGATATTAATTTTGCGGTTTTTTGTGATGTTTGGTACGAAATAACGACGACCACTGTGGCGCGGTGGGCGAAGGTCCGCCTGTGACGCAGGAGGTTGCGGGTTCGATTCCCGCCTCGGGACAAATATTTGTACGATCTGCAGATATTTGTTCAGGGGTTCTGGTTGTTTTCTATGTATAATAAAAAATATCTATTTATTTAATAATATTATATTATGTGTATCAGTCATCTAGTACCCATAACACAAGCTCTGCTTAGCTTGGGGCTTGATGATGCTGTGTGGATTGTCTAGCATTATTTATTATTTATTAAATACAACCAAGGTGTCAATTTGGGGGGGGGGGGGTGTTCTAGGGTTGAAAAAGAAAGTATCTACATTTACACCGTATACCTACTAAATAAGGAAATTATAGTTTACCTATTTAAATTACAAAAACCTGCGGCTGCGTTGAATGGTAAAGCCAGTGTCGTCTACTTTTTTTTACAGAATACCTACTACTGATCCTGTTTTAAGAAAAAAGTGGATAGAAATTATAAGAAAAAGCCGGAAAGAGGATGACTGGAACCCAGCGAAGACAGCAGTTATTTGCTCTTTAAATTATAAGCTGCATAAATAAATAATCTGCAATAATACCTGTGTGTGTTTTTTTACAATAGATTTATTTACCTAGTAATCCTTATTGAATTTTTATAATTATAGATGAATCAAAATAAATACAATTTTTTTTACCCCTATTATTGGAAATATTCAAAAGCTGGTATCACTCGGTACGGCCAGATGTGACGTTGCGCTCCTGTAGTTACACATACTTGTGTGCGTAATTCGCACACAAGCCCTTCAAACCTGGCCTGTTGTTTTTGTTGCGATTGCAGCGCAACACTCTATCTAGACAAGTATATAATCAAAGATCAACACATATCTTGCAACTGTTATTTTGTTTTTAATTGTTATGTTAAGTGTTATATAAAGAATTTTCTATGTAGGTAACCTACTCATCATCATCATCATCAGCCTATGTTAGTCCACTGTTGGACATAGGCCTCCCCTAATGAGCGCCATAGCGCCCTGTCTTCGGCTTGTCGCATCCAGCATCTGCCAGCAGTCTTTCGCAGATCGTCATCCCACCTGGCCGGAGGGCGTCCTACACTACGTTTACCGAGTCGCGGTCTCCACTCAAGAACACGTTTACCCCAGCGGTTATCGGTTCTTCGCGAAATATGGCCGGCCCACTGCCACTTCAGTTGGCTAATTCTCTGAGCTATGTCGATGACTTTAGTTCTCTGTCGGATGAATTGGTTACGAATCCTATCCTTCAGAGAAACTCCGAGCATAGCTCTTTCCATAGCGCGCTGAGCGACTTTGAACTGGTGGACCAACCCTATCGTGAGTGTCCACGTCTCAGCTCCGTAGGTCATGACTGGTAGGATGCACTGATTAAAAACTTTCGTTTTCAAACATTGCGGTATGGATGACGAGAAGACTCGATGTAATTTTCCGAACGCTGCCCAGCCTAGCTGGATCCTCCTCTTGGCTTCCTTCTCGAAATTGTTTTTACCCAACTGCAAAATCTGCCCGAGGTAAGTGTACTCGGAAACAATTTCGAGAAGGTGGCCATGTACGATCACCGGTCTTGGATCAATGTGGGCATTGATCATGACTTTGGTTTTATCCAAATTCATGCCAAGACCGATACATCGGGAGGCTGAAGCTAGACTGTCCAGCATCCGGTTCAGCTCCTCTAGCGACTCCGCCATTAAGACTATGTCATCAGCGAATCGCAGGTGGGAGATGTAGTCGCCGTTTATGTTGATGCCCTTGTCTTTCCAGTCCAGCGTCTTAAACATATCTTCCAACGCGCTCGTGAACAGTTTCGGGGATATGACATCCCCCTGCCTCACTCCTCTGCGCAGTTGGATCGGTTTAGTCTGCTGGTCCTGTACTCGGACACTCATCGTAGCGGCTTCGTAGAGACATCTCAGCACCTCGATATAACGATAGTCTACTTGGCATCGCTGTAAGGATTGTAGAACAGCCCAGGTTTCAACGGAGTCAAAGGCCTTCTCATAGTCCACAAAAGCCAGACACAGGGGCTGATTATACTCTTCGGACTTCTGTATAATCTGCCTCACTGTGTGAATGTGGTCTATGGTACCATATCCTCCGCGAAACCCAGCCTGCTCCGGTGGCTGAAACTCGTCGAGTCTCCTGGCGAGACGGTTCGATATAACTCGTGAGAAAAGCTTATAGACGTGACTTAGGAGCGAGATGGGTCTATAATTTTTAAGAAGGGTTTTATCTCCCTTCTTAAAAAAGAGCACCACCAAACTCCCACTCCACGCCTTTGGAGTTCTCCCACTGTGAAGGACGGCGTTGAAGAGGCTCTGTAACCCCTGTATAACAGGGTATCCTCCAGCTTTCAAAAGCTCTGATGTTATTCCGTCCTCACCGGGGGCTTTTCCATTTTTAAGCTGCCTCAGAGCTAACACGATCTCGTCTTGACTGATGTCTGGCAGTTCGTCGGTATAGTGGCGTATCAAGGTGGCTCTAGAATCGTGGTCGTCTCGTTGGGAACGGGGAGCATGTGCAGCGTATAAACGGCCATAAAAGTCCTCTATCTCGGCCGATATCTCCGGCTTCGACAATACGGTCCTTCCGTCGTGCGTTGAAAGCTTCGTCAGGTGGCTCCTTCCAAGCTGCTGAGTGAATACTTTGGACCCTCGGTTTCGCTCTATCGCCTCTTCGATGAGGCGTGTATTGGAGCTCCGAAGGTCGCGACGTACCATCTTCGCAATTCGCTTGTTCAGGTCTGACCTCTCTGACGAAGTCGCTTGGGTGGTTTCCCGTCTTTTTGTCATCAGCCCAAGAGTCTCATCCGAGAGTTTGGACTTCTTACCAGTACGCTGCTTTTTGCAAAACTTGATGCCCTCGTCCCTCAGCGTTTCTACCAGATTGTGTAGGGTCTCGTCAGCGTCATCAGTGGGTTCCAAGGCAGCGAATCTATCCCCGAGAAGCTGCTGAAACTTCTCGGTGCCCGCCATGATTTGGATTGGGTTCGGTCGGAGCGTGGACTTCATCAGACGGTTTCTTTCAAGCTTCAAATTTATATTCAGAGAGCCTCGAAGGAGTCGGTGATCAGATCCGGTATTGAACCTGTTGATCACTGAGACATCTCTGAATATATGCTTGCTATCCGTCATGATGAAGTCGATCTCATTTTTTGTCACAGAATCGGGACTCCGCCATGTCCACTTCCTTTGGGGCTGTTTCTTAAAGAAAGAGTTCATTAAGAACAGCCCTTCTTTCTCGAGGAAGTTGACGAGCATTTGTCCCCTGTGATTTCGAACACCAAAACCATGCGGGCCTATTCGGGATTCGTTGCCAGTCTGGGTTCCCACCTTGCCGTTAAAGTCCCCCATAACAACGTTGAAGTGAGCCTTGGTGGTGTGATGTAAGGCTTTGGATATGTCTTCGTACATATCCTCCACTTCATCATCCGAATGTGCCGAGGTCGGTGCGTAGACCTGAATGACCTTCAAGCTGTAGCGCTTAGACAGCCGAAGGATCAGGTACGCTACCCTGGTCGACACACTGGAGATTTCTTCGACGTTGTTAGAGAGGGCCTTATTGACGAGGAAACCTACGCCACCCTGGGATGTTTTATCACCCTCGCGAAAGTAGAGAAGATGGCCCGAGTCTAAGGTTATAGTGTCCTCCCCCTCTCTACGGACTTCACATAACCCTAGAACATGCCATTTGATGTTCTCTAGCTCCACTTCCAACTGCGCTAGATGGTGATCAAGCCTCAGAGTGCGTCCGTTAAACGTTGCCAGGGTCAGTGTGTGTGGGGTGTGGTAGCCTAATGTAGCCCGGAGATTCCTAGCACCCCCTGCCCCGCCGTTACCGTGGCCGCTACCATGGCCAGGAATAGCGAGGCGGCCGGGAACTGGGGGCCATTTTGTGGCGGTTCTTATCATTGGGGGTAATTGCCCATAATCCCCACGCTGGGCATGCGGGTTGGGGATCGCAGTTTAGTGGAGTAGTTCTGCAGAGGGCGCTGCTGCCCGCCCCCCGGTGTGTTTCCCTTAGTCGCCTCTTACGACACCCACGGGATGAGTTGGGGTGGTGAAATTCTATATTATGCCGTCACCACACGGCACATTATGCCGTCACCACACGGCAGGTAACCTACTATAAAACATTTATTTCTCCATCCGTCGGTAGTCAGTCCGAATCAATGATTTATCTTGACTCTTATCTTTTGTTTTATTGGTATAATAAGATTGTCTCGTCAAGAACTACTACTGTCTATGTCTATGTCCTTGGTCCATCTGACTCAGGACCGAGATGCGTAGAGGCCGGCGCCCAGTGGCCTTCTGTGGCGCGGTAGGCGAAGGTCCGCCTGCAACCAAGAGGTTGCGGTTTCGATTCCCGTCACGGGACAAATATTTATGAGATCTGCAGATATTTGTTCAGGGTGTTCTGTTCGTTTTCAATGTATAATAACAAACTATGTTTTAATATTATGTATATCAGTCATCTAGAACCCATAAACAGACTCTGCTTAGCTTGGGACTAGATGATGCGGATTGTCCGGCATTATTTATTTATAATAACAGCTTAATAATTAACCGTTAATCCACTTGTCTCTCATAGACGATACTAATGACGTCATTAAAAAGTTCAAGTCCCGCCGAAATCAGAAATTTTTGAATATTATTTAATTTCCTAGAGATTACCCCAAGTGGCTTATTTTTATTTATGTTTTGGTGGCTTTAGTATCGCTGCGGCCATTGATAGGCCTATTGTGATCGCCATTTTAAGTGCGAAGGCTTACGCACTATAACAACAAAAAAGTCATAAAAAGCTTGTGTCTCGCAGGTGTCCGATTTGCGACAGGAGGTTTAGCCAGAGCTCCAGTGTTACCACCCACATGAGGACTCATTCCGGGGAACGACCTTACCAGTAAGTACCAGTAACCAGTACCTAAGTTTTCTGTCGCCCAATGTGGTAACACTTCGTCTATACTAATATTATGAAGAGGAAAGATTTGATTGTTATGTTCCTTTAATTTTTCATGCGGATCCCTAACTTTCATGAAAGTATTCTATAGCCTATGTTCATCACGTAAAATTTAGGATTCTAATGGTGATAGAAATTTAGAAATCCGTCCAGTAGTTTCGGAGCCTATTTAACTCAAACAAACAATCAAATCTTTCCTCTTTATAATATTAGTATCTATAGATAAACAAGTATACATTTATTTCACTCAGACCTAGACCAAATGACGGACAAATATTTGTCCCGTAATCATCGAATCTGCCATCTGAAAACTGACTATACATAACTGAAGTATTAAAAATTTCATGTTATCAGGTGTAGATCGTGCAAAAAGGCGTTTTCTGACAGTTCGACTCTCACCAAGCATCTGCGGATACATTCGGGGGAAAAGCCGTACCAGTGCAAGCTTTGTTTACTCAGGTTTGTGCTCTCACTTTACTAATTGGTCCGAGTTTCATAATAATTGCCAGGATGATTTTACAGCTTCTCGTGTTTACAAGGTTACTTTTTATAATTATCTATGGTTATTAACAGAGACGAATATAGTACCTAGTTACTAGGTAGTAGGTATATTATGTTATCTGTGACCTAGGAATTTGTTTTTTAGAAGTGAAAATATTTGATAGCAAAGAAAATTACATCTATCCAAATAAATATTTACAACTAGTATTTAAAACCTATATCTAAGTCCTAGATCATACCTAGATATTTATAAATACCTGCCTATTTCATGGCCTATTTAGTTTACTTTTATTTAATTTACACATAATTAAATTAAAGAATATAGGTTCAGAAGGTCTATTATAATTCTCCAAAAAACGCAATCGATTGTGGTCGAAACGAAACGCGAATTTTTAGTTCTTACCTGATTTGTATTTTACTATAAAATAAAAATATATTCAACTTTTTAGGAAATCTAAAAACATAAATTTAGATAGGTAGGTATATCAGTATCCTAAAAATAGTGACGGCTTAGATGTTTCAGTGTCAATGTGCCTAGAATGCCAGCATTGCCACGTTGGATAGAAATGCATACGTTGAACAAAATACTGTAGAAGCCAGCATTCGGAATTTTCACAAACCGCGCTTTTCTTTTTTTTTTTCAGATTCTCTCAATCGGGCAACCTGAACCGCCACATGCGTGTCCACGGCAACATGTCCAGTGGAATGCTGGGCTGACAATGGCGATCGCGCAACGGCGCATTCCCCGATCGACATGACTTCACATTCCATCCGGAAATTACATTCTATTAGATATATCCTATTTGCCTGGGATAGGCTGAGATTATACTGAATTATAATTAAACTAGCGGTCCGGCTTCGCACGAGGATTTAACAAAAATTATATATTCATGCGGATCCCTAACTTTTTAAAAAAATGAAGAAAGGAAATTTAGGATTCTAATGGTGAAAGATTTTTTCAATTCAGTTGATTCGGAGCCTATTCAATTCAAACAATCAAATCTTTCCTCTTTAGAATATTAGTATAGACATAGCCTATTTGCCTGGGATAGGCTAAGGCATCAATATAATCTTATTATATTTAATTATAATTATATTCGCTAGGATCCAGACTCGGCAAACGTAGTGTAGCTCCGACCATGACGGTGCAAGACTACAGGCTGCTGGACAGCTGAAGACAGGGCGCTATGGTGATTAAAGGTTAATAAGGGAAGGCCTAAGTCCACCGATGAAGACATGCTGAGTTTCGGTACAGTCTATTTTGCATTTTCTAGGATAGATTTAGAGTTGAATATGCTTTATCATGATCAGGATCCTGAATTCACATTCTAATGTCGTCTGTTAACCCTACTTTTATTGTTGGTACATTGCCTTGCATGATAGACGGATTCTGTTTTAATTCGATAAAAGTACCTCGTATAGACTCATTTCATCATGATAAGTACGTATTTACTTATTCGTACCCAACATAAGCTGAATTCACATTCTGCCATATGTAATGAAGGCTTTTCAATGAAATTAAAAATATATTACGCTTTTTAGTTTGACACTAGATGGCGCTGCACAAAAGTCAAGTGAACATGACATGTCAAGTGAACAACAAAATAATTTTCGTTTCCATTAGGGTAAACATAAACACACTCGAGTTCTTTACAGCGCCATCTATCTCAGTCTATGTCAACCTATTTTTTAAAGGTCGCATCATGACAAACCCTCATTTGATTTGATTCCAGCGTTTGACTTACCCAACGCCACCTTGTAGACACTTTTGTAATCAACGAACGTTTTGTTCGTTTTCTCACTATCACTACTGTTCAAAGATAGGGTTGAATTAAACAAATGAGGAGAAAATGTTGATAAGAACTAAAAAATATAAAAATTATGAGACTCGCTCTATCTATTGTTTGATAAACACAAATAATTGTTATGAAGTCTACTAGAAAAACCAAAATTGTGGCATGTTATATTATAGGATTTGGTAGATACCAATGCTATCTGTATTATTGATTTGTATACAAAATAATAGCCTATAATATACTAATCATGTAAAGATAATACATATAAGATTGCCGAAGACTAGGTAGCTCACGTAAATTGTGACGTAGAGCGCCATCTATCGTTGAGTGGCAGTTTGAATAATTTAAGGCTTGCTCTTCACTCTTTGGGCTTGAGAAACAATGTACATTTCACCGTCGGTATTTTTCTTAAATTAATTTTAGGGCAATGCTGTGTATTGACGGAATATTTCCTTCCATGAATAGATATTTGTAAATACTTTACTCGTAGTCGCTCTAAGTACCTACATTATATGTCATACTCACGCATCGTGCTAGTTTTTTAGGTCTAGGTTAATTTTTTAGTAATTAATTGAAGATGTACATACTGTTCTATAAATGTGTTATTGGATTTTCTCAAACCTATAAGAATAGCCTGGGTATGTCATGGACGAAATTAAGAAAATAAGTAGGTGAGCAATATCAACAAAATTTCGTGGCACGAAATTTTGTTTGAAATTTTGTTCGAAAGTTTGCTACGAAATTTTCCTGATTTCTTTGCAAATAGGAAGGCTATGTATATGCACATAGTAAAATTCCTAAATACTTATGTAAATAAAGATGTTTTGACTTTCGATTGATTAAGCAAGTATTAAATATTCTAGTCATAAAAATATATTGTAAGTAAAGATTGTAAAATTTACATATAAAAATTTACACAATAATATAGAATTTAAAAAATTCTTCTTAGTACTTCATCAAATCTAAAATCTAAACTAAAACGATCGATATTGCGTTCATGTAATTTTTAGTATAAACTTTTTTTAGTTTATAAAGAAGTAAATTAAACTAAGAAAGTAAGTAATAAAACGAATTTCATTGAATTAGCATACAAAACAACCAACAATAAACAGATAAGGTGGTTCAATTCACGTTAGTTCAAAATCAATACTATTTATTTTGGATTAACCCACCTTACCTGTTAACAAATGCTCTAAAATATTTTTAAAGGGAATTTATTAGCAAAATGGTTTATGCTTTGAGGAAAGTTACTTATTCCGCTAGTTTTATTCCTTGTTGAAAGAAAAGATGGATTAATCAGAAATATCACAAAAAACTACCTATCACAAATAATGTGAATTTCGCGAGCAAAGTGAATCGAACTACCGCAGGCGCGGTTACTGGCATTGGCAGGGCAAGGTGACATTCCTTCTCTAAAACTGCGAAGGAAACTTCAAAATCAAAAAGAAGACTGCGAAGCTCCTGCGAAGTGATTCGGCGTGTATCTATCATGCTTCGAAACCTCTAGTCTAGGACACAATTTTGAAATTTAGTAGAAAGTGGTAGAAAGTATTTATCTACATGGCAACCCATTTTCTGTACCGTACCGTCATAAATTATTTTTTCTCTGTGGTCTTGGTTTGCCTGTTTCTGTTTTGTACCGTACAGTAAAAATTATTTTCTATCGAAATTTTGCTGTGTTTTACATTTCGATGCTCTCGTAGTTGACAAATTGCTAAGTTACAGGTGTCCTTCCCTTCCATGGTCATACCATATCGTAAAACATAGTCATCGCGACGACTTTCAGTCGTACACTTGTTCCTAGAAATAGGCCACTTGCTACTTTCATTTTCTCTCAAAGAAACACAAAAATGACCGAGGTTTCACCAGACGACCAAAATTCGAAGAAGAAAGACTTTATTTGTGGTGTTGTTGAAGGTAAAGTTTACATAGTTAGCTTTGCGTGGGCTTAAAAAGTTTGTATAGATTTGTTGTATTGGGTGTGAATGACCTGAGTTATCTTGCAGGATTTTACGGCCGGCCGTGGACCACGGAACAGAGGAAAGATCTTTTTCAAAAGTAAGTACCCAACCTACGTACCTCTGTTTTATTAAATAAAACTTACGACATTAGAAACTATCTTATTCTTATTAAGAAATAAAAATAAAATATGGGCTAGCTATTACAGGCATCCCACAAATATAGAATCAAAGAGCGAAGAGAAAATCAATCACTCTTCATAATGTATAACAAAATTGTATAAAATTTGACTTGTCCAACTGGTTATCCTGTAAGGTTAAAGAAATATAGTTATTGATCTGAATGCAGTGTTAGTAAAACCTCTTGTTCATAATGGTTAGTGACAGTGACTTGTTTAAAGACAGAGTGAGAATTATAGCTCAGTTATATAAGTTTGCAGACTAATATGAATACTTAAAAAAAAAATAAGCTAAATTAGTCCCAGTAAAGGGTTTTTTTATAAGGGTGTGTAGGTGATTAAATGAAAGAAAACAAGCTGTTTGTCAGTGTTTATCACTTTTAATTATAATATCAGACAGGGTATTATCATTTTTTTTTTACGGTGAGCAATATTATATAACGCGAATGCTGCCTCTCTTTCTTGAGACATATCACTACAAGTATTCACCTTAAGTATTTACCTTCAGGCAAGGTAGCAAACTTACTAAAATACTAAGATGTTTTGGATAAGACAAAAAGTATCACGTTTTATCTATTGATATATATCATGATGTAAGCATTTAATTATTAATTTACATAACATACACAATTGACTTTGGCAGTTTCAATTATGGTTTAGTTTGATTGTATGGTTTAGTTCGATTTTTTGATTAATTTTATGTTATTCCTTCGATTGAAGATACATTGTTTTATATGAGAAATTATATTTTTTGATTGGAAATACAAGTAGTTTTTTTCTAAATTTGAGTTGGTTTGATTCTGACTAGAACTTTTAATACAATTTTCAAAATAAAATAAAGCCATTTATGTCAAAATATTCTCTCTACAACATTTAACTTACTTTCCCTTCAAGTTGCATAGGCTCAACCTATTTATAAAAAAGTATGAACTAAATATATCAAGTCATCAAATTTACTCTCTCCAGATTAAAAAAATGGGGAATGGACATGTACGTGTACGCTCCGAAAGACGACTACAAGCACAGAGCGTACTGGAGAGAGTTGTATACTGTGGAAGAAGCCGAGCACCTCACATCATTGATCTCAGCAGCCAAAGAGCAAGGCATCGTGTTCTGCTATGCTCTGTCTCCAGGACTTGATATCACATACAGTAGTCAGAAGGAGGTCACTACCTTGAAGAGGAAATTAGAACAGGTATGTTATGATAATTCTGTAGCAGATTATATTTGTGTAGTTTATCATCCCATTTATTTAGTATAGATTCTTTCTTTGCTGCTTTACTTTTAAGAATTGAAATCAACCAAAAACAAATTAAGGAGCCTTAACATTGCCATACACCAAGGCAATGAAGCTAGGTACACTTCTGACTGGTATTGATTATTATTTATTTTTATTTATTTATTTATATGGATCAGTAGACCTACCGTTGTAGTTTGTTTGCAGCAGTCTGCAATTATCTCTATTATTTTAATTGTAATTTTCATTGTTGAAAAAGGTTTTAATCATTATAAAAAAATACTTAAAATTAATATCTAAAAACATTTACAACATGGTAAAGACTTGGTATTTAGTAAATAACACATTATAGACATTTTCAACACATAGCATGTTCCAATATCTAAAATAAACATGCAATATCCCCTGATTTTTTTTTGTTTATAAGTATGGTTCTAACTATATAGACAAACTTGTTCGAGTACAGTAGTAGCAGTAGTTCGGGTTTCCTCTACAACAATGATTAACAACTGTCAATGTGAAAACTTGTATTGATTACCTATCGTTAAAAAAATACCCCACATTTGATTCGCGTCATTTGTTTTAGGTCTCTCAGTTTGGCTGCACCTGCTTTGCTCTACTCTTCGATGATATCGAACCAGAGATGACTGAATCTGACAAACAGATCTTCCAGAGCTTTGCTCATGCTCAAGTAAGTAATCACTAAATAGTATAAAACAAAGTCGCTTTCTCTATCCCTATATCCCTATGTATGCTTAAATCTTTAAAACTACGCAACAGATTTTGATGCGGTTTTTTTTAATAGATAGAGTGATTCAAGAGGAAGGTTTATGTATCAGCATTGCACCCGTGCGAAGCCGGAGCGGGTCGCTAGTATTATAATAATCTACTAAGTACTATGGTTTCGCTAGAGTTTCGCTTTCCAAGAGTAGAAGATGAATGGGTACGGCGAGATTTCGCGGCACTACGAGAACATTTTTGCTGCTGGTCTCGTGAATCTCAGCGGTCTAAACAGGACTTAAAATTAATACTTCAGATTGAACTTGGTAGGTACATACAGAGTTATAATAATTAGCCAGTAACATAGCGAACACATTACTTTAAATCTATTAGTAGTTCTGAACAGGTATATGAATAGGATATTAGATATTAGATGAAAAGGATATGAATCACTTGATCTACTTATTGTTTGCAACAGAAATTTTTTGAACGTGATTTAATTAATTAATTATTAATAAATTAATAAATAAATAAAATAATTGAAATAAGAATAATAATAATAATTAAATAGTTAATTATTTATTTTTTTTTTGTTTGAACGTGAATTTTTTTTCTAATTATTATTATACAGGGTTATTTTTAAAACACTTGCGGTGACCAGGTTCCTTGCATCATCAGAAACAACGTTTGTTCTAGAACTTTTGATAATTACCTACTTTTTATTTCCATAATTATTGAAATATTCGCTGGAATGTTTATAACTCTATGCGCAAAGCAAAGTTTACGCAACCTGTGTATGAAAATATATGCAGAGCGTACAAATATAAGTCCCTAGGCGGGAATCAAACTGCAACCTCCTGCGTCGTAGGCCTTGGCGCGTACCTATACGACAAAAGTTCAAAACCCTTGGCCCTTGACGAATCTTGTTCTTTGTAACATAAAGATATTTATTTAAATAAATAAATAATGCTGGACAATCCACACAGCATCATCTAGCCCCAAGCTAAGCAGAGCTTGTGTTATGGGTACTAGATGACTGATATACATAATACAATATTATTAAATAGATAGATATTTTTTATTATAGGTACATAGAAAACAACCAGAACCCCTGTGCGGCATTATGAAATCTGAAGTGGAACTGATCACCTTGCTTGACGTCTGGAAAATAAAAACAATTAACATTTCTGTTCATGTAATGTTGCCCTCGACCTCTGTGGCGCGGTGGGCGAAGGTCCGCCTGCGATGCATGAGGTTGCGGGTTGGATTCCCGCCTCGGGACAAATATTTGTGCGATCTGCAGATATTTGTTCATGATGTTCTGGTCGTATATGTCTGTAACTCCATAGTATAAAACAAAGTCGCTTCCCGCTGTCTGTCTGTTTGTCCCTACGTATACCTACTTAAATCTACGAATTTTGATCCGGTTTCTTTAATAGATATAGTGATTCAAGAGGAAGGTTTTTGTATCAGCATTGGACCCGTGCGAAGCCGGAGGGGGTCACTCGCTAGTATAATAAAAAAAAAATATTGTATTATGTATATCAGTCATCTAGTAACCATAACACAAGCTCTGCTTAGTTCAATATTTGCAGATCGTACAAATATTTGTCCCGAGGCGAGAATCGAACCCGCAACGTCCTGCGTCGCAGGCGGACCTTCGCCCACCGCGCCACAGTGGTCGCAATTATAACATGAATCTCATTTGCTATCCAGGTATCAATCACCAACGAGATCCATCAACACCTCGGCTGCCCACGGTTCCTGCTCTGTCCCACGCAGTACTGTTCAACGCGAGCAGTGCCCACAGTTATTAGTTCTGAGTATCTGAATACTCTAGGAACTAAGCTGTCGCAGCAGATTGATATTATGTGGACTGGTATGTACTCTTCTTTGGAAAAAACATGACGTAAATATATTCAAATACGTAAGTAAAATAATTAAATACATATCTATACTAATATAACCTCGGGCAGATTTTGCAGTTGGGTAAAAACAATTTCGAGAAGGAAGCCAAGAGGAGGATCCAGCTAGGCTGGGCAGCGTTCGGAAAACTACGCCGAGTCTTCTCGTCATCCATACCGCAATGTTTGAAAACGAAAGTTTTTAATCAGTGCGTCCTACCAGTCATGACCTACGGAGCTGAGACGTGGACACTCACGATAGGGTTGGTCCACCAGTTCAAAGTCGCTCAGCGAGCTATGGAAAGAGCTATGCTCGGAGTTTCTCTGAAGGATAGGATTCGTAACGAATTCATCCGACAGAGAACTAAAGTCATCGACATAGCTCAGAGAATTAGCAAAGTGAAGTGGCAGTGGGCCGGCCATATATCGCGAAGAACCGATAACCGCTGGGGTAAACGTGTTCTTGAGTGGAGACCGCGACTTGGTAAACGTAGTGTAGGACGCCCTCCAGCCAGGTGGGATGACGATCTGCGAAAGACTGCTGGCAGATGCTGGATGCGACAAGCCGAAGACAGGGCGCTATGGCGCTCATTAGGGGAGGCCTATGTCCAGCAGTGGACTAACATAGGTTGATGATGATGATGATGATGACTAACATAATAATGATTTCATCTCCGATTTGATTGATTGATTGTTTGTTTGTTTGTTTGAATTGAATAGACTACGAAACTACTGGACCGAGTTGAAAAAAAAATCACCATTAGAATTCTAAATTCTCCGTGATGAACAAAGGGTACTTATATAAAAAATTTGGGTACCATATGAATAAATAAATTTTTGGTTAATACCCGTGCGAAGCCGGGGTGGACCTCTAGTATTCTTATAAAGTACGTAATTAATTGTACAAACAATATATAAAATAAACATTAAATATATCTATTTGTAATTAAAATACGTACAAATTTTTATAAAAACATGTTTTTTTTTTTTAATTTAATGAAATATACCTAGTGTGACGGAATTTATATGCGGGAATCGAACCTTCTTTGTATTATAAGAATATGACCATTCCATTTCATGTAAAAGCTGAAATGTTGATGTATTCCACTGCTCATGACTTATTGTGGTTTACACGGACCTACGTTACTATTGTGATACATAACGGTGATTTGTTTAAAAGTCAAGGTGCTAATTTGTAAACAAAGAAAAGAAGCAAAGAGTAATTGTGTATTATTTTTCAGGTCCAAAAGTAATATCAAAGAAGCTGACGACGGAATGCATAGAGGAAATCACGCAAGTGTTGAGAAGGCCGCCCGTCATCTGGGACAACTTGCATGCCAATGATTATGACCAGAAACGAATTTTCTTAGGTAAGATAGATAGATAATTATTTTATTTGGTTCACAAACATAGACAGCATACAAACAAACATAGTAAAATAAACTTATACAATAAATAAGGTAGGTGTCGTTAGTGAGTACAATATTACAATAGGTCACTTAGACTCGTGTCATGCTAATTTTGTCGAATCAATAAAAGTTTTAAAGGGCGTTCAATTTAGATTGTGCGCGGATTTTTTTGGTGGTTTTATATTGTTCCGCCTTCTACGAGTAATTTGTTTTTCTTTTTTATTTCCCAGTATTATTTCTTGTGTAATTCTTTATTTTCTATTTATTGTCAAAAAAAAAATGCGTTTGAGTTTCAACAACAACCACTAGTTAAGTATCAATATGTTATTGTACGTTCACATGCGCGCCGTGCAGCCCGGCGGGCTGCCTGGCGGGCTGCCTGGCGGGCTGCGCGGCATGCAGCCCGTCCCAGGCCGGCGACAAATCAAGCTGTTCACACGCACGCGCCGCGTCGCGTCAGTCAGTGCATTTGGTTCGCGGCATTCACGTTCACGGGCGCGTTTACGGGCTCGGACTGTTCACACGCTCGTGAACGTGAACGTGCACGTTGAATGTCGAGTTGAACGCGCGCATGTGAACATAGCATTATGTTAACAAGACTTGGTACATTTAATAAATTTTTGAATAGAAAGCCACAGACAGTACGACAGTTATTCGACAAGACGCATCCGAGGCTCGTGACGTGACACGACCCCTCTGGTTCATTGGAAATCAGCGCTGGGTTGACAGGACATCAGTGTGCGCCCAGCATAACGCTGAGTGACTACCATATTTGCCTTACTAAATAACCTACTATAACTTAGATTTTAAGATTGGTGTGTGTTGTTGTGTTGTTTTATTAAGGTAAATAAAAATATTTTCTTTCTTTCTATTCTACACGTGTATTGAGACTAGTATAAACTTGCAGGTCCGTACTGCGGCAGATCGCCGGAACTGATTCCACTACTGCGCGGAGTGCTCAGCAATCCGAACTGCGAGTACAACGCCAACATGATAGCTATACACACACTTGGCCACTGGGCGAGCTGCTCGCAGGACGTGCCTCAACATTGTAAGTCTAGTAGACATAATATATAAATGAATAATAATAAGTATACCTACATTGTTTTGTTATTTTTATTTTTTTTTTTTTCTTTATTAGGGATAACAAACAATCACACTTATATATTGATTAAATGTACTTAAGTTAACTTATTTCTAAAAGTGTAACCAGCCCCGTTATCCACAGGTTACTATTAAAAAGGGGGTGATGTTAGTGAACGTTATTGAACACTTGGCATTTGAAAATATTATTTCAAAATTATACATTTATATAGATCTTGATATTTGCACAGAAGAACATTACAGTTAGAATCTTATTCTAAATTAGTATCAGATGGCATGATAAGTTTGTTTATATATTTACCTAGCTGTTAGTTTTCCTAAAATTGTAAAATAAAATAATAAATAAATAATGCTGGACAATGTACACAGTATTATATAGCCCCGATCTAAGCAGAGCTTGTGAGAGGCGGGAATCGAACCCTCAACCTCTGTCACAGGCGGACCTTCGTCCTTATAATGGTACGGTATATCTATACTAATATTATAAAGTTGAAAGATATGATTTTTGGTTTCAATTGAATAGGCTCCGAAACTACTGGACCGATGTTAATATAGTAATTCGTTTGTTTCCAGTGGAATCAGTGTCGTGGGATATAAAGTTGGAAAGAGAGAGCGAGCAGGGCGTTTGCGACGACGAGCTGCCGGTCCCGCTGGGGAAACACGTGTATCATCACAGGACAGCGCTCAGGTAACATTATCTATGGCTTTTTGTTATTATAGTGCGTAACTCCTCCCACTCGGGGTCATCTCTAGGAAAATAAACAAAAATTAACAGCGCTATTGGTCCGTAGAGAGTATCAAAGATAATCTATGGCGCTTGCACCGCCACCTATATTTATTAAACTTGAAGGGGGTTTAAAAAAAGGAAATTATAAAGGAAATATAGTTTGCTGGTCACGAAGGGCTACTTCGTATCTCTGCCTAAATTATACAAAAATAATTATAAAATAAATATTAAAATGACATGGTTTCTAAGAAGAGATCTTCGTATATTATAATGGTTTCAGAGTTTTCCATACTGACAGATCTAAATATGCCACTGTAAGGGAGTTACGGTCTGGGTTCTTCCTATTTTCGCGTTGCAGACAACATAGACATATTTTCCTAAACCAAGCCAAAAAAAAAACGATAAAAAAAGAGAAATATGACAATACCATCATATGTTATCACAACAGGAGCTTCTCAGTGTTATTATTTAGTTGATGGGTTCTGGCATAAATCTGTTCTGTATTATGCTATGTTTTTGTAGCTGATAAAACCACCGTTTGACTGTTGAAGACCGACGATGTATCACGAAGAGAAGACACCTATTCACTATAGTACTAAAATGTCCCTTACGTTACAGGCAAGCTATAAACGAATGGCTCCCGGAGTTCTCAATACCGAAGACAGCGCAGGGGCCGGTCATCAAACCACAGCCCACTATCACCGGTAACACATATTTATCTGAGACTTGCAATAATATTGTATACTAGCACTCCGCCCCGGCTTCGCACGGGTATTTAACAAAAATTGCATTTTTCATACCGAACCCTAACTTTTTTGAAAATATTCATTACCCATTACAGAAAATTTAGGATTGTACTGGTGAAATAATGTTTCAAATCGGTCCAGTAGTTTTGGAGCCTATTCAATTCAAACAAACAATCTAATCCACCTCTTTATAATATTAGTGTAGATATTCGGTGCTTAGCGTTTAGCTTGTCCAAAAGAACGACGCATCAAAAAGCCTCTCTGGAAACGCCGGGTTTCGATTTGCAGTAGATACGTATTAATCATTATGTATGTAATAATAATTTAGTATACTCGTTTGTTTTTCCTAAATACATAAATGAAGTTCACTGTAAAGATGTACACATCCTTTAGTGGAAATTTAAAATTTAGTTCACTGTAAAGTGTACATCCCCTAGTGGAAATGTGAACCGCTATACATCCCCAGCGCCGTCAGTACCGATAATCCCGATCCTGCCGTCTGTGAACACGTGCATGTCGCTGGTGACGGCTACCAGCAGTACCGCGACGTGTACCACTGCGGGCGCCAACATACCGACCGTGACCGCCAGCCAGCTGCAGTCGATGGCGGAGACCTCGCAGCCTGGAGGGGTGAGATACTCTGTTCCGTATACAGATAAATCTATTTGAGCGCTCACAAAAGCGGCCCGTTGATCCGTTAGCGCGTCTACAGTTGATTGCGAAACGTCATAGATGACGTCATTATCCTCTCCATCTTTGCACTCACCGCCCATGGTACCGAGCGATCTGTCAAAACTGACATTGGGATATTTAATAACTTCGTTCTTCAGAAAGTTTTTAGCAAAGATAATAAAACCACTACGTTGGTTTAGGGTAAAAGCTATAAAAAAATTCTAATCCAAAACTCGACCACAAAAAAAAATCAAATCAACATAAAACTATTGAGGTTATGTTTACGTAAGCGCGCTAACAGCCGGTCTGTGAATCATAGCGCATAAATAAAGCACTTTGAGCGCTCAAATCGATTTTATCTATATACGGACATCTTTGATGTCATTGAGAATTTTATTTTATGTACATAGAAACACGTTTCTATTCCATCTGTAGAATAATTTATGGTATTAATCTCATTGGGTATTTTATTATCTAAAGAAACACGTTTCCATTCCATGTCTAGAATAATTTATTTTATTAATTATATTTCACAGATGTCAACAATGGAAGCGTTCAACCCAGTCTCCAACCCCGTGATGAACTCACTGGTTTCCCCAACAAAGGTCATCCTCAACGAATCCATCCCCAACCCTATAATCCCCATAGCCAGTTCAAACCTGTCCATCCCCTCTGAAATCCCCGTGTCAACTCTCCCCGTGCCGATAATGGGGATCAAGGCGTTAGAGGAGAATGGGGATAAGATGACCGATGAGGAGGAAAAGCGGGATGATATCTTTGTGGATGATGTGTTAGTGGAGGATTTGGGGAGGAATGGAGATATGAGTGTTGGGGGTAAGACTTTTTTTTTCTCAATACATACAGTTTAATTTACCCCCAAGTTAACCAGAGCTTGTGTTAATGGGTACTAGATGACCGATATACTTAATACATTATATTGCATAGATAGATATATTGTATTAAGTATACATACTAGAAAACAACCAGAACACCCTGAACAAATATCTGCAGATCGTACAAATATTTGTCCCGAGGCGGTAATCGAACTCGCAACCTCCTGCGTCGCAGGCGGACCTTCGCCCACCGCGCCACAGAGATCGTCATAGTCTAGGGTTTTTCATGGGTTGACGCCATGGTGAAAATATGCTGATATTACAAACTATTTTGGTACTACGTTTGTATGGAACATTCACCCTTCGCCGGGGCCTTTATAAAGTATTGTCTATGTCCACAGACACCCCCCTGACGCTGAGCCCCAGTCGCCTGGACGTGGACCCGCCGTCCACTGCGCAGACGGAGTCAGACGTTGTCATGAACGATACTATGAGCGAGGTAACTCACTAACCACTCATCTTATTATCAAATAAAATAGTACCTCGTTACCCTAGGGTTGGAAGTAAATTATATTAGTCCCGAGACGTTGTTTGGAGCCCGAGCGTAGCGAGCGAGGGCGCCAATTGTTCGAGGTACTAAATAAGTTAATAGTTACATTTGAATAGACTCAGTCAAGATCAAAATCAAAGTGCTTTATTTCCGTTAGACCTTACAGGACTCTTGGATACCTGAAAAAATACAAATTACACAAATATTACTGGGAAATAAAGTGATCAATTTGATTCATTGTTATCTTCAATCAATTAAAAGTAAAGTAAAGAAGCGAACAATCACCTTTACCTTGTTAGATTGTTAGTTTTAGAGTTGGAGCAAAACTCGTCCCAAACTTTTTTATCGTCCAGATAATCAGATATTTTATAGTAAGCCTTATTACAAAAATCATTTTTGTATAGTTAATAAACTTCTAACCAACCCACAATAGAACAAAATATGTATACATAAATACAACAAGATATAGGTATACATAAATACAAAATGCTCATACGTATTTGAAGTGAACGTTGTATGTTGTTTCAGAGTGGTTCCATGCAAGTGGAACCAAGCCACAGTCCGCTCAGCACTGATATGATGGTCGAGGCGGAGCCAGCTGATGGCAGTGATGAGTGAGTATTATTAATAATAAATAAATAAATAATGCCGCACAATCCACACAGTTAATACTTAATAACTATTACTGCTCGGCCGTGTAGTACCGTCATAGAATTTCCCCACCCCCACTCTTCCCGTGGGTGTCGTAAGAGGCGACTAATGGACACACACCGGGGGGCTGGCAGCAGCGCCCTCTGCAGAGCAACTCCACTGCGATCCCCAACCCGAATGTCCACTGGGATTATGGGCAATAACCCCCAAATGATAAATAAAGCCATCTATGGCGCTCATTAGGGGAGGCCTATGTCCAGCAGTGGACTGTTATAGGCTGATCATGATGATAATTTGATTATTTCTCTCAGAGCATCGAGCATAGACAACAGCCGATGACTTGGTTCTTCTATGCAAGTTGCTATACACTGGACCAATATTTGTACGTTATGCAACTATTTGTTCAGGGTGTTCTAGTAGTTTTCTATTACTAATAAAAGAAAACTACCCATGTACCCATAGATTATCATGTATATCAGTTATCTAGTACCCATAACACAAGCTTAGCTTAAGGCTAGATAATACCGTCTAAATTGACCAGCAGTATTAATTTCTCCCACAGTATCATAGACACCGAAGAGCTAACAATCGACGAGAATCTACTAACAGCGGACGACTTGGTCCTTCTATGCGAGCTGTTCTACCTACCTTTCGAGCACGGCGCGCGGGGGCTGCGGATGCTGTACGATTACTACTGGCTGCTGCAGCATAAGCAGAATGCTAGACCTAGTCTCAACAAGCCTGAGGTGAGTCTAGATACTTAAATATCTTAGGACTGGCTCCGGCGACACATATAAATTTCCCATACAAACGCAGTACTTAGCAAAATATTTCATATTTGAAATATTGGAAAACTCAAAACTAGAATCATGGTAAATTTCCCGTTATAAATGACTTTAGTATTAAGGCCAGGTAGGCCAACAGAGGCCGCACTTTTGTGGTTTTCAAAACCATCTGAGATGTAGGAATACTGATTAAAAATTCTGTAAAAAAGATATGTAATAGTTAAGGATTTAGTCTAGTCAAATTCGCATTCAGATACAAGATTTTATAAACTTCGCTCGGGAAAAAAAAATCTCGAAGTTACCCCTTTTTGAAATGTTTTTTCAATATTATGACTAAACTATGTGATATTTTAAGTTTTTTTCTGTACTCAATTAAAGACAGTAACTATTTCTAGACAAATTCGCAGAGTTTGTCCTGATAAAATGATTTTCAAAATCACTATTTTGAAATAACTACAAAATTCACAAGCGTGGTGGCTTGGTAAACACGATCAGTCGCGCTCTGGCGCTTACAGACGACGGACCTATGTCAATTTTTCCGCTAATTTATGAAGTACGTAAATGTTTCATTTGTTATGCAATTTTAGTCTCTGACACAATGGCGTTAGATTCAATTTTACTTCAACCTTTGACATGATATGTGACGGTCGTAGTGCCATAGTATAAAATCATCGGTATGTAAGGCAGAAAATTAATAAAGGTTATTGTTCTAGTTTAAAAATATATTATCTACTTACTGGAATGATTTATTGAAGCCAATAATATTTAGTTAACTACATTAACATTTTATATATCTATAAAGCATTGACATAATTGTTCTCCTTGATGGTGGAGCCCCCTCCACCATCATAGGTATGGTTTTTTTTACGGAATCGTATAGAGGGCATCGGGGGGACCTAAGGAAAATTCCGACTTTTCCTTTGCCCCTTCTCCCCCCCCCCCTTTAGGGGGGCTCCCAAACAGAGCCATACTGAATGTTATTTTTTGTGGGGTTGTATAGAGGGGGTCAAATAGTTCAAAGGCAGGCAAAAATTCCCCCCTCCCTTTGCCCCCAGACCCCCCCTTTTGAAGTTGCTACCGGAAATAGTCGTTATAGAAAAATTTGGATTGCGGAGTCGTATAGAAGGTTTCTTCTAGTGTTGAAAAATAAAAAAAAATCACCCCCCCTCCACCCACATTTTCACCCCCCCTTTTTGTATCTCCCAAACGGATCGACCTAGAAGAAAAATTTTTTCACAGTTATGTAGAGGAGAAGAAATCATTTTGAACTCCAAAAAAAGTTTGAACCCTATGACCCCCTAGACCCTCTTTTTTTATAAAAAACCGAAAATTGGCCAAATTTTGACCTTTTTTTTCGGGTGGAGCATTGCGGCGAGCGAAGCCAGCTGCAATGCGACTAAGGAGAATAGCACGGCGAGCGAAGCGAGACGTGCTGTGACCCCCACGACCCCCCTCTCCCAGCAAGCGGGTGAAGCACTGCGGCGAGCGAAGCGAGCTGCAATGCGACAAAGAGGAACAGCACGGCGAGCGAAGCGAGCTGTGCTGTGTGACCTAACACCCACTTATATGGGTATCGTTTTCGACTAAATCAAACACGTAGATTACGAAAAAGATGTCCATTTTCAAATCCAAGATGGCTGAAAGTTTACTATCGCAGATTTTACACATGGATATCGATTACCATCAAATCAAAGACCCCCGAGCTGGCTAACCTCTAGTTTTTAATCTATAATTTTATTACATGTTAATAGGTTTCTTTTATCTATACTAATATTATAAAGAGGAAAGATTTGATTGTTTGTTTGTTTGAATTGTTCCGAAACTACTGGACCGATTTGAATTTTTTTTTTTATCATTAAAATGCTAAATTTTCCGTGATGACCATAGTTAGGGACCCAGATGAAAAATTCAATAATTAAACCGTGCGCTATACCTATATTCTTTTTCTATTATGGCTCCGCTGCTTGTTTTCAGATTTTTTTAATTATTATATAGTAAAAAACTGCAATTAAAACATGAATAAGAGCGTTTTCTACTTTACGTAAAATAAGTTTTATCTTTTTTTCCCGAATAAAACCGCAATCACATCTTACAATAAAAAGCGAGATATCGAGGAGTGAGTATTAACCTGTTGCGATGTTGTTCGGATCAAAGAGTTGTTTTTATTTTTCGTTTAATAAAAAAGTAAAACCCATTACAAAAAGCCTATCTCAAGAACTACTCGTACGATTTGCCTGAAAAAAATTCACAAGGTGTAATCGCACCTCAGAAACAATTATTTCAAATAAAAACACTTCTATAGTAATAGTCGGTTACCATTATTATGTATTCGGTGGGGGCGGCGAATTATGAAAAAAATTTTTTTTTTTTAATTTTATTTATTCTTGAAAAACTTATTCTAGTTATTAAATATTAACATTCGTTAAGCCCTTGAGGATTTGACTCGAATGTTACATTCCTCTGGTTACATACTTTACGTTTTTTATTACGTGAGTGATAAAACAAAATTTTTGTGTCTTAAACTACTAAGGTACCTAATTGATATAAACAGATAAAGAGTAAGAATAGTTATTGAATAAACGCAGCCCGAAGTGTGCAGCATATCGATGCAGTGTTCGGGCTTTCTCGGACGGCCGAGCCTCCCGAAGTTCCCCGAACACTGCAGAATGCGCCGACCTCGCTCTGGTCGGCAAAAATGAAAAAATGAAAAATCAAAATAAAGATTTTCAGTAGGTACAAATTTTGAAATTGAATATTGAAAAGGGACGAAGATTGCAGAGCGATCGATGTGAAATGTAATAAATGGTCAAAAAATTAACCATTCCCCCACCAACCCCCTATCTCCGAAGATTGCAGAGTGATCGATGTAAAATGTACTATGCGTTTGTAGATTATAGATTTATAATTTACAGAAAAAATATAGAGAAGTCTGTAAAAATTAAACTTTTTGAAATATGGTCATAAAACAAATTTTCATACAATGAGACTTTTTCATTGAGAGCAATTCAAATCAAAGGTATGGAATTCGACAATTCAAAACAGGTTTTGAAAATCGCCTAAGTTTCATACTAAGTAAAATACGTTGAAAAAGGTCGAAAAAAGAATTGTAGGTTCGAACCCATCGATCCGAATATCGTTGTGATTTCAAGATGAAAATGTAAATTATAGACTTCCTAGCCTTACCACAAATGGAAAAAATAATTATGTGATGTCCATAGCCTTATCATCTCCTGAGCCACTAACCGGGTACAAGCACGCTAGAATTGAATATTGGAGAATTTTGAGAAAATAATAATATTTTATTATAATTGTTTTATTTGATACCCTTTATTCTTTGTATTTATTTCAAACAAAATTTTAAATCATAGAAGCGAATGTTCTCTATTTGCTTCTTTGTCTTCTTTATTTGAGTATTTATTTCAAATTTTGTAGGTACTTAAAAAACGAAGTTCGGAAATTAACTATGCCTTTTGTTGGTCTGGTCCAGACGTTTTTCAGCGTTCTTGGTTTGGTTGGTTATCTTGGGATCAATTACTTTATTATTCATTCATTATCTATATTAAGAAACATAAATAGAGATGAAGTTGTAACAACTTCATTTATTTACGAAACTCTAACTGAAAACTATTAACAAAGTTTGATCATAGCAACAGCGTTTCTAAAGTGAAATAATATTATGCTACTGCTTATTTCTATACTATGTCGTTGGCGCTGCATCTGCGCTAAGTATTTCGCGCGCAACTTTAGACAGGACAAAATGCCTACAGCTGCAGGAATACCTCGCCTTAATAACCATGATAGTTTCAAAAGTTTTTTGATAATATAGATCAGATAGATAATATAGATATTCTATAGCCTATTCTCATCACCGAAAATTCCGGTCCAGCAGTTTCGGAGCCTATTCAAATCTTTACTCTTTATAATATTAGTATAGATATAAAATTATCTTGTTCCGTAGACGAGTGAATGGCGTCGGCGGCGCAGTCGCTTCGCGTGGTGGTTCTCGCGGACTCGCCGGCTCGCCCGCCGACTGTCGGCGGCGCCCAACAAGGAGCTCTGCTCTGAACTGCAGCCCTATTTGTGGGAGCTGTGCGCTGTGCTGTCGCTATTGGACGGCTTCTTGCGGTGGCTGGGTAAGTTATAATAATAATGAGTTTATTTTCTTTAGTCTATAGGTTTCTATTTGATTAAATGAAAGATGTTGTTTCACTTTATAACTGAGTTAACTCAATATTAGACACGAGTAAATTACAATACGATATTCTATAATCCTAATTAAGGATATGTGTGTCCGCAGCGAAGGGTTGATGAGTGTCTGGTTGGACTCTCCTTTACGAATGAATTTGCTAAATTGCAGAACGCAACGACAACTACTTTTCTATAAACTGTGTCACCACTAATATTTATTTATTTAAAACCTAACGTCTATTTTTAGAGGTATGACCCTAATGCAATAGCGTTGTCAAATTAATACATTTAATAACTCACGATCAAAACAATTAAATAAAATTAATTAATAGTAATGTCAATATTCAAAAAATAATGAATTACAATAAGACAAATTGAATAATATATATTGTAGCGACCTTTATCATTGCCTGAACTATAAATGTAAATGCCGACGGCGGAGAGGCGACCGAACCATCGGAAAACGGAAGTTCTTCAAACAATCTCCCCTAGATATCGTTACGACAAAAAAGGCAAAACCTCTTCAGAGAAAAATAAAAGACTAATTCGTAGATCGCGCAAACGTTTTTTTTTTCGTTACAACTAACTGATATACGATTAGCAACATGACGAAATACCACGGACCTAAGTGCACCAGTTGGGTGAAGTACAGAGATCTTCTGGTCCTTTTTGTAGGAAATTCTACATTTACCATAGTTGTGGCAGAAAGCCGCAACAATTTTTTTTTACAAAATACTTATCAACACAAATATTGATGTAAAAATGCAAATAAATTTAATTTCAATTCAGAAAAGTTCGCAATAAGTTTATGGGAGGTACCTACATTAATATAAGTTTATGGGAGGAACCTAGATAAATAAAAGTTTTATTTAAATAATAGCAGATTACCGTTGTTTCTGCCAGGTATGGTAACCCCCTTGTTTTGGGGAAGGAACGTACCGCAGTCGTCCACTAGTGGACCTCGTTTCTGTGAATTGAGAATTTACCGGAATATGAAACCAAATATTTATTTATTTGGCAAACAAAAGCTTAAGTATAGGTAACAATAGAATCCTAAACTAGAACAAGTAAAGCTAAAGACAGTTTCCACAAAGAAAAGAAGCCTGTTAAAATAACTGAATCACTACAAATCAGCATCAACAACATTACCAGCCTATAATAGTCCACTGCTGGACATAGGCCTCCCCTAATGAGCGCCATAGATGGCATCATTATTTGGGGGTTATTGCCCATAATCCCCACGCTGGGCATGCGGGTTGGGGATCGCAGTTCGGTGGAGTTGTTCTGCAGAGGGCGCTGCTGCCCGCCCCCCGCTGTGTTTCCCTTAGTCGCCTCTTACGACACCCACGGGAAGAGTTGGGGTGGGGAAATTCTTTGCCGGCACCACACGGCAAGTTGGGGTGGTGAAATTCTTTGTTGGGGTGGTGAAATTCTTAGTTGGGGTGGTGAAATTCTTCTCACATAGTATAAAACAAAGTCGCTTTCTCTGTCCCTATATCCCTATGTATGCTTAAATCTTTAAAACTACGCAACGGATTTTGATGCGGTTTTTTTTAATAGATAGAGTGATTCAAGAGGAAAGTTTTTGTACCAGCCTTGCACCCGTGCGAAGCCGGAGTGGGTCGCTAGTATAAAATAAAAATAATATATTTATTGTTTGTTTCAGAGCTCGGTAAATTCCCAGCGAACATGCCTACGAACACTCAAGGGAGCTACACATGTAAGTTATATTATTATAGTACTAGGGCCACCCCGGCTTCACACGGGTAATTAACAAAAATTGAATTAGTCATGCGGATCCCTAACTTTTTTGAAAATACTCTATAGCCTGTCAACAGGGAAAGGAGGATTCTAATGGGGAAACTTTAAAATCGGTCCAGAACAATTCTTTCCTCTTTATAATTTTAGTTATTGAATTTGCTGGAAAATGGTTTTTAGTGTAAAAATAGAAAAGAGCTTCCTCATCCATTGAGCTCGTCTTTACATTTTTTGTCAACATTCGGTGGTTTAAAGAATTTATGATTATTTTAATACTTGTTTTGTACTTGCATATTCGGTCATAACGTATTTAATGAAGAATTCCTCCTAATAGAGGAATTCTTTTTCTTTAGGGAACTCCCTCGGTCTCGAAAACAGAAGAAAATATACGAAACGTCAACGTAAGTCAATTAAAATATTTTTTTTATGTATATAGGGTTCTCAAAAGGCTGGCGGGAAGCGTTCGAGAGCGGCGCACAAGAGCCGTGGGTGTTCCGAGGCGGGCTTACCGCGGACCTGCGGCGGCTTCTCCCAGTGGAATGCAGCGGGGAACTGATGCGACTGCAGATCGTCCCGAACTCGCCGCCCGCGACCGTGCGCCCTTACGCGGCTTCGGATGAACAAGCTGTGAGTTTATAAATAAATAGTTTTTATATATTTATTAATTGAGGTAAACCGCAAGACAGCAATACAATATATACAATACTTACAGCGTTACAGTAAGTATTATATTTTTGACATTGAGTTTCGAAAACGAATTGTGATGTCTGTGACACTCCACCACTGACACTGGCTGAGTCGTCGTAGCGAAAAGCAAGCGGCGCCAGAAAAGAAGTTGAAGTTGAGTCGTAGCAGGCGGCGCCATTAAATAAAGAAGTTGAAATATAGCGCATGGTTTTATTATTTATGTTTTCATACCGATCTCTAACTTTTTCGATAATATTCTATAGCCTATGTTCATCAGAGAAAGTTTAGGAATCTAATGGTGAAAGTATTTTGCAAATCGGTCCAATAGTTTCGGAACCAATTCCATTCAAATTATCAAATGTTTCTATATAATATTAGTATAGACTATTTATCGCGTACCTTTTGTTTTATTTCCCCTACGTTTCCATCGCGTTGCAGCGATCGTGGTCACGAAGCGACGACGACTTTTCAACAAATCGCGAAGGTTTACAGTTTCATGTATATTTAAAGTATTTACTTTGATCCAAAATCATGAATAACGTAATTATTGTCCCCCAGGTATGTGAGATCTGCCACAAGACGTGTCGAGACGGTTCAGACTGCAGCGATCTGTTCCCGAGCGATCTTCAGACGCTGCCTGCTGATAGGTGAGTCTTGCACAGACTGGATTCCACAAACAACAACATAATTGTCCACTGCTGGTCATAGGCCTCCCCTGAGCGCCATATATGGCTTTATTTATAATTTGAGGGTTATTGCCCATAATCTCCACGCTGGACATATGGGTTGGAGATCGCAGTTCGGAGGAGTTGTTCTGCAGAGGGCGCTGCTGCCGCCCCCGGTGTGTCCCTTAGTCGCCTCTTACGACACCCACGGGTGTAGGGGTGGTGAAATTCTATGCCGGCACCACACGGCCTTCATTAGTATCATTGTATGAATCTATCCTCAGAAGATGAATCGAAGCTGTTACTAAAAGTCCTGCTCCGGTAGTTCAGAGCTGGGCTGGTTAGGGCCTGGTTAGTGTGTTTATGCAGGAAAATGCTCAATAAACCAAAGAATATAGAAAAGACATATCACATAAGTAACAAATATGTAGAGTGTCATCTCCTATTTGCACGACAGTATTGGCTGTTGTGACCTTTATCATCATTGCCTGAACTACAAGGGCTAATGTCAATAGAGGTGCACAAGAATCATCGGAAGAAGCAATTCCTAGATCGCGCAAACGCTTGTTTCAGTAACAACTAACGGATATATGATTATCCCACATCAACTGTCGGTCAAAAGACCACTGGACTAAGTGCGCCAATTATTTATATCTATTTATTATTTATTTCATCAGCATCATCATCAACAGCCTATAATAGTCCACTGCTGGACATAGGCCTCCCCTAATGAGCGCCATAGATAGATACATTATCATTATTATTTATTTATATGTTATATAATTAGGGGAATTCACTTAAAACAAAATTATATTCTGTCCGCAGGTTGGTGGTTCCTTTCCTAACGTTGAACCCAGAGCTGTGTATGGTGATAGAGGAAGATGTGGATTTCGTTTGCTCCGAGGGCGAGGAGAATGGCAGAGTGAGAGTCAACGGTAAGTTGAACTTGACGCATTCTTACAGTTAAAGGATAAAACATGGAAGCATTCCTTCCGCTGACCCAACGCAAAGTGTGCTGTGGTAATGACATGTGTGTGTAGAAAATTACATAAGCGACCTACACGATAAACGATCTCAAACATCAAGAGAATAAAGTCTATTTTTAACGGTGCTTCCCGAGATTTAACAAATTGTTGCAAAATCAGCGACGTTGTTTTGACCGGTTTGTTTACAATTTTGTGTCAAGTTGCGGGGTATTTTCCTTGAAGGAATGCTTCCATGTTTTATCCGTTCACTGCATTCTTACATATCATCATCATCATCATCACCAGCCTATAATAGTCTACTGCTGGACATAGGCCTCCCCTAATGATATAGAAAAAAAATATAGAAAAACTGAATTTCACGGTAATAATCTTGTGGTAACCATCTATGGCGCTCATTAGGGGAGGCCTTTGTCCAGCGGTGGACTGATATAGGCTGACGATGAATCTGTAGAGATGATGTACGAAAACACTTCAATTACAATGTGAAGGGTTTTCTGTACATCAATGTCAATTTAGAGGGTAAAAATCTAAGTGCTTTTTTCCCTTTAGACTTTTAGCTTTATTTAAAGGAGGAGTTAGGTTAGGTAAGGTTAGCTTTCTAAAGGAAATAAAACACTGTATTTTGTAATATTTT
The DNA here is from genome assembly GCA_963931895.1 of Eupithecia pulchellata. Classification (NCBI taxonomy): domain Eukaryota; kingdom Metazoa; phylum Arthropoda; class Insecta; order Lepidoptera; family Geometridae; genus Eupithecia; species Eupithecia pulchellata. The sequence continues at coordinate 1,741,591 of OZ007544.1, forward strand.
GTGATTTGTCTAAGAAGGCAAGTCACAAAATACAAATAACACAAGTAATAATGGGAATTCTGGGAAAGAAAGTGAAATCAAAGAAAGAAAGAAAATATTTTTATTTGCCTTAATAGACACAGTAACAGTAACAGTACAGGTTTCTTGTTTCCTTTTTTACTCTACCTTACAAAGATCAAAGTGATCACTTTATTTCCCAGTATTACTTAAGTAACTTATATTTTGTTACGTACAAGAGTCCTGTAAGGTCTAAAGGAATTAACCACTTTAATATTGACTGTAAAAAATTAGACACTAAAACATTTTAATTGTGTTCAATAAATATTGTATAATGTTTAAAGATCTGCATACTTTTTGACATATTTTATGGTAAAATACCTTGTCAGTAGGTTACATACGCATATGTTTAACATGCTAGCTTTAATATTAGTTTTGTTATGCACCTAATGGATTTACCTAACTAGGTTTTACCTAGTGCAGGCACGTAGATTTCTTATCTATTAAGTATTATGTGTTATTTTGTCAACCCTAAGTTATTTTGAATAATTTTTTTTATTTTTTTAATGGTTTATTCCAGGCATGAAGCCCGAGATCCTCGGGTACGCGTGCGCAGCGCTGAACAGCAAGGAGTTCTACAAGCGGCAGGAGGTGGCTTGGATCCCGGAGATGTGCGCCAAGTACGGCGAGCATCTGATGCAGCGAGGGGACCTCACTCCTGCTGCTAAGGTGATCAGAGTTAATTATTGATGACCTCGCTTTTAAAGATCTAAGCATACATACAAACAGACAGACACGGGCAGAGACTTTTTATACTATGTCACTGATTATGTAGTCTGTTACGATTTTATTCGCAGGAAACATAGTCACAAACAGACACCGGGCAGCGACTTATACTGTTGTGATATGTAGTCCTACTATGTACAGGCCCTTTATTCACTATTGCGTTTCATAGATATGACAAGACAGCGGCGTGGAATCGAACAAACACAATTTAGATTACATTATGACGTCAAACAGAAAGACAGCGAGCAGCGATTTATACTGTTGTGATATGTAGTCCTACTATGTACTGATGTCGGAAACGTTGTTATTCGCAGGACTGCGTCTATGTTGTGATATGTAGTCCTACTATGTACTGATGTCGGTAACGTTGTTCGCAGGACTGCGTCTATGTTGTGATATGTAGTCCTACTATGTACTGATGTACTGTTGTCCGCAGGAGTGCGTCCGTCACTTCCACCGCTTCAAGCTATCGGAGATGCTGCCGCCGGCGGGCGTGGTCGCGTCGCACCCCGCGCTGCTGACGTGCTGCGTGCTGCGCTCGCGCGACCCGCACGCCTGCCACCGCCTGCTGGCCTGTCTGCTGGCCGCGCTCACGCAGCACGGTACCTATGTTATTTATTTATTGTTTTTTATATGATAAAAAAGATTTTGTTGGCAAAGAAAATGACAATTATCGAACTAACAACACGGTACCTATATTATTTATTTGATAGATATTGTTTTTTTTAAATGGCAAAAAAGCCTTTATTAACAAAGAAAATGACAATTATCCAACTAAATTAGATCAAATGTTTACAATTGAAACAATTGAGCTAACTGCCTGTTGCAAACAAACTACAGGTAGCTGATCCATATCAATACCAGTCGGAAGTGTTTATTTTACTTGTTCAAAAGATGATTTCATTCCAAAAGATAAACAGATGTATTATTTATGATGCTATTTATTGATCACCAATATACTGTACATTAAAACTAGCAGTTACCTAAGTTAAGTATCATGTCAAGTTTCAATACGTGAATGACGACCTCCGTGGCGCGATGGGCGAAGGTCCCCAGAGTCTCTCCTCCGTGCCTCAAATCGCAAGCACAAAAAGTCTCCTTCATCTTGTTAATTCAACTTTTTACATCATGGAAAAAAAGGTATCTATTCCTCTTCTTTATCTTGTTAATTATATACCTATATCCCTTCCAGGTGTATCCGGCGTCCACGCGTGCATAAACTCAACAGACGCCTGCCTCCACGAGTTCTACACCAAGCTCGGCTTCGTCGAGATCCACCGCACAGAGTCCCGCGTGTACCTCGGTCGCGCCATCTAGCGGCGTTCTCACTTCGCACGACATTGCGTACGGCGTGCGTGCCTAGGGTATACAGTTAGTACGCAGTTTAGGGGGGCTCAGAATAGGGGGAGGGGAAGGGGTGCTCAGAATCGTAGGTGTACTCGTAAGAGTAGAGGTAGCCGGAATCGGGGTAGAGGTGCTTCAAATCGCGGTAGAGGTGCGAGGAAACGAGGTACCGAGGAACCCGATTCTGTATAGAATCTTGATTCTCCGTGCCTATTTTTATATTTTTTAAATTCAAATAATTTTGTTTGAAAACATAAAATATTATAAACCTTAAACTAAAGAACTGTCAAAATCAACTCCACTCAGCATGTGTGGTAGAGCAGATCGTGCCATAGCGCTGGTTTTCCGTGGAGACCGTGCTGCACACACATAAACATAAAACAAAAAGAAGAGAATAATAAAATAAAATTAGTTACTAAATTTTGCCTGGGTTATGCGTCTTATCGCGGTAAGGCTGCTTGTAAATTGACGCGGAGCGAAGATCAATATTAACCAATGGAATCGCATAAAATCCTCCAGACTTCGGGGGTTCACTTATACGTCCTTACCTCGAAGGCTGCCTATAATATGACGCGGAGCAAAAATTTATGCAATATTAACCAATGGAGTTCCATAAAATCCTCGCTGTGTCATTAGGCCAATGAGATTTCTTGAAATTTCCGCTCCACGTCCTTAGTACGCGTCAATGGACAGAGCAAGGATGCAACCCTAGGTAAAATGTATGCAGCAGGTCAAGGTACGAAAATAACAACTCTGTTGTTATTATGATGCGAACTTCTGTTGGCATCATAATAACTCTGGTGTCATTATAGTAACTCTGCCGATATCATAGTAACTCTGCTGAAATCAAAATAACTCAGTTGACAAAGCATCTATAGAATAGGCTAATGAACACAAAACGGGGCAGGTATAAAAGATGGAAATTAAAAGAATGAATTACAATTGGTTATCAGCTAGAAAATTTAAAGCATTTTGTCTTGTTACCACCTACTGCGCCCGGTCAGCCAATAAATATATTTTAACCAATAAATCAAATAAAAAAATAATGCTAGACAATTCATATAGCATCATCTAGCCACAAGCTAAGCAGAGCTTGTGTTTGTGCTTTGTCCCAGAACAAATATTTGCAGATCGTACAAACATTTGTTCCAACACGGGAATCGAACCCGCAACCTCCTTCGTCGCAGACTACCAATACTAGATAATATAGGTATAAGATTTCTCTATTATGTAACTAAAAAAAAATAAACTAAATCAACTAAAAATAGACTGGCTTTTTAACTGTCCATTATTGCAAGATAAAGGACCATGACATAGCAGCTCAGGTGTAAAAATAAATATATAAATAAATTGTGACATGTGTGTGAAGAATATCATTATTATAAGTAGTATTAAATAACCGTGGAATGTAAATGTATGGCTTGTAACTAGGGACTAGGAATAGTTTTTTAAACTTTTACGATTTGTTGATATGTTAAAGAATATTTATCGCATACGATAAATACCCGATAAATATTCTTTAATTAGGAATAGTGTTTGAACATCACCTTGGAATCCTAGTCAAGAATGTTAAGACTGAGAGGAATTTGTTGGTGATACGATACCCCTTCGGTTTCAAGAACTTTCTGTAATAGACATTCCATTTTTGAATGGGATATGAACTATGGAATGCAATGGAATGAAAGGAAACTATGGAACTTCTACACAATGTCGCAATGTCCAGACGATATTTTCGATCCATCTAATTCGGAGCTCAAGTCAGCTTTAAAAATGTACATGGGGGCCCAATTCTGCTAACGAATCGCTTTGCTTAACGATGGCATCGTCACAGAATCAAGAAGAACAGAACAGAACTGTTCCTTTAAGAAACAGTTTAAGGTAAAAAGTTGACTTAATGTTATTAGAATGAATAGTACTAAACTATTTTAACTGGTATTTATCGCGTTATAATAATAATTATTTTTTTCTCGACGTTTCAACAGGTTTGCACTCTGTCGTAATCACGAGATGACTGTGCACAATATAAAAAAAAATACCGCCGTAAATACCCGTTAAAATAGTAGGTACTAATTATTATGTGTTCAGTTCGCGTTAGTTTAAAAATATTCAAAAAGTTGACTGTTTTTCCAAAGTTACTCTGTATAGCGCCTTAATCGAAACGGACCGAAGGGGTTAATTTGGGAAAAGTTGAGAAAAGCCTGAAAGTATTGAATTTTGTATATAAATTGTAAATAGGTGTGATATCAAAATAAAAGTGACTAGTTTTTCACAAGAAAAGTGGAATTATGGTAATTACTTTCATTATTGACGCCTGATATCAGCCACTGCTGGGTATAGGCCTCCGTCGCCGGATAAGGCACTTTAGTTTTTATAAAATATAGGCTTAGCTAAATTTGCTTTAGTGACATAATTTTTAATGGTGCGGCTCGCTAATATAGCTAATTAGCGAGCAGCACAAATAATATTGTAAATCGTTCTTTATTTGGTAACTAGCGGTCCGCCCCGGCTTCGCACGGGTATTAAACAAAAATTTCTGAAATTATACACACTAAAACGATGGGTTTCACAGTTTTCATACGGATCTTTACTTTTTTTAACAGCATTGGGGTTTTTGACATTGACTCGACATCCCAAAACTGACACTGGCCGTAGAGAAAAAGCAAGCACCTTGCGCTATACAACCTCTTTTTCTATTCTGACGCGCCATAATAGAAAAAGAGGTTGAATATACAGCCCACGGTTCAATTATTGAATTTTTCATGCGGATCCCTAACTTTTTTTGGAAATATTATATAGCCTATGTTCATCACGGAAAATTAAGGATTCTAATGGTGAAAGAATTTTTTAACTCGGTCCATTAGTTTCGGAGCCTATTCAATTCAAACAAACAAACAAACAAACAAACATACAAACAAACAAACAATCAAATCTTTCCTCTTTATAATATTAGTATAGATGACTGCAACTTTTATACAAATTGTTATGTTCGAAGTCGCGTGGTCTGAATCTAACAGTATTTTGTATAATTCCGGCGATGGATGAATTTTCCATGCAAACGTACATAGTACCAAAATTAAATAGTAGGTATTTATCCAGTTTCCTCTGTTTTTTTTTCAAAATAGTTTTCTGAAATTAAATTAGACCTAATCGCATTTTTACATCTTAAAGAAATTTTTCTTGTATTTGTATGGATAAGTAATTTCAAAAAAGCTGGTGGCAGGAACCTAATTAAATACTATTCTAATAGCAAACCACTTCATCCGTCGCCGGAGTCTTAAGGCAACATATTTCGCAAGAAATCCTCTAATTTAGAATTCTCATAATTTTTGTTTGGGAATTGCATTTCTATGTAATGAAAATAATGTTAACTTTTAAACTGTTTGTCTGTTTATTTATCCTTTGATTTATTTTAATTTAATACGACTATTTATATGTATGAAAGCTTTTATTACTTAAGTTATTCTTTTAATTATTAGATTTAATGGGTGCATAAAACATTTTAACTCAATGTAAAAATTCCCTGTTAACATCACTAGACAAAAAATCACTGTAACATTAGCATAAGTTTAATTTTGTATGACCTGTAGGGCAAGCACGGGCTTTCTTATCTAAGGTAGAATAGACAAAAATTACGTCACTTTGTCATCGAATGCGTAAATTATTTGAAATTAATTTCTTCAACTTCAGTAATGTACGCAATGTATGGCGATGCGATGTCATTATTGTCTATTCTACCCTAGAGAACAATCCCCGTGCTTGGCCTTTGATTTATGTTGGTATCGTATTTTTTTTATAAAAACTGGTGCAGGCCATCGTGACAAAATCAATAAAAATTTAAAAATAAAAAGTATTTTATTAATTAAAAATTTTGTTCTACTCAGTACAATTTACTTCAACAAAACCGCAAAAACACAATCAGTTAGCATTAATTAAGGATTAATTACAAAAAAACCTTGTGTAGTATAAATAACAATAATCAGTATGTATGTATATTCTAATCTGCAATCACTGAGTTAATATTAGTTACTGAGAGCTCCTTGAGTTTTTGCTTTATTTCCGTAATCTGGAAGGAAAAACATTTTATTGTTTTTATTGTTTAGTAATTTTTAACAAAGAACATAACATTATCCGAATAAAACAATTACAACTACTATTTACTTTTTATTTATTTACCCTACGTTATCAATCATTTGAGATTTACAAAATTAGGTTGCATTGGTTATATGATGCATTCTTGACTCAGTGGGCGAACGGAACCTAGACTGAAAGCTGCGAGTTCGATTCTCGTCTTCATATTTTTCAGAGCCTGTTTTCCTCATAATAAGTAAACACAAGGGGACAAGGTACCAAAATGTACCTCATTCGCTTCAGTAGACATCTTACCTTCTGTATCTCATTTCTAAGAATATTCTGCTCAGTCCGCGGCGTCATTCCAGCTTTATTCAAATCAATGGCTTCCAAATTCTGAAACAGCTGTTTGATCTTTATAGCCAACTGTAAATCAGTGTTGCCCCTTCTAGACAGACTAGGTTTCCCCTTCCTAATCAACTTCTTTTTGTATTTATCGGGTAGATCTTTCTCGATGTCCGCACGGGTGAGTAAAGTCATGTATTCCGAATTAGTGCCGTATGGGAAATCCACAAGTCTGTAGTTTTCATCGGCGACGCTTTTCGAGCTAAGGTAGTGTCTTCGCCAGTTTTTTAGTGTTTCTACGTTTCTGAAATAATAATAGGTATATTAAGTTTTATTAATTCTCTGCCGCTGATTATGTCCGTCATGGGTACTAACGCAATTTTATTAGTGCAAATAAGTAAACTTATAAAACTGACTTTCGTTCTTGTAATATCTTTTCGCTCGTATCCAAAAGTTCTTTACGTCTCTTTATAACTAGACCTCTGAGATAAGCCTGTTTTATTTTAGACTCGTGAACTTCCTTCGAGTCAGCTTTAACAGGTCCAACAGACACATATTTCGAGCTTTGTAGATAACTTGGTAAAATCTGGCGTCGACTTTTAGCTAACTTCGGGCATTTTCTAGAAAGCCGCCCGTTGTATTCATCTGTGTCATCAGAATCCTCTTTCTCGTTTAACTGTACGGTTAGATCATTCTTGTTGATAATTCCTTCGTCTGCAAATGAGTTGTAACTTGCTAGTACATCATTATATGACGCCTTATTTTCAATGTTGTTTGTGCTTTCAGAATCAGCAGATGCGGGTCTTACTAATAAATCCTCTATAATTTTATCACCCAGAAACTTTTTGATTTTCGAAACTCCTGCGCTTATTATTTCTTTTGGCGGGAAAGTCAGGGGATTTCCGTTTAGTTGCAAAACTTTTAATGTTAGGACGGTTCCGAGTTCGTTTGGTAGAGAAGTGAGATTATTATTTTGTAAAAGTAAGTGCGTCAGAGCGTTGTGATTTTTGATAGTTTTCGGAATGTCTGTGAGCAAATTGTCGCGTAGGTCTAAATATTTGAGATTTGGTAAGGAAGGAAAGAAATCATCTGGTAAAGTTGCTATCAGGTTATTTTGCAAATAGATGACCTGAAATTAAAATAACAGAGTGAATCAAAAAATTCAAAAAACTATATAATTTGGTGATTTTCTGACTCACACTCAGCAATTGATTTTCTAATTTTGGAACGTCTGCAAGACCCCGAGATGAGCAATCGCAGAGGGTTTCTGCATTCAGTTTTTCTTCGTATATATTTGCAGAAGTGTTTGAGACGAAAGAAGCTTCAGACATTTTGTTATATCGAAAACTGTTTGATCAATAATGGATAGCTTTTTTTAAAATGGGCCGCCTTGTGCTTCATTCTCAGAAAAACCAGAAAAACGATCCGCTTCATTTTATCCTACAATGTCATCATGGCATATCTCTGTGCCATTTAATGTGTCAATGTCAGATTTCGTCAAATTATGGAAAGGTTGCTTTTGTGTTGCGAACTCAGGTTGCGAACTTCTCTGTCGTAATTTTTTACATAAAACTACTACGACAGCTGGAATATTGAGAATGGCAACTTATTTAAATAGTGCTTGAAAATTAACAAAGTATCAATTCTATGTGAAAAATACATCGATACTGTTTTAACTCGATCTTTAGATGTCTACGTAGACTTGACGTGATCTTCATCGGCTTTTAGCTTTTAAGACGTTTCACGATTGATCCAAATGAAATATTATATTGGAGGTGCATAACATAACAATGGGTATCGTTTTCGAAGAACTCATTTTTAAATCCAATATGGGTGACATAAATGTTTGACGTCTTGGAACATACCTAGCTCTGTTAGACAAATTGAATTAACTTTATAATAAATAGCGAGGAGATATCTGGTTCAGAATATGGATATAAAAAAATAGTTTATGCAGCTAAGTAAGCAAGAACGAAGATACTTCGTTCGTCCTACATAAAATTTATTTAGTGCCCACTGTCAAGTCAAGTTGCCTCCGCGTCATCGCGTTGGTCGCCGCCGCGCCGGCCGCTGCGCCGCGTCCCGGGGTGGTGTGAGTGTGACCCAAAGGACCCAAAGGATCCCGCTGCAGCTGCCAAGGGCGTCGCCAGGGGGGGGGGGCAGAGGGGGCAGCTGCCCCCCCTAGAGGTAAAAAAAATGTACCTAGCCAACTGCAAAACAACGAAAGTCCTGCTATTGTCTTGCTTTGCTAGATCAGTAGGAGTAAGTAGTGACGGTTACTACAATATTATAACTTCTCTTAAAAAAATTTAGCATAGGTCCGAATAAGTCTAAAAAAAAAAATCGAAGATGTTTATTGTAGGCTTCAGATTATTTCAAGCGGCCGCACACTACGAAATATGGGCTCTCATTGCAGGCTGTTAGGATTTTTTTGGTACTACCTAATGAGCCGAAAAATGTACAATAGTTGTCGTGCTGGCTCATTCACTTGTAGTGTTGAATGTTTTAGATCATATTGTTTCCGGACCAGGCAAACAGGAAAATATTAAACACTTTGCCTTGAAAATTACTTGGATAAAGTTAGCGTAGGTACATAATCATCAGCCCATGTTATCGTAAGTTCTGACATCCCCCCCGCCGATTAGTACATTTTTCGACTTCGATTTACTACAGCTTGCCCCCCCCTGGGCCGTGGGCTGGCGACGCCCTTGGCAGCTGCTCTAAGTCTGACTCTAAAGACTTTAGGAGATTTAGGTTTATAATTTTAAATTGATCTTGACTAGATAACGAATAGCGCATGATGAGTGGTTTAAATTCTCAATCGGTAGAAAATAGGCGATTACAAAATGACCGTTCAATCGATATTTTTCTGTCTGCACGTCGTCGTCAGTCACACACGTCACCTTCGTTCGTCACTACAGGTCGCGCAGACACATCACTAGTTCAGTTGCAAGATGGCGAACGTGCGGGATAGTGACACATCTTTGTGGCTCCACAATAAACTCGGAACTTCGAATGATTCTTGGACGACTGGGTCTATTTGTACACAACTAAACGCTGAAGTTTTGAAGAACATTAAGGATTGTTTTCCAGATTTACAGACACAAGTGAAATTAAAATTATTACTAAGTTTCTTTCATATCCCGCGCAGAAATGTTGAAGAGGTAACTTTTCCAATGCTTTTGCGTAACTGTATTGAATGTTTTATCTCTCTCGTTGCAATAGATGCTCATGCGTTGAAGCGAGATGAACGACTTCACATGTATGGTTTATTTATTGTTGTCGTGAATTCATAATTTTACGTTGCGATAAATTCATACTAATTTCACTATCTGGGTTGACAATTTTACAAAAATGTTTATAGTTATTGTCGAGCCCTCGTTCGCTGGTCTTAAGTTAGTGTACTACAAATTAACAACAGACACACCATAAACTCTGTTTACACATAGGAACATAAATCTACAAGTAAAATATTATGTTTCTATGTCTTACATTATGTTGTTATTAGTTTAAATACTACACAACAATGACTTTTGACCTTATAAAAAAGTATAACCTACAAAATTATTCCCATAAAATACGAGAAACCATTATTTCCATGATGTACCCAGTGTACAATCCAATCCAATAATATATTCTTTAAAATGCTACAGTATTTTATAGTTTTCTATACCTATTTATTCATTTTAGGTCAACTATTATTTTGGCAGGGAAACAACCTGTGGTATACCAATACAAGGAATGTTGTTAGATAGTTACATTGATGTTGCATATCTAAGATAAACAACAATCACAACTTTTTTTATTTATATATTAAATTTGTATTAGTTTTATATTCATATTTAGCACCTGCACCAAATCCTTTAATCCATTCTCTTCTAAACTTTGGTTGCCTGTAAGAAATCCCTTCAAGCGATAAGGACGCCAACTCTTTCACCAAACTGTTTTAGTAAAGTTCTTGAGAATAAAGCATTATCTATATCTATCTTTATATATTTCAGTGGAAAAATGAATTGGAGGAGATCATTGAAGTGGCAGGAGTGGACTCCGATCTATGGGTGGCCATGCTTGCCGAAGTCCTCAAGACCTTCCCGTCAGCTGGAACCCTTAATACAGAGATAGCAGAGTTTGATGAAACAAGACCCATATTCAGTGATATGATCGGAGAACTGAGAAGAGCGTTGGCTAAACATGATGACCTGGGACTGTTACCACTTGAGTGCCTATATTTGAATAAGAATGCCTTAGTATCGGTGGTAAGTGGCACAAGATTTTTTTTAAATTATCTATTTGTAATTTAAATATCTACCAATTTAATATATTGTATTCTGATATCAGCCATCTAGTACCCATAATAAGCTCTGCTTAGCTTGGGGCTAGGTGATGCTGTGCTAGCTATTTATTTCGTAGCTACCAAAAATCCATGGTATCTATAAAACTCAGTATTTCTGTATGTTCATCATACACTAGCGGTCCCCCCCGGCTTCGCACAGGTATTTAACAAAAATTTCAGAAATTATACACTAACACGATGGGTTTCACAGTTTTCATACGGATTCCTTACTTTTTTTAGCATCATTGGGGTTTTTGACATTGACTTGACATGACACTCCATAACATTAATTTTAATTAATGTAAGTGGTTGTATGACCGTTCTAATTAAATAAATAAATTGAATTGAAACTGACACTGGCCGTATTGAAAAATTAAGCACACGGTTTAATTATTGAAAACTTTTTTGAAAATATTATATAGCCTATGTTCAACACAGAAAATTTTGGATTCTAATGGTGAACGAATTTTTCAAATCGGTCCAATAGTTTCGGAGCCTATTCAATTCAAACAAACAAGCAATCAAATCTTTCTTTATAATATTAGTATAGACATACATATACAATATTGTTACATAAATAGAATGTTTTATTTATTATACATTGAAAACTATCAGAATACCCTGAACAAGTATCTGCAGATTGTACATATATTTGTCCCAAGGCGTGAAACGAACACGCAACCTTCGCCCACAGCGCCACAGAGGTTGTTTGACTGCTGAACTATTATGTGTACACATAGTTGTACCTTTCAGTGTAATTTTTATTTATTTTATTCTCATATTATTGTGATATCTTTGATGGATAATTTTGAAGGGCGTCACTGAGTCTGTATAAAAAAATTTTTTTTTATTTAAATTTTTATTTTATTTACAATTTTTGGTAAGCTAACAGCTAGGTATATATATAAACGTTACTTAGGGGTATTTATAAGTTTCCACAGCAAAAATAAAACTACTTAAATGAAAAATAATTTACATGAAGAAAGAAAATAAAGACTTCACATTTGGTAAAATAGAAATAATAAACTACATTACACTAATACCTAATCAAAAAATAAGCTCAACCAAAGTATAAGACGCTTGGTTGAGGTATTATATAAATAAAGATTCAAGATCTACTTTTTTGTTATTAATAACTATGTTTTTTAAAGGTGGGCCAACAGCCGACACCCGTGAAGCACTTCACGTTAAAACGCAAGCCCAAGTCCGTAGCTCTGCGGACTGAACTCCTCGCCAAGGCGACCGAGGTGGTGGCCAATCAGAAGAAAGCGCAGGCGCCCACTGTGCCCGTCCGGAGTAGAGGCATGCCGAGGAAAATGACTGATACTAGTTAGTTTCTTGGAAATATACATAGATTGCCGTGTGGTGGCATAGAATATCACCACCCCAACTCTTCCCGTGGGTGTCGTAAGAGGCGACTAAGAGACACAAAAGGCGGGCAGCAGCGCCCTGTGCAGAACAACTCCACCGAACTGCGATCCCCAACCCGCATGCTCAGCTTGGGAATTATGGGCAATATCCCCCAAAATTATGAATAATACCATCTATGGCGTTCATTAGGGGAGGCCTATGTCCAGCTGTGGACTATTATAGCCTGTTGATGTAGGTAGATGTTGTGGTGCGGTTTCAAAACCAAAAGGTTACATAGGAAATAAATTATAGGAAGACCCCAAAACTAAACATGTATTACTATTCTCTCAGCTC